>CANSZD010001601.1:0-144065 GCA_947648045.1 Beta corolliflora | reverse complement strand
TTGTGGTCGTGAGACAAATGAATGTAAGCACCTCAAAGAGGGCCTTGGAGGATTTGCTTCGTCGAGGGAAGATGGTTCGTACTTGCCCCGGGGGGAAAGTTTCAAAGAAGGAGGATCGTCGAAAACAAAAGAAACGAAGTGAAACGGCGATGAAGATGTGGTCTTAGGCATCTGCGGTGGGTTTGCGGCGGAGGACCCGGCCAATCGAGGGAACACAAAAACTATCTTCGGGAAATCGACCAAATATTCCCTAGCCCCCGGCCGAATAGTAGAGGCCAAGCTTCCCAGGTGGTGGTCGGTGAGCGAGAGCCGGGGAAGGCGGGGGCACCTCGTGATGACCCCATGGTTGTGGGATGAAGATAGCAAATTTAAGAGTAAGAAGGATTTTGATAGACCTTTTGAAGTTAGAAGGACATTATCGGTGCGGTGCTTGTCCGGAGTTGAAGTTTGATGAGAAGAACTTTGTCACAGTTCTGCCACCATTATCATTGGGTTTGGAGGAGGAATTATCCATCTATGCGGACGGTTACTTTGCCGATCAGAGTAGGAGAGAAGGATGTCTCTGCGGACTCTGTTCATGGTTGCAGTCGTCGAGACTTGACGGCTTCTGATGTCATTCTTGGACGATCAACCACGAATCATGTTAAAGTAGTGATAGTGTGCAGGCGTGTTTTTATTTCGCCTACGTTGGTGTGGTCTATGTGATTTGATTTGGCTACCCCATTGTAAATGTTTTATTGTAAATATGTTTTTTTGAAAGAAGTCGTGACAATTCTTTTTAGGAAAAATCATAAACCTAATTGGATATGGGAAAAACATAGGGACAAATTATCCAATGTAAATTTCGCGAGTCTTGACTCCATAGATGAGTGGAAATGAACCAAGGTGAGTTCGGGGGTGAGGGAATGCGAATATAGTCGTAATGAACCACATTCGCCCCGAAGTTGGCCTCACTAAATATCGATTCATAACGAATTTTTATGCAAAGAATAATCATATAATATTTTTAGAACCTAAAAATATTTAGTCTAAATTGTTCATAAAACACATAAAATTAAAGACTAATTTTTAGTGACATGTTATTTGAGGCAATCGTTTTACAAGGTTCCCTAAAGGGTTGTCCAAATTAATCTAATTAATATTAGAACATTTATTTAGGTCTTTGATTAGCAATAAATAACATGTGAGGTGATAAAAGCAATAAGCGGGACAATCATATAGCATGCATATAATGATCAGGCAAGTATAATAAAAATGTATGAAAAATAAATAAAAAGAAAGAAGGAGATTTAGAATGTACAAGTAGAAAGCGACTTTTATATTAAAGATCTACATCATGAAATAAATGGTTAGTAACTTCCAATATAAAAATAGAATTTATTCAAGGATCCTCAGGGATTATACCTATGCGGCTTAGATTGAGGAGCGCAACGATCATTAGGCGGAGGCAATCGTGGAACCAAGAACGCAGTGTGAAAGTATTGATTGATTGAAAGTATTTGAGAATTCGAAGTGTATTGTAGAGGTATTCGTAAGTTTTTGTATTCGTGAAAATAATAATATGAAAGGCGAGTCCGTAATTCGTGAAATCACGGGTATTTAAAGAAGACAAGGCACGTGCGCCTCAAACACGCCCTGCGCCAAGCGCGGCCCTACGTGGCGGCGCGATGCCACGTGTCGAGCGCACATTGTTGTGCTGACGCGGCCGTACCCCATCGAGAGATGCACATGTGTCAACGCGTTTTGAAAAGATAGAAAAGTATGTTGCGTCTCACACAAGACTTACGTCGACACATGACTACGTATGAGTCATAAAATCAACGTGTCGAACACTCATTGGCTCGCCTGACGCGATATAGCCAATGTCTTTGGGCCCAGCGCGTGGCGTCTTTGGCCACGACCCTCGCGTCCGCGCAGTATTTTGGAATACTCGAGCATATTCCATTGCGCGTCTTTCGAGATGCTTTTTTATCCCTAAAATTCGGAGATGGAATTTTTACGGATTAAAAATCTAATTTATTTATCAAAGATAATAAAATATTTATGAAAAATATCCATTAAAATAATAAATATTTAATTGGGCTTTTAAAATGGATTTAAAATATTTTATAGGCTTGAAATACAATTAATCATTATGAACAATTAATTAGGCTTTAGAATATCATTTCAAACACATTTTAGAATAGTTCTTTAGATTAGCTTTCGTTGAGTCGCGCCCACTAATGCGCGGTATGTTTCATCATTGGATCCTTAAATAGGGAGACACGATTATGTGTCTCTGAAGCCCCCACTTTGAGCGAGGTTCGAGGATCAGATGTCAGCATACGGTGTCGGGCGGAGAATAATTCTAAACGCTACTGCCGTTTAAAACGATCCTATAGCAGCCGGTCTCTCGAAAACAAAAGATAGTATGCAAGACAAGTAACTTCTGAAACTATACGATTACACGACGAAGAAGATGTTAGCATATAGGTGCAAACAACTCGAATAAGCACATAATGATACGAAATGATGCGGAAACTTAGACTCTACAGGATGCATGAGACCTTGATGTAAGGATTAAGGTTATCGCAAGCTAAGGGATGACACGTCGTGCAAGGTCGGGGTTATGCAAGATTAGAATGTATGAAATGCAAGGCTACGATGCAAGGTCGGGATTTTGCACGGCTAGAAGATGTGATGCAACGCAAGGTCGGGGGTTTTGCAAAGGTATGCCGGTCTGAGATCGGGATTTTGCACGGCTAGAAGATGTGTAGAATGATAGAATGAAGCAGGATTGAATAGAAATGCATAGAATGATTTTCGTTATTCGTTTTTTAGCAAATGATTGGGGTGCGCAAATGAGGTCCGCGGTTACGACTCTTCGGGAGTTTGATTTGAATTGGAGGAACCACCACACATAGGAAACCCCCACTTTCTGGGTAAGCTTGCTTGATCAGGCATTATGAGCCTTGATTGAAATTGTATTTGATCCGATGATGCAATGTAGTTGATCGATATTGAAATGTAGTTCCTATGTCTTGAACATTGAAAGTTTTCATTGGGGATTGCACTTGGGATTCTTCTTTGGTATGAGACGAAATCGAAGTATCGCCGAAACCATGGAATGTCGGAGAGTCCTGTCGGGAAAAGGAGAGCTTGGATTGAAAAGATAAAAGGTTTGAATTTGTGACTCAAATGAATGTAGGTGGGAAAAGGCTTTAACGAGGCTAGGTGCGGACTCGAGTATGTCGGGATCTAGAAAAGAGATTATGCTCCTAAATTCTAGAAAATCAAATCATTGGACCTTGACTAATTTTATTTTATTGGGGCGGTCGGACCTCAAGATGAGGATTCCTACGTATCCGCAAGGCGGAATCGGACCATTCGTAGTTCTTGATCCGATTTTTTATTATTCTTTTTGTGCCCTAACTTTTGCTAGGCGCCCTTTGGGTTTTCAACCTAGCGCTTGGACATACTTGAGAAGGAGTTGGGATTGATGAAAGGATTATGAATTTCGATTATATGGATTAAAGGTTTGATAAATCGAAGGGATTTGAATGAGGTAGAACTTGTGTGCAAGCCCCCAACTTGACTTTTGATTTGCCTTTGGCTCTTTCTTTTTTGTCTGTGCGTTTTTGCTTTTTTCATTTTTTTGCACTTTGATTTTTTTTTCTATTTTATTTTGCATGGCATTGATTTTTTTTAGTGAGGCTTGCACACGAAGTTTGTTTTAGGGTATTGGAAGGCTTGAAGGATATACGTGGAGCTTTGATGTTGAAGGGATTTTGTTTTTTCTTTGGTTTATGGAGATTATGGTTTACGGATGATGGCTTATGGAAGGTGATGGAGGAAGAGGGAATAACTCTACGATCCAAAGTATGTCCTCTTTTTCATTTTTATTCCGAGATCTCTTTTATTATTGTAGTCGAGGTTCATTAGGTGATTCGAGTTTCATCATTGAATTAGAAGCATAAATAAAATGATGGAAGCCGAATGAAAATGAAAATGAAATTCTTTTATTAATAAAAATAAATAGAGCAAGGCTTATTAAAAATAAAAACCTAAATGTCATAGACTCGACAAGAAAGGGAAATGAAGGAGCTGGGGGAGGACTCTCCAGGCCTGACCCTAGAAAACTAGCGTTAAAAATGACTAAGCTCGGCGTTGTTTAGGTGCTACCCGAGGTTCTTACGTTTCTTGACTTTGCTGCGGTGGAATTGGCAATCAACCGTCTTGACCATATCCGATGCGTGTGATTCTTTAAGGTCCAACACGCACGGATGTTGGGTGTCCATTCCCTTGGTGGTACTTGCGGTAAGCATTAGGATCCCACCTCTTGGATCTATTCTCGGGAGCGAGGATCCGGAGTAGGACCAATAGGTCAAGTGCTCCTTTGCATGAAGTCTAGTGAAGGCTTCTTCTAAGGACATGCCTAAATGTGCGAATGTTCTTTCGAGGCTTTTGATAGCCTCTTTTCGGTTAAACTATGGCATTGACCTCATTGCTTTTGGAGCTAGAAGGGTCATTGTTACTCTTCTTGAAAGAGTTGTTGTTGTTGTTTGAACCCTTGTTCTTGTTGGCATGCCTCTCTTCTTGAATCGCTGAGCCTCACCTTATAGAGCTTCGTGAAATACTACATAGGTTGGAATTTGATATGATCCCCATACTCGGCTGTAGGTTGCGGGATCACCGGAGCGGACTTGATCCTCCCGAGATGGCCCGTTAATCATTTGTGCGGCTTTATCCCTCCATCTGGTCGGAAGAAGGTGACGAAGTCTTCGTTGGAGTTTTTGTAGTGGATTAACTCCCGACTCACGAAGGCGATCGGGAAGCCGAGGTATTGTATACATATTGTTTGTGGAATTCTTCTCGATGTAGTCCCGGGTCATTCGGCTTGGCCTTATTTAGTGATCCGAACCACTTGGATGGATGTGCATCCAAGGTCAAAGGAAAGACATAAACAAACAAGTCCTTGCTCATGCCTTTGAGAGCCATAGAGATGGAAAATGCTCGAGTGATCATACGGGTCTTCGACCCCCTTGAACCTCGGGAGTCACCCAATGTTACCTTTTAGGGGAGCTTGTCCCTCGGTTCGGGATCAATGATGTCATGGCCATGAGCCCGACTCTCAGCGCAGGAATCGGGCTGGATCAATTGCTCGAGTTTTTCCAAACCTCGGTTACGTGTTGGTTTTGATCGGTGGTGAGAGTGTCGCCTTTCTCGTGTTATGGTGGAGCTTCCTTCTAGTGCCTTGATCTCTTTGTCTTGTTCCTCAAGACGAGATGATACGCCCAAGTTACACGTTGTATTTACGTCATTTTGGGGTGCACTTTGCTAAGGAGTTCGTTTATACTTGTTAATGTTTGCATATATATTATCCTTAGCGGAAGTTCGGAGTTTTGTGAGTTAAAATGGTGTTAACGTCTTATGTTCCGAGCTTTTATGGTAAAATGGGTTTGAGCGATATACTTGGAAGTGTTCGAGAGGCTCAACAACATTGTACCATTGCATCTCACCAACAACAACCAAGTTCCACCGCAAGCTAGCAGGCCATCGCCCACCAGCTCGTCGCCCGGACTTCTCGCGCATGCTCGCGGCAAAGCAGGACAAAGGCCGGGTCGCACCTCGCGACCCATGCCGCCCAAAGACACGCAAGCGGGCTTCATCGCCCAACTCGAAGCCCAGCGGCTCGCGACTCGTGAGAATCCTCGCACCTCGCGAGCACCCGGTACTTCACGACTCGCGAGGCTGTCGCGACTCGCGACCCTTGCCCAACCATTTTGTGCGCGGAAGACAGAGTACTCTTCGCGACTCGCGATAAGTCTCGCACCTCGTGACCCCCAGGTCGGTGTAATTGCCTGCTGATTTCGAGCTTTAGTATAAATACTAAACTTGATTTTTGGACCTAGGGGTAGCACACTTAAGGAGAGAGAATCTCGACACTCCATTCTTCTCTTCTTATCTTCTCTTTTTTAGTTTTTATTTTCTAGTTTAGTTTTTAGAGATTTCAATTATGGAATTGGCTTATGCTATGCCGATTGTAGCTTGAACTGTTCTTGAACGAGAGATTAATATGAAGCTTCAAGCATTATTGTGAGATCTTTCCTCTACTATTTAGTTTCTTTGATTATGGTTTAATTTCTATGAATGTGTTCTATGATTTTTTGCATGATTATGCTAGGAATGTTACTAGTTTGATTGTGTAATTAATCTAATGCTAAATTTAAAGAATAGAATCGGATTGTTTTATTCTTTTATCAATTTGTAGCAAACTAGGAGTAACTTAGATGCCGATCGTCTTGGTTATTTCTTGGGGAAATTAGAATCAACCGTTGAATGTTTATCGCGTGTATGACATTAGCGGGTCCTATTGGTTCTCTTGTGTTTATTGCCGCTATTGGATTGAACTTAGACGCTAATCGGACTAGGTTATCCTTTAGTTAGGGTTTTATAGTCACGGCGATCGTGCTATTGAACTAAGAATAAGGAGAATGCGAGATTAATTCTCGGCAATAGATAATCATGGAAATAATTAGGAGGTTGAGGTTCAATGATCGATAATGAAATTGAAGTGGATGTTAATCGGATTCAAGATCTTTCCATATTGATTTCTCATTTTATTTATTTGCTAGTTAATTTTAGTTTGTTTATAACTCTTTTTGAAACCCCCTTGTTATTAGGTTACTCGACCTTTAGAGTCATCTAGGTACTAATTCACGCTAAATATTAAACTTGTCCCGTTTCCCCGTGGATACGAACCTTACTTCCTTCTACATTTAATTGTAAAAGAGAGTAGGAGAAATTTATCTTTGGTTGGGTGCACACGACAAATCCGCGCCCACCAAATTTCGCGCGCCAGATTCAGGAAACCGTGTTACTTGCTTTGTATATAGCGTGTGTTTTTGGATTGTATTGCTTGTGCTCTTTGTTTATGGTTAACACTCGTATTACTAACAAAGAATCTTTGCATTACGATCCCGAATTAGAATTGACTATTTTCAGGTAGAGAAACATTTTTTGCGAGAAAAATTTTCAAGAATCATCTTTTAACGTTGAAGTGGAGGAAGAGATGCCTCCGAGAATTGAAACTCGTACCTTGAGGGAGCTCACGGCTCCTAACCTTGATCAACAACCATTGTGCATCTCATTTCCGCGCTCTTGATGAAGGCACTACTTTTGAATTGAAGCCTGGGTTGATACACTTGCTTCCTTCGTTCCATGGGCTCAATGGAGAAGATCCAAACAAATTTCTTTCTGAGTTTCACGTGGTTTGTACTAGCATGAAACCAAGTGGAGCAAAGGATGAACAAATCAAGTTGAGAGCTTTTCCTTTTGCTTTGGAAGGATGGAGCTAAAGATTGGTTATATTATCTTCCTCTGGCCGCATTTCCACTTGGGTTAGAAATGAAGAAGCGATTGAGAAGTTCTTTCCAACTTCTAAGTCATCAACATTAAAGAAGGAAATCGGCAATATTGAGCGTAAACACGATGAGTCTTTCTACCAATATTGGGAGAGGTTGAAGAGACTTTGGTCTAGTCGTCCATATCATGGCTATTCGATGAAGACCTCATTTTGTACTTTTACAATGGTTCTTCGACGAAGATGTGCGAATGGTGAATGCCGCTAGTGAGAGGTTCTTTCATAACAAAACCCCAACTACAAATAGAGAACTCATTGAAGAACTATCCAAGGCTCGAGATAGTTCGAGAGAAGATCGAATCATCGTAGAGCAAATGTCGAAGTCCGTGTTCCCAGCTCTTCAAAGGCCGAGGATCGAAGTACAAGCTCTTACATCGATGATGCGTGAGTTCATGGTAAAGAACAATAGAGTTCAACGGTAAAGCTTGTAGAATTTGTTCTTTAGATCATCATACCGATGTTTGCCCTCAAATGCAAGAAGAATTTAGGGAAGAGGGTCAAAGTCGTAGGTTTTCAAGGCCAACAAGCATTACAGAGACATGATCCATACTCCTATGCTTCCGAGCAAGGTGGAAAGATCATTCTAACTTCGCATTTGGCAATCAACATCAACAACAACAACATACAGGCCACAAACCACACCCTTATCCTAGTGCCCCAAGGCCGAGACTCGAGCTCTAGCATGTCCGACTCAAGAAATGTTAAATGCTTTAACTAAAAAATGTGACTGGCAGCCGAACAATGAACACTACTGGAGAAAAACTTGATGAAGGGTATTCAACTCAACGCCCACCTATGTTCAATGACAAACATTATCCATACTAGAAGAATCGTATGGAAATATTTATCAAAGCAGAGAATTACCAAGTATGGAAGGTAATTGAAAATTGGTGACTTTGAAGTCACAAAGAAGAACGAGAAAGGGAGCTGGTTCCTAAACCTCTTGCCGAGTTTGACAAAGAAGACTTCGACAAAATGGAAATGAACAACATGGCCAAGAAGCTACTCCATTGTGGTCTTGGTCCCCATGAACACAATCGAGTCATGGGATGCAAGACTGCTAAGCAAATGTGGGAACTCCTTCAAATCACTCATGAAGGAACAAGCGAAGTGAAACGATCAAAGATTGATATGCTCATGCATAAGTACGAATTGTTTCACATGAAACAAAAGGAGCCTATTCAAGACATGCTCACTCGCCTTCAAACATCATAAACGAACTTGAATCTCCTGGGAAAGATAATCTCTCCCGGAGGAACAGAGTTCGTAAGGTACTAAGGAGTCTACCACAAGATGAGAAATGGATGGCCAAGACAACGGCATTGTTGGAAACCAAGGACTTCACAACGCTCAACATTGAACAAATTCTTGGGTTCCTTGATGACCCATGAGTTACACCTAGAAACTCATGAAGTTAATCATCAAAGCCTAAGGCTCAGCTCTTAGGTCGAGGAACAAGAAGATTCAGAAACTAATGATGAAGAAGCTGCTATGATTGTAAGAAGATTCAAGAAATTCGTCAACAAGAATTACAAAGGAAAAGTCACAAAGAAACCAACGAAGCTAAGTTGCCATAAGTGTGGAGGTCTTGATCATTTCATCAAGGAGTGTCCTCAATGGGAAAACGAGAAAGCAAAAGGGAAATACAAAGAGAAGGGCAAGGAACAACAAAAGACCTTTTCGAGAAATGATATGAAGAGAGCCATGGTTGCAGCAGTAGGGGAGAGTCCGACTCGAGAGGAGGAGCGAGGAAGAGATCGACGAAGAAACCGCCCATCTATGTCTCATGACGAATATCGAAGACAAAGTGGAATCATCAAACCCCAAGGTAAGTTTTAATGCCATCAAGAGGAACTTACGTAACTTAATAAAAGCCAATTACTAAAACTTTTATTAGAAACCTTAGATGACTACAAGGAAGTTTGCACTAAAAGAGATCAATTAACTAATGCCTTGAAAGTCACTAAGAATCATTCTAATTGGCTTAATACATTAAAATGTGATACTGAAAAAAGATTATTTGAAATTTTTGACAAGAGTAGAGTTTATTAAGAAGCATTTGAAAAAGTCAAAAACGAAAATTATCTTTTAAATTTGGAATTGGCGTGAATTGAAAACCGTTTGTTCCTCGAAGGGACAGACTCTTCAACTAATACCAGAATCAATGTTGAAAATTTGAAAAATGATTATGAAAATGTTTTACAAGAAAATCGGTATTAAAGAAGAAACCTGGAACCCTCAAGGAACACACTTCCCGATCCAATCACTTGGATACAAAAATATTAAAACAAAGGGAAGAGATGGTCTCGGCTTTCAATCACAAGAAGAAGAACAAAAAGAAAAAAAATATGTTGATATTCCAAGAAAGAAAATATGTTCTTACTTGTGGGAACAAAGGGTCACATTAGGGTCGATCGTTCCACCGCAGAAGAACGTATTGAAAGGAACACGTACCTAGTGAAACAGGTTTGGAAAATTAAGAAAGACTCAAGTCCAACAAAGGAACCCAAAGCTAGACTCGAGTTCCTACCACTAACTAATTTGCTATGGTACAAGTGAAGTGAGGGGGAACAACTCCGCGTACCTCGATAGCGGTTGTTCTAAGCACATGACAGGAGATAGATCCAAATTTCTCTCACTCGCGCTTCAATGGAACTGTGACCTTTGGAGACAATCTTACAGTAATATAGTAGCAACTTGGTAAGATTGGTAAATCTCAATCACATTCCATAGATAATGTATTTTTGGTCGAGGGTTTAAAGCATAGTTTACTTAGTATATCTCGGTCTCGCGATAAGGGAAATTCCGTGAAGTTTACTAATGAGTCTTGTATAGTCGGTAATGAAAGTACAGAACCAAGATCCTTGAGGGAACGAGGAAAGGGAACACCTACATGGTCGACCTAAACCTTGTTCCTAGGAATAATCTCACATGCTTAAGTGTGATCGAAGCTGATCCTCTACTATGGCACAAACGTTGCGGTCATGCAAGCCTGTCCCTACTGCATAAACTAAGTGGGAAAGACTTGGTAGTTGGTTTACTAACAATTAAGTCTTTAAATCACGGTGTTTGTGATTCATGTGTTAAAGGCAAGCAAGTGAGATCCTCATTCAAATCCAAGAAAATGGTAAGCACACAAAGTCCATTGGAACTTCTTCACATGGACTTATGTGGCCCTGTACGCATCCAAAGTCGATCTGGTAAGAGATATGTATTAGTCATAGTAGATGATTTTTCAAGATACACATGGGTTATTTTTCTTCATAGTAAGGATGAGACGTTTGATGAATTTCTAACCTTTGCTAAAAAGATTCAAAGAACAAGTGGTTTTAAATTAAAACATTTAAGATCTGACCATGGTAAGGAGTTTGAAAACTCCAAGTTTGATGAATTTTGCAGCAATGAAGGGTTAGATCACAACTTCTCAGCTCCAAGGACACCACAACAAAATGGTGTAGTCGAAAGGAAGAACCGGACCCTTGAGGACATGGCAAGGACGATGATAATTGCAAGCGGTCTTCCGAAGAATTTTGAAACGGGCTGAATACGGCATGCTACATCATCAATTGTGTCATGCTAAGACCAATCACTTTGAAGACACCTTATGAGCTCCTTAGAGGAAGAAAACCAAATATCGCTTACTTTCGTATTTATGGATGTAAATGCTTTGTACATAATAATGGATCGACTTAAATGGGTCTTCGAGAACAAGCTCGATGAGCATGGAACAATGGGTAAGGAACAAGGCCGACTTGTAGCCAAAGGTTATAATCAACAAGAAGGTATTGATTTCGATGAAACCTTTGCTCCTGTTGCTAGGATAGAAGCAATTAGAATTTTGATTGCCTTCACGCCATTATGGGATTTAAGTTGTACCAAATGGACGCCAAATGTGCATTTCTCAATGGTTTTTTACTTGAAGACGTCTATGTGGAACAACCTCCCGGATTCGAAAATCCAAAACTCCCAAATCAAGTCTATAAGCTTGATAAAGCTCTTAATGGGTTGAAACAAGCTCCTAGATCTTCGTATGAAAGGTTGTCAAAATTCCTACTCTCACATGATTTCATAAGAGGTAAAGTTGATATAACCTTGTTCCTTCGATCAAAAGGAACATACATATTAGTAGTCCGATTTACGTTGATGATATAATATTCGTGCTACTAATGATCTTCTTTGTAAGGAGTTTGCCGATCTTATGAGAAGTGAGTTCGAAATGAGTATGATGGCGAGTTGAACTTCTTTTGGGTTTGCAAATCAAGCAAACCGAAAGAGGAACAATGATCCATCAACAAAAATATGTCAAGGAACCGTCAAGAAATATGGACTCGGAATAATCAAAAAGCAACCACACTCCCATAGGAACAGGAACAAGGTTAGATGAAGATTCAAATGGTAAGTGTGTAAACGAGAAGCAATATCGAGGTATGATTGGTTCACTACTTTACTTAACGCCAAGTAGACCCGATATTTCTTTAGTGTTGGTTTATGTGCTCGATTCCAATCAAATCCCAAAGAATCTCACTTAACGCCGCTTAAGAGAATTCTAAGGTATTTAAGGGAAGCGATGACTTATGTTTGTTCTATCCTCGAAGTGATGTTTTGACCTAGTAAGTTATTCGGATGCGGATTATCGCCGAGACTTGGTTAATCGCAAGAGCACATCGTGCATTGTCCAAGACCTAGGAACAAGCTTGGTCTCTTGGAGCTCAAAGAAGCAAAATACCGTTGCCTTGTCCACTGGCAGAGGCAGAGTATGTGGTCGTGGCTGCATGCTGTTCCCGGGTCCTTTGGATCAAGCAACAGTAAGAGACTTTGGCATTAAGTTTAAGTGTGTTCCTATCTATTGTGATAATACTAGTGCAATTTGTATTTCTAAGGATCCAGTTCATCATTCAAGAGTCAAGCATATTCACATTAGGCATCATTTCCTTAAGGATAATGTAGAAAAAGGTCTTGTTAAAATCGAATTTTGTCCAACAGAAAATCAAATAGCTGACATATTGACTAAACCACTTCATAGAGAAAAAGTTTGAGAAAATTCGCTTAGAGCTAGGGATGATTAGAATTCATTGAGTGTGCTACTTCATATAAAAACCCTTAGTTACAAAATTACACTAAGTGGCCAAAGCAATATTTTGTGAATTTATTCACCCATTACACAATCATTGTAAAGGACTCACATTAGTTTTCATAATACTCCCCTTATTATCCATACATTGTTGTTGAGCAAAACTTGATGAGACATGTGTAAATAAAGCTTGTACATGAAAAATGCATGAGTTCTTTATTCCTTTCTTTAATTTCTTTTCCCTCGTAAATATTTTTTTCTTTCCTCATAAATATTTATTTTTCTTGTAAATATTTATTCCACTTTTATTTTTCTATTTTTATTTTCATCTGTTATTTTCTCTCATCATTAATCTTCCACAAAAATATCTCACTCTGATACAATGCAATGCATCACATCAGTCTAAGCTCAAAGCCAAAGTTAAAAAATACAATGGATTAAGAGGAGAGTGAAAAGCCGTCATTAATTCCTTCACAAAACCCCATAAATATACCGCCACATAAAAACCCCCGTCAAATCATCTCTCTTTTCACGACAAGTTTTACTTTTCACCCAAAACCATCAACTCTCAAAATACTCATCTTCTTCATCCTTCTCAAAGCTTCATCAATGGCCCCAAAACGAAAACATTTTGTAGATACCAAACCCCATCAAAATTTCCCTGGTGAAAAATCTTCACCTTTGGTGGAATACGATGAGAGCGATCACGAATCTTCAAATACCAATCAAGAAACCCGTGGATTCACTTGAGCAATCCTCCGGAAATGAAGAAATCTCACCAAAGAAAGAGGGAGCATGTCAACGAGGATGAAACAGAGCAAGAAAAGATCATCAATATGCCGATAAAAAGGGGTAAGAAATCAAAATCCTCAAAATACATGATTGGGATCTGTGTTGATCTTGCATGGTGCAAGAAAGTCAAATGGGTAGAATTTCTTGACTTAGTTAAATTTCAGAAGTGGTCTAAAATTCTTTGTTCTGATGAGGGTATGTTTGAGGCCGAAATGGGTGAGTTCCGTTCGAAGTTTGAAAATTCCCGATGGTATGTGCATGAGTGTTGTCAATAAGCAAATTGGTGAAAATTACCTAAAAATTCTAGGAGATTGGCCGGGATGTACCAACCGAGGGGTACAAGACCTACATTAAGGGCAAGGTTCAATTGAATATAAATGGAATTTCAAATGATAAAGTCCCGTCATTTTTGGGGTGGAAAGTCTACCGATTTTTCTTGACCAAAAAGACCTTTCATCTTTTAACAAATTCCTATTTCATCTTGTTTGGCATTTTATCCTCGCCCGTACTTCTAAAAGAACCCAAGCAAATCTCATGGACTTGTCCCTTATGTATGTCCGGCCAACAACATCAAGATTAATTTTCCTTCCCTCACGATTACTCATTTGACCCATCGGATACCCATAATAACCGAGTTGGCTATGGTAGTATTCTTACTACTATTTTCAAAAAGAGTAATGTTAAACTCTCTTCTAGCCCATCCTTTGAACTTGAACCTAAGAACTATTTGACCAAAGATACACTCGGGCAATGCCGAGCTTGAAGGTGCTCGGGTGGTAAAGTGGTGTTTGATGTTGAAGAGCTTAAGGTTAAAAGTGAGGTAGGGGTTAAGAAGAAATCATTGAGGAAGTGAGTGTTGGGGGAACCAAGTCAATGAGGAAGAGTAAGAGGTTGGCGGATACCAAGTCCCCAAGGAACAAGGATGATGATGATGCCGTTATGATCGACTTGGAGGAGGATCCAGCTCCTACAAGGTCTACTTCCAAAGTTGTCGATTTTCCCCGCTTCCCTACTGCCGGGTCTTGGCCGGGTCTCCGCTCAAAGAAGTTCAAGGGTCCCCGTCTCTTCTCCATTCAAGGGTTCGGGGTTGGAAGCTAGGATTGCTTCGGATAGATGTTCAACAGAGCATCTTCTCGCGCTGTGAAGAAAGGTGAAGCGGTTGTTCGTGAGAAGATTGACTCCGTTGTTTCCACCTATGTCATCCGTCCCAAGCCCTGATCCTGCCCTTTATCCCTCTTCCCTCAATCTATTAAACAATATAACTGTTGGTTTTTGTAACTAAACATTGGTGCTCGTTGTTACTGTTGGTTTTTTTACTGTGTTAATCACATTGGTTTCATTTTTTTTCTTTCTCATTCTTCTTATATTTTCTTTCCTTCTTCTTTTCATCTCTGAACTCGCTATTGCTTATATCTTGCTTGTTTGCATCCGTTTTGTCTCTATCTCGCTCATTTACATGTTGGATGGCTAGTATTATTAGATGCATGTTTGAGCTACTAAGCCTTGACATTGTTGTATATGACGCACTCTTAGAGTCCTGCTGGGTACTTAGTTGTTTTTGATGATGACAAAAGGGGGAAGTAGAGTGGCACATAAAAATAAAAATTCAATTATAGTCTTCTTAGTTTGTAGGTGATGATTTTCGGATTTTTCTTGTCCATTTTCTTCAAAACTGATTTCCGGTAGGATTAATTAGATTGTTAGTCCCCGTTAGTTTAGTGCTAGTTTTACTTGTTAGTCTAGTCTCTTGTTTGTTTGTTTTATTTTTTAAAGTCATTAGCTCTTAATTATTTTGCTCTAGTAATTTAATTTTCTTATTTCATTATATATTTTTATATGCCTTATATTTGCCATCATCAAAAAGGGGGAATATTATTGTATTCCATGTTTTGATGATGCCAAATACTTAGGTTATTATATAGTTTTTATTTTGTGAAAAATATAAAAAACCACAAATAATGTAATGTTTAACTTTGCATTTATATCTTGGGGAGAAAGATTATTTATTTAATTTAAGTCAAGATATTATTTTTATGCACTTTTGAATTTTATCATATGGTATGTTTGACATATCTATAAACTTAGAATCTTTGAATAAAAGATTCTACAGCTTTATAGATTGTTTGTTACTATTGCTTTGCTTGAAAATAGGTTGACAAATGCGTGGCATATATTGTGGAGCTAACTTACTTGAAGCTCCCTAACAAACTCAAATAACTCGCTTATCACTCGCCGGAAATTCTCCCCACTAACGGATAGTGGAATCCGTTGATTACCGTTGCAAGAAATGCGGAGATAATGCAGCGCCTTTTGAGCCATGATCTCCTAAATCCTACAAGCGCATAACTAGAGAACGTGGAGCATTTTATTTCCAAAAAAAACGAATTGCAAAAGACTATATAAGAGGAAGATTAACCGAAGAAAACTTACAACTTTCTTGAGCGAAAAAATTGAGAATTACTTAGAAAGTTTTCTTGTAATTTCCTCTCTTATTCAACAAGCATACTTTGTAATATTCATAGTGTTTGGGTGAGAGAAAATTCAGAGAATATCCTTGTAATCAAGAGAGAGAAAGAAAGAGAGAAAAGGAGAAGACTTCGAGTGAAGTCAAAGTAGTGTCATCAGTTCAGGGGGAACTGAGTAACTGGGAACAAGTTCCTAGAGGAACAGAGAAGGTCCGTTAATAGGTTGTAAAAGATCGAGTCTTTTGGCCTATTATAGTAAAGAGAGTTTGAGTCAAAATCCCTCGTGGTCAAGGTTTTTCTTCCTATTGGGCCTAGGAAGTTTTCCTTGTAAAAATATCGTGTGTTTGTCTCTTTTTATTTTTAATTTGTTTTAATTCGAAAATTTCCCCTCAACTACAATTCACCCCCCCTCTTGTAGTTGGTCTAGTGTTCTACAATTCACCCCCCTCTTGTAGTTGGTCTAGTGTTCATACTAGAATAACAATTAGGTTTCCTAATCTACCTTTGAATTGTTGGGGACCAGAAACACTAAGTAGAATTGGTAGCATGATAGGGGTCCCTGTATATGTGGATGAATGTACTGCTAGGCAAATGAGGGTGTCATTTCCTAGACTTCTTATAGAAGTTGATGTTACTCAACCTCTACCTAGATCGCGGGCTATCAAGGTGATAATGGGGAAATTGTGGAGCAGAGAACACATTATGAATGGATCCTCCTTTTTGCTTGAAATGCCAAACTACCGGGCATGATTGTGCCAAGACTAAACAAAATACTGGGTAAACACTAAAAACCGTGCAAAAGTGGGTACCTAAAGTTGTTCAATCAACGAAGAGGCTAGGTTAGTAGCTCGAAGGAACTCCGTGGAGGGAGTTGCACCCGCTTATTGAAAGACAACAAGAGAAAGTTAATGCAACCGCTAATGGAATAGGCTAGAACCGAACCCGGAGAACAATAACACCAGCACTCCTTACCGGGTCATGGTAGGGGATATTGAATGGTCAATTGTAACTAGTAGAAGCAATAGAGGACCTAGTCTTGAAGTGCTAGGGTCCTGGGTTCTATTGTTCATACAGCTAGAGAGGAAGGGACAAGCTCTTTTCATTTCAACATTACATGATTATTAGCTCATGGAATGTAAGAGGACCGAATCGTCCCGCAAAAGTAGTAGAAGTAAGAAAATATATTAGTATGAATAATGTTACTGGGTTTGCTTTGTTAGAAACCAAAGTAAAAGATACTAATAAGGAGAAAATTAGGAAGAAATTTGGTAATACTTGGAATTGGGCATATAATTATGATTTCTCTCATGGAGGGAGAATATGGATTGCTTGGAATACCGTAGCTCTTACATATCAGTTGCTCTTAGGACTCGATCAAGTGATTCATGGTTGTTTTACTAATAAAAAGAATGGTAAGAGTATGTTTGTAACTTTTGTCTATGGCTTGCATATTGTTGAGACTAGAAGACCTATGTGCGCATTATTGAAGCAACTCAATGATACTATGTAGTCTGAATGGTGTGTTTTAGGTGATTTCAATGCTGTCTTGTCTAGTGAAGAAATACTTCAAGGAAGGGACATTACTTCTCATGAAACTCAAGATTTTGAGGAGTTGCTTCAGAATAGTGATCTGAGTGAGCTTAGAAGTTGTGGTTATTTTTACTCTTGAACTAATAAGAGTGAGGGAGAAGCTAGAATATTCAAGTAGAATTGATAGATGCTTGGTTAATGTTCAATGGAGGATGGTTTATGTTAATGTTGTGGTTGATTATAAAATTCCAGGACTTTCATATCATTGTCCATTTTTATTGAAGTGCACCTCTCAACCTCATGAGGAATGGAGGCCTTTTAAGTTTTTCAACTACATGGCAGAGCATGAAGGGTTTGATGCTATTTTAACTGTTGTGTGGGCCAAGAAAGGATCAGGGGCTGTGATGAGTTAAGTTTGGAGGAAGCTTCAAGATTTGAAGGGCCGACTAAAGCAACTTCATCAAAAAGATTTTGCTAAGCTTCGATAGCGAATTGATCGCCTTAGAGAGCAATTGAATATTATTCAAACTCGAGCCGGGATGGATATTGTTAATCGTGGATCCGCGAAACAAGAGGATGATTGTTTGGCTTTGCTCAACAAGTTCTATAGATTGAAGATAGTGCTTTGAAGCAGAAGTCTAGAATTCAGTGGTTGCAATCTTGGAGATGCTAATAATCATTTCTTCTTTCAAGCTATGAAAGACAGATAATCTAGAAACAGTATTGAGATGCTTTATGATGCTCAAGGAAATCAACTAACTCTTACTGAAGATATTCAGAAGGAAGTTATGGGCTTTTATAAGAATTTGATGGGTTCTACAAACGAACCTACCTTCCCCGTCCCGATGTTACTATTCTTAGAGTTGGTGTCCAGTGAGACCCGATGATATCTCAATGCTTATTCAAATTCGTTACTTACAAAGAAATTGATGATGCTTTATGTTCTATCAATGATAGTAAGACTCTTGGAATAAATGGGTTTAATAGTTTCTTTTTAAGAAAGCATGGCCATTTATTAAAACTCAAGTATATTATGCTGTTATAGAGTTCTTCAATCATGGAGTCTTGCCAGCTGAGGTGAATTGTACTTTGATTACTCTGGTGCCTAAAATTCCTAATCCTACTTACATTAAGGATTGTACGCCCATTGCTTGCTGTTCTGTGCTTTACAAATTAATTGCTAAAATTCTTACTCAGAGAATGCAATTAATGATTGGTTAAGTTGTTGATCTTTCTCAAGCTGGGTTTATACCTAATAGAAATATTTCTGATAGTATTTTATTAGCTACTGAGCTTATAAAAAGCTATAACACTAAACATGTCAGTCCAAGATGTATGCTAAAAGTTGATCTAAGGAAAGCCTATGACTTTGTTGAATGGCCCTTCCTTAGAGTTGTTCTTGATGAGTTTGGTTTCCCTCCCAAATTTGTTGCTTGGATCATGACTTGTGTGACTTCAGTGTCCTATTCTATATTGATAAATAGGCTTCCTAGTCCTCCTTTTTTTGCCAAAAAAGGTTTAAGGCATGGAGACCCCATGTCTCTCTTCTTATTTGCTATTTGCATGGAATACTTGTCCGGATGTTTGGGGTAAGTCGAAAACATCCATGCTTTTAACTTTCATCCAAGATGTGAGAGGTCAAGCATCACACATCTTATGTTTGCAGATGATATACTGCTCTTTTCTAGAGCTGATGATAGCTCAATTCAGCTTATTTTTGAAGCTTTCCATAACTTCTCTACTGCTTCTAGATTAGGTGCTAATATTGATAAAAGTAACTTCTTTATTGCTGGGATTGATGGCATTGAAGTTGGTAGATTGCAGCCTTTGACTCAAGTTCCTTTTGGAACTATTCCCTTTAGATATTTGAGTGTTCCTTTGGCTTCTAGGATGCTATATTACAATGAATGTAAGCCTTTATTTGAGAAGGTAGTGGCTAGGATTAAGAGTTGGACTGTCAAAAAGCCATCCTATGCTGAGCGTGTGCAACTTGTTGCTTCTGTAATTCAAGGTCTTCAGCTCTATTGGAGTCAAATCTTCATACTTCCTAAGAAAGTGCGCAGACAAATTCAAAAGCATTACAGGTCTATATGTGGACTGGAGCGTATTCAGCCTTTCTAGGAAGGCTCCCGTGGCTTGGAACACTTTTTTACTCCTAAGGTGTGTGGTGGATTGAACTTCAAAGATTTATTTACATGGAATAAGGCTGCCGTGGCTAAGCTCTATTGGGCTTTATCTGAATAGCAAGATAGACTGTGGATTAAGTGGCTTCATGCTTACTACATTAAGCAAAGAAGATGTGTTGCGTATGCCTCCCCCTCCAAGACTCTTACGAGCTCTTAAAAAGATTTTTGTTGCAAGGGAGCATCTTATAGGTCATACTGGGTTTGTTAGACAAAATGGGAAGTTTTCAATCAAGCACCTCTATAAGCATATGCAAGGTGATAATGAGAAAGTTCCTTGGAGAAGAGTTACTTGTAATAGCAAAGCAACACATGAGGCTATTTTCATTGTCTGGTTATGTTTACATGTTAGACTTAGCACTAAAACTAGGCTGTTCCAATGGAACCTAGTGGCTGACAGTATGTGTGTTTTGTGCAATACTGCAGAGGAAACTTTGGAGGACTTATTCTTTAGTTGTAGCTATAGTGTTCACATTTGTAAAAGATGCCTACAAATGCTTAATATTCATAGAGATGTTTTGCCTTGGAGTGCTCAAGTGCATATGGTGAGTAAAGCTAGTGGTAAGAAACATGGTATCAAGCAGTTGTATAATATGGTGTTCATTGAATCAATATACCACATATGGCTGCAGAGAAATAAGAAAATCTTCAACCAGAATCTGATGCCTCCTCGAAGACCTTGTAACTTATTATTTTTTCTTGGCTAGTAGAGTTGATTCCACTCTTAGGAGTATGTTGATTTTATAATTTTGTTGTAATGGGTGTGCTATATTTCGTTTTGTTGCTACTGGTGTAAGCCTGAGCTTGTTCAGGAATAGTTGGGTCTATTTTAGCTTGTTCCTAAGTCCAAACCCTTCCTAGAAGGTGGCAGATTTGGGTTTTAGCTTAATTTTTCCCAAGGAGTGCTAGGTTGTATCATCCTTTTTTTTCAATAAAAATTTTGAATTGCCAAAAAAGAAAAGTTACAAATTTTGTTGAATTAGTCAAACGGTACAATTTTTTTTGAATTGGTCAAACGGTACAAATTACGTGTAAGATCCGGTTCATTGAATTGGTGAGAGGGTACAAATTCTTTTAATTTTTTTTGACGGAAAAAAAGGTACAATTTTATTTCTAGGCAATACTATTCATAAATTAATTGTAGAGCATTCAATTAATGCTTTGTTAACATTATCTAGTTACGTGTCATTACTTAGCTCATCTTGTCGAGCATGCTTCTTTCCTATGTTTACATCAATGGCTTCTTTCTCTCTCTTCCTCCTCCCCCCCATCTCGCTCTACAAAGTCAATTTTTTACCTTTCCTGTGCCCCTATCTCTCTACGAAGTCCAAATTTCTTTCTCTCTCCTTTGACAAGCCGACGCCTAAGCCCGAGTTTTTGCCGTCGTTTGCCTCCCCCTACCTAACACATTCCACTGAAAAATAGAAAGCAATTAGAGAGTTTGGAATTAAATTGTGATTAGAGAGTTTGGAATATATTTTATATCTATATATGGGTTTTTCTGATGACTTTTATTATTACGTACTTATTCCATTTGGCTATTATTATTTTTATCACCTATCGAATTTTTAATTAGCTTTTTTATCTTATGATAAGTATTCAGCTTACGAAATAAGAGAGTACGGACCCAAATAACAAGCAACCCAAGTCAAAGATTACACAAGAAAATAAGAGAAGCCCATCAAAATGAAAAGGAAAACAAAAGGAAGCCTTTAATGGGAGTAAACTCACCCCATCTTCCCAGTTTCACGAACAAAACCAAAGAAAGTGGAATACTTTTTTTTCCAAGTCAACACAATTCAGAGCAAGGATCTCCAATATACGAAGGCAAACATAATAAGGGAATTATGGAGCAAATCAGAGATCATATCTTTTTCTCTACAAGTAATTTCCAAAAATTTGATAATTGGGGTTTTTTGTTCAATTGGGTATAAAAATCCTTTAATTTCTACAGAAAGGGGAGGGGGCGAAAATAGCAGAACACATTCACACAAGAGTTAGTTTTAGGTTTACATTTTCATGGAGTCTGTTCTTTTGTTTATCCGTCGGTGACAGCGGCGGAAATACAATTGGTCCAGTTCTCTGTTCTTTATTATTCAGTTCAATTGCAAGATTTTTGTTCTGTAGAACTTGTTATTGCCGACGGGGTGACAACGGCGGCGAAGCTTAGTTCGATTTCAGTATTCTCTATCTATTTTATTAATCAACTTTGGTAATTTCGTTCCTTTCTTTCTCTAATTTTTGGTTTGTTCGTTTGTTTCACACTTTGATTTGCAATCTACTGTTAGTTTTTTTTTCTTCTTTCCTCCTTTTGTTGAGTAAGAGTTATTTTGTTTTTTTTCTTTATTTTTTTTTAGTTATCCTCGCTTACGATTGCTTGTTCTCTTACTACTCCATAATTCAATCATGTGTTGCTTAAAATACTACTACTTGCAGTTCTTCTAAAGTCTTAGGTTTGTCCGATTCTAAATTCCAATATCCATGATCCTGATTCATGTTTTATTATTGTTGTCATTGCAATTCTAGTAGCTTATTTGTTTTCGTCATTTTCTTAAGTTAGTTTAGTCTTAGTCTATAGTTTGTGCTGCTAGTGCTTAGTCATTATTGGTAGATTAATTATAGTTAAAGTATTAGTCTAATATTAGTTTGGCTTAAGCGTAGTTATTTTGCATAATCGAAAATTCATTTATTCAAGTGGGTAATTTAACATAGTATCAACATCCTTGTGGGTTCGACCCGTATTTGCTAGTTGTGCTACATCGTACACCGTGCACTTGCGGTACTAGTTTTTATTCGTACAAGTTTTTGGCGCCGTTGCCGGGGATGTTGTATATTGAGTTTTGTTACTCACTTGATTTTATTTCCTCTTTTATTTTCATGTCTAATTGTTCTATGCTCTTTTATCTGCTTTTTATTGGTAGTAGTCGTCGTTAGTATGATTCACTAGTGTTAGATTTAATGATTACTTGATGTAGTTTAGTTATTAGTGCCTTTAGTAGTTTGTTAATTATATTGTCATTTTTTCTTCTTTATTAATTTATTTTAGTGGATTGTGTTTTATTTTTATTAGTTTTATCTTGATTTATATCTATATTCATATTTATCTTAAAGGAGCTTTAATATGACATTATATTCATTTCCCCAATATGATGGTGAAGTTTTTTGGAGATACATAGATAGACTTAAAGCTTATCTTGCTCGATGAGGTGATCATGGTTTAGAAAGATGGGAAGTGATTAAAATTATTTATGAGGGTCTAAATCATGAGACTCGAGCTAATGTGGAGTCTCTTTGTGAAGAGGGGTTACTATCTAAGACTATAGATGAGTGTTGGTGCTTCTTTGAATGGTTAGTACAAGAGACTTATGAATGGGAGTCAACGATGCATCTTAATTTACATTCTCGGCCTTTATATGTAAAACCGTCTCTAGAAAAATTCAACTTTTATGAACGCCCACCTCCCCCTGTCTATTGGTGTTCTTGTTGCCACTCCTCGGACCATGATACCTCTTATTTCCCTTATAATTATAACCAATGGTCACCAAGTAATTTCAATACTGAAGTGGTTAACCGTATCAGTGTTGAGTCTAATTATGCATTCTATTCTACTGACCAAGGTTTTTTGGGCTCTCATCCTTATTCTAACTCACATATTTCACCTAGTTATACTAATGAGCAGAGTTTGAGTTCTACTAATAATGAGGATTTGGAAGCCAAAGCTGAGGCCTTAGCTAGGGTGGTAAAAGAGATGACCAAATTAATGAGGAGTGATTTTAACACGCACAATTCTTTGGGGCAGTCCAATGATTTTCTAGTTGGTGAATCTGATTTTGCCACTTCAACTCAATTCTTGGAAGAGCTAAAAGAACCTCATCAGTTTTGTGAGTCTCAAATATTACCAACCTTTGAGAAGAATTCTTTAGAGCATATTAAGGAGAATCGGAAGGACAATGTTGAGGCCAATGGTGATGAGTTACATCTTACTGATTGTATACCATTTAGTTATGATATAGCTGATAGTTTTAATACAAGTGCAAATGATCCCGATTTGATTGAAGTTTCTAAGGATGATTCTTGTATTGAAAATGACTTTTCTATGGTCCAACAGTATTTTACGAGTTGTGCAAGTCATGAGCATAATAGTGAGATTTCACCAAATGTCACAAATTTGGATTCTCTTGTGGATTTTGGAGCGTGTAGGCAATGACACTTCAGGAGCACCACATTTGCAGGAGCATAATGTTTGTCCTGTTTTCGAGGATAATCTACCAATTACATGTGATTTAGGGTATAATGAATTTATTTCGAATGAGACTAGCCTAGTCCTTTCCTCTACCTTACTAATTGCTCCTGTACCTGGATTTAGATATTCAAATTATCCCTTGAAGTTCTATGCATTGGGTCCTGCCACCCTCTCGCTGTCATTTGGTGATCCTTTTTTGAACCAAAAGTTGACAAAAATTTCTAGAGATGACATAACAGATTTTGACTTGGTTCCAAGTAGTTTTATTCTTGATATTATACATTACTCTAATCATTTAGACCACCAACTTGACGTGAACAAGTGGGCCAACCCATTAGACCCATCCCATGATTATTCTTCTGCATTTGATAAGCTAAAAAGAGCCTTAAATGTTAACTCACACTACGATATTCTGAGTTTTAGTAGATTCAAAGGCTCTTCTAAATCATTTTTTCATGGTTCAACTTACATTTTTATGTCCTTGTACCATCTCGTTTCTAACTTTTGTTATATGCATTTTTGCAAGGACCATTCTGCTACCTTCGACAAGTTATTGCGTGCTTTGGTTCGGTATAAATTGAGTTGGTAATTCTGAGTTCGGTTGAGTGGTTGATAACAGACTTTGCTATGCTCGCGGAGAAATGAACCAGGATTGTCTTACTGCTGTGTCCGGTCGAAATACAAGATTCAGTGGTAGGTTCGCGTTTTAAAGTGAACGGGCAGCAACTAAAATCATTCTTAGAGCTGCCAGTTGCAGAGGATGTAGTGCAGAAACAAGTTGTTTGGATGTATTTCTGCATCCACCCCGGGTAATTTCGTTCTAGGCTTTAATTTTTTTAGTTTATTTCGTTCTACTAAAATAAATGAAGTCTATGACTACTCTGTGTTTATGTTTTCTGTTTTTTTTTCTCTCTACATTTAAGGCTTACATTGAGGCCAATGTAAGAATTAAGTGTGGGGGAGTGGCTACTATTTACCAATTTTTGAAATTTTTGCTTGCTATGACTGGATATGCTGGAAGATAGAAATCTTTGCTCTGTTTGTGACAGCTGGGATTATCTTGGATTGTACTGGTTATGTTTGCTGGAAATTATATACTTGTTTTACAGGTTATTTAAAAATTTGAATTAGTCGCTTTTACGGGGAAATGATGCCGAAATTTCTGCAAAATACTCTTGCATTTGAGTTGGCTCAAGCATATTATAACCTGCATGCATGATTGTTGGCTATTGTGATTATTACTAGTATGCTGCAATTTCATAATATCCAGGAGAAATATGAGTGCAAATAGGCATAGCCAGTTAGCCACCTCTCCACCTCTCTAAAGAACTAACTAATAAGAAAGTATGCAGTAGACTTTAATCTAACTTTGTTTTCATAAAAAAAATGTTTTCTTTGTTAACTAATTGAAAAAAAAAAAGTTTTTGAAGTTATGAACCTCGGGACTTTATCTCTAGCAACTCCTAAATATACTTTAATAATGCTATGCTTATATGTAATCTAGGACACTATCTTTATTGGCTTAGATGCGGGGTATGGAGGAAAGACTTTTATAATTTAATCTACTTAACTAGTACCTCTTACTTTCCTTGGTGACTTTTTCACTGCTCTTGGTTACTGGAGAATTACTTGACTTTGTTAAAGAAACGAGAGAATATTGGTTCATAAAAAAAATGAAAGAAAAGTGGATTAGTAATCCAAAAGTGAGGTGCTTGAACCAGTAAAAAAAAAAGTGTGATTTCATGTTTATTTGGTTTCTTGAAAATAAAAGAAATCAGATGAGAAGAGCAAATTAAAAGCATAAAAAGCATAGCAAACAACAAAGTATCGAGTACTCCTTTGAGACCAATGGGTGGCAAGTGCAATGTCATATGAAGAGGAACGATGCTTGTACGGGTACTAAGTGCTAATGTACAGGAAAGTGAGGGAAATCAACTGAACAATAATCAAGTCCGACTAAAGTACCTCGTATTCGAATGTCAATACACTTACACTTGAGCACCTAGATTACATGTGAGATCAAACTAATCATAAAATGTTGCTTGAGTATAATAGCTCTTTTGTATTCATATCTTGCTAACCTAACGAAAACGTTTTCATGACTAACTAATGATTTCTCAAATAAAAAAAAAATATTTTAGTCTATTGTAATGCTTATTAGTTTAGTTTCATTTGAGGTTGGGTGGTTAACTAATGTCTTGTTTTTATGATACACTTGGTTTGATAATATTATTTTGCTCGAGTTCGACCAAAGACTAAGTGTGGGGAGTTTGATTAATTTCATTATATCGCATATTTTTACCCCTATATTTTAATTATTTGAATATATTTTATATCTATATATGGGTTTTTCGGATGACTTTTATTATTAACGTACTTATTCCATCGAGCTTATTATTTTTATCACCTATCGGAGCCTTAATTAGTCTTTTTATCTTATGATAGGTATTCAGTTTGCGAAATAAGAGAGTACGGGCCCAAATAACAAGCAACCCAAGTCAAAGATTACACAAGAAAATAAGAGAAGCCCATCAAAATGAGAAGGAAAACAAAAGGAAGCCCAATGCTTCCACAACAACAACAACAACGCAGCAAACAAAACAAAGAGAAAAAAAATGGGAGTAAACTCACCCCATCTTCCCAGTTTCACGAGCAAAACCAAAGAAAGTGGAATACTTTTTTTCCAAGTCAACACAATTCAGAGCAGGAATCTCCAATATACGAAGGCAAACATAATAAGGGAATTATGGAGCAAATCAGAGATCATATCTTTTTCTCTACAAGTAATTTCCAAAAATTTGATAATTGGGGTTTTTTGTTCAATTGGGTATAAAAATCCTTTAATTTCTACAGAAAGGGGAGGGGGAGAAAATAGCAGAACACATTCACACAAGAGTTAGTTTTAGGTTTACATTTTCATGGAGTCTGTTCTTTTGTTTATCCGTCGGTGGCAGCGGCGGAAATACAATTGGTCCAGTTCTCTGTTCTTTATTATTCAGTTCAATTGCAAGATTTTTGTTCTGTAGAACTTGTTATTGCCGACGGGGTGACAACGGCGGCGAAGCTTAGTTCGATTTCAGTATTCTCTATCTATTTTATTAATCAACTTTGGTAATTTCGTTCCTTTCTTTCTCTAATTTTTGGTTTGTTCGTTTGTTTCACACTTTGATTTGCAATCTACTGTTAGTTTTTTTTTTCTCTTTCCTCCTTTTGTTGAGTAAGAATTATTTTGTTTTTTTTCTTTATTTTTTTAGTTATCCTCGCTTACGATTGCTTGTTCTCTTACTACTCCATAATTCAATCATGTGTTGCTTAAAATACTACTACTTGCAGTTTTTCTAAAGTCTTACGTTTGTCCTATTCTAAATTCCAATATCCATTATCATGATTCATGTTTTATTATTGTTGTCATTGCAATTCTAGTAGCTTATTTGTTTTCGTCATTTTCTTAAGTTAGTTTAGTCTTAGTCTATAGTTTGTGCTGCTAGTGCTTGGTCATTATTGGTAGATTAATTATAGTTACAGTATTAGTCTAATATTAGTTTGGCTTAAGCGTAGTTATTTTGCATAATCGAAAATTCATTTATTCAAGTGGGTAATTTAACATAGTATCAACATCCTCGTGGGTTCGACCCGTATTTGCTAACATGTCTACATCGTACACCGCGCACTTGCGGTACTAGTTTTTATTCGTACAAATTGATAGTTGAAGAATTGAAGTTAGATAAAGAAGGTTTGAAACAAAAAATGAGATCTTATCCACAGGAAAAGACGAAATAGTGATTTCGGATTTGAGGAAATGAACATTGAATATTTCGATATTAGCCTTGGAGGTGAATTTAAACTCTCTGCTTTTTTATTCCATGCGAAATACCTCAAATTTTTGAAGAAACGAATTGATATACTTGTGGGTTATTATGAGATTTAGAAGAAATCCAGCTAAGATTTTTGCAAAAGATGTGTGAAAAAAAGAGAGAAAATTAGAGAGAGAAAGTTTAGTTAAAGGGAGGAGATAGAATTTGTATTTTGTTTCCTTGAAAAACTAAAGTTTGATTCTTTAAAAAAATGGTAATTTGTTTCCCTTAAGATGGAATTTGTATCATTTTCTCAATCAATAAGTTTTATTATTCCATCAAAATTCATATGGCTAGTATAGGAAGTAAGAATTACCTTTTGGCTGTGGTTTCCCTTCTTAATCCTCTTGATTTGGTTACAATGTATTAAGAACACACTAATACTTGATGTCAAAAAAACAAAAGAACACACTAATAAATTTCTATTATAAGAATTATGTATCAGTTAAAGAACAAAGCGTAATATGATATAAGTATTATCTTTTGAATGTGATTTCCTTTGTTGCACTCTCGCTTGGTTAATTTTTTGCTCCTTTTGGGTTGCTTCAATTAAGCTGAAAATTAAAGCACACCAAATAAACAAATCTATGATAACAATTATATTATGAAGAACAAAGCATTATATGAATGAATTACCTGAGTCTTGGCCTTTGAAAAGGGGAAATGTATTTGATATTGTTGTGTTTTTGTTAGCAGTTAATGGAGGGGAAGAGATGGAGAACTCATAAATTTTGGAGCATTTAGCTACATATCGTGCATATTGACAATTAGTCATGGGATTTTTCCCACTAAATAAGGGGTTTGTATTTGTCAAAAGATACGGTTTTGATATTCGAGAAGTTACAGATTTATAAGTCTAAAAGAACACACATATAATGGCATAACTAAGAGTTATAAGTCTGTCATTATATGTCATTTATCTAATAATTCTAAAGAAGCACTCACTATATCTCTCACATCTTTGGAAAATGCTGGATCCATGGAATAAATAAACTGATTTTCGGAAGAAGGAAGGAAATAATAGTGCTCTCCAATTGGAAATGAAAAGTAAAATATAAGAACTTAGCTATTTATAGTCACAGTTTATTCAACATTGGTGGAGAATATTGACTTGGTCAAAAGGTACAATTTCCTAGGCAACACTATTTAAGAGTTCAGTCTGAATTGGTCAAAATGTCAAGCATTCAGTCACTGCTTTCTAAAACTTATCAAGTTCAATGTCATTACATGTTTTATTCATGTCATTATAGGTCGAGAATATGTGATACTCTTTCATGTCATTTATAACAATAATTGGCAACTTAGCTTATAATGAACCACATTTGCTTTATAATGACATAAAATTGGCTTATAATGATATAACTACTAGTTGAAAAAAGCCCATCCGATCCGATCAAAATCGCTTACGCATCCGATTTTTGGTCCTGGATCGGTAGAGGCGCAACGTTAGCAAAATTAAGTGATCCTGGTTCAAAACCTGGATCGCTTGAAAACTTATCGATCCGGTTTTTACAAAAACCGGATCAATTTACAACTAACCGATCCGGTTTTTTGGAAAAACCGGATCGTTAGTTGTGAACTTATCCTAGTTTCCACAAAAACCGGACCAAGCCATCGCTTGGTAATGATAAAAAATTTCGCGCAATTGCCATTCAAGATACAAAAGCAACAATATCTCCGAAATTGTTTTTACAACAAACCCAACAATATACGAACATCACAAACCAACAAAAATCGCATAACATGTTATAACAAACCAACAATATACAACGAATAAATTTGTTATTACTGAACATAAATTAAATTACATGAATTACACTAAAAAACATAAATATAAACAAAGAAAATTCAAAATTTTGAACACAAAAATCCCAACAAAACAGGGAATAGGAAATGAAATTAATTACAAAAGATGATATTAAAACAAACTAAATACGAAATTTAAACTAAGTACAAAAACGAAAAATGAAACAAACCCTAAAAAAACGAAAAAAAACCTAATCAAATGATAATATGAAATCCAAAAAACACCGAGTCGAATGCTAGATCCAAAATTTACTTGATTCTTCGTTTGCAATATATCCATTGCAAGATCTCGAGAAATCTCGCGATTCTTCGTTCATTGTCGGAAATCTCGCAATTTTTCGTTTGCAAGATCTCCATTGCAAGATCTCGAGAAATCTCGCGATTCTTCGTTTGTCGGAAATTTACTTGATTCTTCGTTCATTGTTGGAAATCTCGCGATTTTTCGTTTGCAAGATCTCCATTGCAAGATCTCGAGAAATCTCCGGGCTAGGCGACAATGAACGAAGCTAGGCGATAATGAACGAAGAATCGTTTCAGATCTCGCGCTTCCTTCGCATTGCAAGATCTCCATTGTCCGAAATCTCCATTGCAAGATCTCGCGCTTCTTCCTTTGCCGGAGATGAGAGAGGAGAGAGGAGAGAGGAGGGTGAAGAAAATGGGGGTGGCATATTGATTTAGGGTTTCAAGTGAGGGTGTGATAGAGGGTGAGAGAGAGATAACGACCGGGTGAGAAACCGAGAACTAAGAAGGGGATTAGGGTGAGCGTTTAAATATATAATTGGAGTGGGCCTCGTTCTTCGTGAGCGTAAGTTTGGGCGAGATTCATTTGGGCCTATATACCGATCTCCGGTTTGCTAATGGATCTAATAGTAAATGTATCCAAAATTTGCGCCCATAAAATTCGAATTAACCGATCCGGTTCAATAAAAACCTGATCGGTTCTTTTGTGACATTTAAGGTTTTTTCCACTAGTGAACATACATAAAATCACAACAAACGCAATGATAATAACACAATAATAGTTCAATGTCATTATCTCGGTTAGATACATTTCATTATAAATATGAAATATGTCATTATGACTTAGTTTTATGTCATTTTATTGAAATTATTATTATCCTTCAAACTTGTCATTATAACTTAGTTGTATGTCATTATATAGGGATATTCGTGTCATTATAAGTCAAGATTATGTCATTATATAAAAAATTTCACGTCATCAACGTTTAGTTTTATGTGATTTTGGAATCGTTATGTGATTAGTACTCACTTAAAATTCTTACAATTGTTGGGGAGGATGAGAAAAATGGTGAGGAAGGAGACAACATGTAAGAAACACCTTAGAGGCACACAATTGCTAGAAACTTCTACAACCTACTAATGACATGTCAATCCAATGCCTTAGCCAGGACAAAATGTGAGACAAATGTCATAGAACTTGCTAGGGAAATCAAAAACATATTGCAACTAGAGAGCAACAACCGAAAGTGGAAACTAATCAACAACAAAAGAAGACGAAATACAAGATCCATAACATATAAAGACAAATGGAAGGCCAAAGAACAACAAGAGAATAAGGAGCCACTTTGAGAAGAGGAATTCAGCTACTAGTAGGCCAAATGAATATGGAACTGTTACCCCTATTCCAAGGCTATTTTAATGATTGTAAACATTTTAATCTTAATTACACTCTTACATATATGGGATACAAGACATATAGTTAACTTTTTAATCTTAATTACATTCTTAGTGATTGTAAAAGTGACATCTAGAATGCTAAAAAAAGACGCTGTTTAATAATGTCATTATGCACATTGATAATGAGGTGGACTACAAACTTAATGACATAAAATTCCCTGATAATGACATTGAATTGAGTGATAATGACACATAATGCTGTAATAATAATATGCACAAATAATGACATTATGCACAAATTATGACATATAATACACTTATAATGCCATAGAATGAAGTTATAATGACATATAATGCCCCAATATTTTAAAAAAACATTAGAATGACATAAAATCCAATAATAATGACATGTATTGCACTTATAATGACATATAATTCATTACTAATGACATTTTAATCATACAGGATACTTAATTTTTTTTTGTTTTTTATTTTTTTGATCCGGTAATTAACTGGTCAAGTAGGCTCAGCCCTCATGAGTTAGGGGGTAAGAAGGGGATCCAACCCATAAGGAAACTTCCAGAGACTGGAAAGTGGGGATTTATACCCATAAGCAAATATCCGCACAAACACCCTAAATTTGGGGTTAATGAGAGTCGAACTCCCGACCATGAGGTTGGGAGGTGGGAGCTCCAACCATTGGGCTTCCACATGATTCTCATAAAGGATAGTGAATGACATACACATAGATATAATGACATAAAATAAACTTATAATGACATCAACTAAAAAACAAAAACAATGCAAAAATAATAACCCACATCTCTCATATTAAGCTCCAACTTAGAATGACCATCATACAACTCCATGACTTTGATTGCATATACTCCACAATCATATTTTTCCTTGCTATTTTTGTACGGGAACTTGAAATATTTCATTTCGTAAGTAGCAATTTCTCGCCCCACACCGATGTCCAATTGCATCAGAAAAGAGGTAATCAGCCATATCTGATATCTACAAATTAATATCATTAAGTTAGAATGACATTGAGTTGCCAACACACAAAAAATTAAAAGACAAATGTTCTGACAGTATTATTAGAACTTCCTCAAATAGTGATATCTTGAGAAATCCTCTTTCCTATTGTCAAACCATTCAATCCTTTTCTCCATTATTATATTCACAACACAAATAGTGATGTGATCTTTGTACATAATAGGAATGAAAATCTGCCAAAATAAAAACTAAAATATTAATCAATTGAAAAATTTATAAACAATATGAAAGTTTAGTTAAAAACAAGTACCATTTTAACTCTTGACATATCAATGTGGGAAAATCTATTCATTCAAGTACTCATTGTGTGAAGGACTGCATTAAGATTAATAACTGTCTTTTCCATGACGACATAAGGATCATCGCCATCATCCTTGTTTCCTTCCTCCTGCATCTTCATTAACTGATCAAGATTCACAATGGATTGTTGCATGAGATCAGATCATCATTGTAAGCATTCCAAAGTAGTTTTAATGTCATTTTTAAGGTGAAAAGATAATGACATATAATGAGTGAATCATTCTGACATAAAACTCACTTAAACTGACATAGATTTGAATTATAATGACACAAAATGCTGCTATAATAAGATGAACTTATTATGAAAACAATGCAGTAATGATGACATGACATGTAATGCTAATGACACAAACTGGAGCAATAATGACACACAATGCACCGTAAATGACATATACCGATAATGTCATAGAGTGAACTACATAAAATATATTGCAAGTACTAATGACATAAAAAAGACATATAATGACACACAATGTAATGTTAATGACATAGACTGGAGTAATAGTAACACAATGCACTGTAAATGACATACTGATAATGACATAGGCTGAGTTATAATGAAATATGATCCAGTGTTAATGACTTTAAAATAAATTATAATGACATCAAATGAAGCCAATAAGACTCTAGCTAAACTAATAACAGATAATAACAGATAATGACATGGAATGCAAATAATGACACAAGAACCACTCATAATGACATAGAATGAACTAATAATGACTGTACACTCATAATAACATAGTGACACATATTGCAGAAATAATGACATACAATTAACAAATAATGATATTTAATAGTGTAAACATATCAAGAGAAATAATCATATAAAACTTACAAAAAGAGGAAAAATGATACTTACAAAAAGATTACAGTTATATTAAAAATAATAGTTGATCCTTTCACCATAAGTAACACCAATTTCTGTCTGTTTATTGTTGAATAGCAAGGCAAATGCATCAATTGTACTGTTGGAGACCCAATTCTTCATACTCAAGCCCTTGGAGTCATATTTGGTAATTAAAATAGGAATCTCATCTCCCACTCCAAAAATGCAATCACATCAGAGTCCTCCGCACTCTTTTTTTTCTTCTTCAGGAGTCAAGTGACGAAGAGGGTATGTCTCTTCATGGTGTCGGTAGAAGCAATAATCAATAAACCCAAAGGCGCCGCCATGTTCTCATACATTTCGGCTCCGTGGTTAAGACGACAACTAACAAATAATTTTCCAAGGTCTTCAGAAACAGGGTATGTGGATAGATAAAACATCTTGCGATTAGATTCTTCCGAGCTTTCTTTATGACCACCCACAAACCCTGAAAGAATCTCCTTTGTGTCTTGGTTTTTTTCCTCCCTATAAATAATTAAAAGTATTAGTCACAATAAAAATAATATTTAATAAATATGGAAGTGATCAAAGAACGGAGAAATATTTTACCTCAATAACTTGCACTTGCTCTACTGTTCCACTCTTCTTTGTCTCAGATAACTGACAAAAAATCTCATTTATTGCACTTGCACTTGCATCTTTTATATAATAATAATAAAAGGACAACTAAGTATACAAAACTGAGAAAAAGAAAGAAAAATAATGAAATGAAACACAATAGTAATGACATAAAATACACTATATAATGTCATGAACGAAAAAATATGAGTATAGATTACAGAATAAACTTATAATGACACAAAGTAAACTTATAATAATCATACGTTTGACTAATAATGACATAAAATAAATTACTAAAGACATGAAATACTGTTAGAATAACATATATGTTATAATGATACAAAGTAAACTTATAATGACATACATTTGACTTACAATGACATACAATGAACTAATAATGACATGAAATGTTGTTAGAATGATATATAAGTTATAATGACACAAAGTAAACTTATAACGACACAAAGTAAACTAATATTAAATGCTACATAAACAATTGTTTACCTCTTCTTCTTTCTCTAGTTTTACTTTCTTTAATTTTATTTTCAGACTTGCTTGTTTGGCATCCCTGAAATATTCTAATAATATGGAAAGTGTTGTAACCTAAAAATAAAGGGTTAGCATTGAGACACGTGGACCAATCGGAGCGTCCACATGTCCCCAAAAGGGAGGAAAGTTAGGAAACTTTCTAAGAGGTTTTCCTCTTAGAGAGATAAAGCCCACTTTTGGCCCGCAAAGAATAATCGAGCCCAAATCCCAAAAAACGGCCGCATATGATTGGCCGATATTCGGCCTCCCAATCATTGCCTAGCCAATCGGTGCTCCCATTCTAGGGTGACATCAAATGGTAGCTTTCGATTCCAAACACTATAAATAATCTCCTTTAAATCGTGTAAAAAGGAGCTCATTGAAGAATGTGCCATTACTCGCTAGAATATTCTCTCACTTTCTCTCTCTATCTCTCGCTCTCTATTCCATACCTAATAACCGACTTAAGCTTCCGGAGGGGGAACCACCACCCAAACCTCCCGGTTGGTTCCTTTTTCTTTAGGTTTGGGAACGGAGCCTAGGTTCGGAGTGCGTAATTCAGAGTCATTGCACAAGTCTCCATAAAAGAATATCTTGAAGGATTGAAGTTGCTTTTCCGACAAGTAGACTAAACATTTGACGCCTTCGTGGGAAGACACAACGATGACCGATTGTCACTCGTCCAATGTAGCTAGGAATCGCAGATTTCTCAAATCCGAGTAGAAGATACAAGAGATGATGAGAGACCACCTAGAGGGAGGGACAAATCTTCGTCCATTGTCCATGTTCCTAGTCGTAGTCAAGTACCCGTAATCCAGGAAAATCTTGAACGTCCAGGTGATCACCTGCTCATCTAGAAAATGTTTTGAATGACTTCTAGACCAAGATGGTAGCAAACCGTCCAGAACGTATCAAGAACAATATGCTTGTTTTTCCAAGTAAACCCGTAACACGCCGTCGACAATCCAGCTCCTCTTCGAGGAGACTCTCAACATAATCGTGCAAGTCCTAGTCGACTCCGGCTCGTCAAGAAGCCTCCAAAGAACAAACCAAAGGAAAAGCCGAGGATAGTGAACAACGAAGGAAGATGGATCGGAACCCTGGTGGTCGGACCCAGGATAATGTTCGTCCAAATGGACATAGGATGGAAACAGATGCCGGGGCTACACCGTACTTGAGAGATCCCCCTTTGAGGATACCTTCCAGACGTAAGGAAGAAGTTTGGGCCCTTCTCTTCTTCGTCCAAGGCAAGAGAAGACAATGGTGCAGCCGATGGTTTATCGGTGTAGAGCCCCACCAATTCCTCATCTAATCCCGTGTTAAGGAGTATCGTAAGGAGTTCATACCCATTGAGGGATAGTTGGGAGCCCTCCCGGATCAATGGCCAACCCCTTTCTCGGCCAGATCATGGAGGCGCCCCCTTCCCAAAGGTTCACTACAAGAAAAGTGGTAATCAACGACGGCTACAAGCCGTCGTTGATGGCCTAAAAAGCCGTCGCTAAATAATCAACGACGGCCAACCGTCGTTGATAGGCAATGGTAAAAAGATGGTCGCCGATATTAGAATCAACGACCGTCAAGCCGTCGGTGATATTTTCAACGACGGTTTCATGACTATCGCCGACGGTTAATCAAAGCCGACGTTGATCCCACGTCAACGACTGTTTAAAGCAGACGGTGAGTCAGCGACGGTTTATAACAGTCGCTGGGTCACCGGCCGTTTTAAACCGTTTGGTGACTTACCGATCGTTTTAAACCGTCGTTGATTTCGTTGAATCAACGTCTCGTTTATAACCGTCGCTAAGATATTATAGCAGCCGTTGATTTCGTGTCCATGGGTGCATAGGAGTACCTTACAGCCGATCGCCTAGCCGTCGTTGATTTAATGTTTAACCGTCGCCGTTGTTTCAAAATAATATTATTTAAAATTCTATTGTTCTTAATAATAATTAAACCCTGTACCTGCACAACCGCACCTAAATATACCACGCTAAAGCAAGTTTCTCCATCGCATTCAATTTTTTCAATTACAAAAATATGCAATTTTGATATATATTACAATTTACATAGATACTTGTATAATTACATGAAATAGATTACATTTATGTACACAAAATAGATCCCGATGTCGGGAAATAAAGTAGATGTCGGTGTTTACAAAAAATATATATCGACAAAGCTAGAAACTAATAAGCTAGATGCCGATAAATATAGACACTAAATGTCTATAGTTAGACAAACTTCCTAGATTAAATATATGTACGCAAAATAGATCCCGGTGTCGGGAAATAAAGTAGAAGTCGGGTTGAAAAAAAAATAACCCGACACATCTAGAAACGAAGCGAGATGCCGATAAATATTTACACTACAAGAAAATAGTTAGACTAACTATATCCAACTATAAGTTAGTTACCTAGTTGCCAAAACCAAAAAAAACTACACCGGTCAAGGGTGGCTCAGTAGCACTACCGCCACCACCAAACCCCGGGTCATCTTCGGGTCCGCGATGTGGAGGGGGGCTCGGGTTGCAACCTCGAGAACATGTGGCCGAAACTAGACATGTTCCTCATCATTTCTCTACGAGGGCCCGACGTGACTCTTCCACCCGTGCTGCGACCATTGCCTCCACCTCTCCCATCCGTGCAGCGACCTTTGCCTCCACCTCGCGCCTCAATCCCGAGAAAAAATGGACGGCTCATATGGTTGTGAAGAGCCGCCATCTCCTCGCCCCGATGAAGAGTTGTAGTACAAATGATCTCCCCGACCCAACCCCGAACTCTTCCTCTGTTTCCTCCCCCCAACCTGTCTCCCAATACAACAGATCGGGGTTCGGTTGTGACCCCCGAGTGGTACAATGATCCAAACTTCTTATTGTATGTCTCCCGCATTTGGTTAAATATACTCATATTCAAATAATATAAAGTGCCAAAATGGCGTATATTTGGTTCTAACTTGCCTATTTTGTGTATTTTCAATCAAAACAACTTATAATCACATTAAACTAACTATATATATGATGTTTGAGGTGTTTATAACTTAAACTAGCTTCAAACTACTCGTATTCATTCATTTTCAAGTGAAATGGCCTAAAATGGCCTATATTAGCCTATATTTGGTTCTAACTTTCCTATTTTGTGTATTTTCAATCAAAACAACTTATAATCACATTAAACTAACTATATATATGATGTTTGAGGTGTTTATAACTTAAACTAACATCAAACTACTCGTATTCATTCATTTTCAAGTGAAATGACCTATATTAGCCAATATTTGGTTCTAACTTTCCTATTTTGTGTATTTTCAATCAAAACAACTTATAAATACATTAAACTAACTATATATATGATGTTTGAGGTGTTTATAACTTAAACTAGCATCAAACTACTCGTATTCATTCATTTTCAAGTAAAATGGCCTAAAATGGCCTATATTAGCCTATATTTGGTTCTAACTTTCCTATTTTGTGTATTTTCAATCAAAACAACTTATAATCACATTAAACTAACTATATATATGATGTTTGAGGTGTTTATAACTTAAACTAGCATCAAACTACTCGTATTCATTCATTTTCAAGTAAAATGGCCTAAAATGGCCTATATTAGCCTATATTTGGTTCTAACTTGCCTATATTGTGTATTTTCAATCAAAACAACTTATAAATACATTAAACTAACTATATATATGATGTTTGAGGTGTTTATAACTTAAAATAGCATCAAACTACTCGTATTCATTCATTTTCAAGTGAAATGGCCTAAAATGGCCTATATTCGCCTATATTTGGTTCTAACTTGCCTATTTTGTGTATTTTCAATCAAAACAACTTATAATCACATTAAAGTAACTATATATATGATGTTTGAGGTGTTTATAACTTAAACTAACATCAAACTACTCATATTCATTCATTTTCAAGTGAAATGGCCTAAAATGGCCTATATTAGCCTATATTTGGTTCTAACTTTCCTATTTTGTGTATTTTCAATCAAAACAACTTATAATCACATTAAAATAACTATATATATGATGTTTGAGGTATTTATAACTTAAACTAGCATCAAACTACTCGTTATCATTCATTTTCAAGTAAAATGGCCTAAAATGGCCTATATTAGCCTATATTTGGTTCTAACTCTCCTACTTTGTGTATTTTCAATCAAAACAACTTATAAATACATTAAACTAACTATATATATGATGTTTGAGGTGTTTATAACTTAAACTAGCATCAAACTACTCGTATTCATTCATTTTCAAGTGAAATGGCCTAAAATGGCCTATATTAGCCTATATTTGGTTCTAACTTTCCTATTTTGTGTATTTTCAATCAAAACAACTTATAAATACATTAAAATAACTATATATATGATGTTTGAGGAGTTTATAACTTAAACTAGCATCAAACTACTCGTATTCATTCATTTTCAAGTGAAATGGCCTAAAATGGCCTATATTAGCCTATATTTGGTTCTAACTTGCCTATTTTGTGTATTTTCAATCAAAACAAATTATAATCACATTAAACTAACTATATATATGATGTTTGAGGTGTTTATAACTTAAACTAACATCAAACTACTCGAATTCATTCATTTTCAAGTGAAATGGCCTAAAATGGCCTATATTAGCCTATATTTGGTTCTAACTTTCCTATTTTGTGTATTTTCAATCAAAACAACTTATAAATACATTAAACTAACTATATATATGATGTTTGAGGTGTTTATAACTTAAACTAGCATCAAACTACTCGTATTCATTCATTTTCAAGTGAAATGGCCTAAAATGGCCTATATTAGCCTATATTTGGTTCTAACTTGCCTATTTTGTGTATTTTCAATCAAAACAACTTATAATCACATTAAACTAACTATATATATGATGTTTGAGGTGTTTATAACTTAAACTAACATCAAACTACTCGTATTCATGCATTTTCAAGTGAAATGGCCTAAAATGGCCTATATTAGCCTATATTTGGTTCTAACTTTCCTATTTTGTGTATTTTCAATCAAAACAACTTATAATCACATTAAACTAACTATATATATGATTTTTGAGGTGTTTATAACATAAACTAGCATCAAACTACTCGTTATCATTCATTTTCAAGTAAAATGGCCTAAAATGGCCTATATTAGCCTATATTTGGTTCTAACTCTCCTACTTTGTGTATTTTCAATCAAAAAAACTTATAAATGCATTAAACTAACTATATATATGATGTTTGAGGTGTTTATAACTTAAACTAGCACCAAACTACTCGTTATCATTCATTTTCAAGTAAAATGGCCTAAAATGGCCTATATTAGCCTATATTTGGTTCTAACTCTCCTACTTTGAGTATTTTCAATCAAAACAACTTATAAATACATTAAACTAACTATATATATGATGTTTGAGGTGTTTATAACTTAAACTAGCATCAAACTACTCGTATTCATTCATTTTCAAGTAAAATGGCCTAAAATGGCCTATATTAGCCTATATTTGGTTCTAACTCTCCTACTTTGTGTATTTTCAATCAAAACAACTTATAAATACATTAAACTAACTATATATATGATGTTTGAGGTGTTTATAACTTAAACTAGCATCAAACTACTCGTATTCATTCATTTTCAAGTGAAATGGCCTAAAATGGCCTATATTAGCCTATATTTGGTTCTAACTTTCCTATTTTGTGTATTTTCAATCAAAACAACTTATAAATACATTAAACTAACTATATATATGATTTTTGAGGTGTTTATAACTTAAACTAGCATCAAACTACTCGTATTCATTCATTTTCAAGTGAAATGGCCTAAAATGGCCTATATTAGCCTATATTTGGTTCTAACTTGCCTATTTTGTGTATTTTCAATCAAAACAACTTATAATCACATTAAACTAACTATATATATGATGTTTGAGGTGTTTATAACTTAAACTAACATCAAACTACTCGTATTCATTCATTTTCAAGTGAAATGGCCTAAAATGGCCTATATTTGGTTCTAACTTTCCTATTTTGTGTATTTTCAATAAAAACAACTTATAATCACATTAAACTAACTATATATATGATGTTTGAGGTGTTTATAACTTAAACTAGCATCAAACTACTCGTTATCATTCATTTTCAAGTAAAATGGCCTAAAATGGCCTATATTAGCCTATATTTGGTTCTAACTCTCCTACTTTGTGTATTTTCAATCAAAAAAACTTATAAATACATTAAACTAACTATATATAAGATGTTTGAGGTGTTTATAACTTAAACTAGCATCAAACTACTCGTATTCATTCATTTTCAAGTAAAATGGCCTAAAATGGCCTATATTAGCCTATATTTGGTTCTAACTTTCCTATTTTGTGTATTTTCAATCAAAACAACTTATAATCACATTAAACTAACTATATATATATGATGTTTGAGGTGTTTATAACTTAAACTAGCATCAAACTACTCGTATTCATTCATTTTCAAGTAAAATGGCCTAAAATGCTAAACATTTGGCGCCTTCTGTGGGAAGACACAACGATGACTGATTGTCACACGTCCAATGTAGCTAGGAATCGCAGATTTCTCAAATCCGAGTAGAAGATACAGTAGATGATGAGAGACCACCTAGAGGGAGGGACAAATCTTCGTCCATTGTCCATGTTCCTAGTCAGAGTCAAGTACCTGTAATCCAGGAAAATCTTGAACGTCCGGTGACTGCTGCTCATCTAGAAAATGTTTTGAATGACTTCTAGACCAAGATGGTAGCAGTCGTCCAGGAACAGATCAAGAACAATATGCTGTTTTTCCAAGTAAACCCAGAACACGCTGTCGACAATCCAGCTCCTCTTCGAGGAGACTCTCAACATAATCGTGCAAGTCCTAGTCGACACCGCTCGTCAAGAAGCCTCCGGAAAGAACAACAAAGGAAAAGCCGGAGGATAGTGAACAAAGGAAGATGGATCTGGAACCCGGTGGTCGGGACCCGGGATAATGTTCGTCCAAATGGACATAGGATGGAAACAGATGCCAGGGGCTACACCGTACTTGAGAGATCCCCCTTTGAGGATACCTTCCAGGACAGAAGGAAGAAGTTTGGGCCCTTCACTTCTTCGTCCAAGGCAAGAGAAGACAATGGTGCAACCGATGGTTTATCGCTGTAGAGCCCCCACCAATTCCTCATCTAATCCCGTGTTGAAGGAGTATCGTAAGGAGTTCATACCCATTGAGGGATAGTTGGGAGCCCTCCCGGATCAATTGCCAACCCCTTTCTCGGCCAGGATCATGGAGGCGCCCCCTTCCCAAAGGTTCACTACAAGAAAAGTGGTAATCAACGACGGCTACAAGCCGTCGTTGATGGCCTAAAAAGCCAAGTCGCTAAATAATCAACGACGGCCAACCGTCGTTGATAGGCGATCGGTAAAAAGATGGTCGCCGATATTAGAATCAACGACCGTCAAGCCGTCGGTGATATTTTCAACGACGGTTTCATGACTATCAGCGACGGTTAATCAAAGCCGACGTTGATCCCACGTCAACAACTGTTTAAAGCAGACGGTGAGTCAGCGACGGTTTATAACAGTCACTGGGACACCGACCGTTTTAAACCGTCGGTGACTTACCGACTGTTTTAAACCGTCGTTGATTTCGTTGAATCAACGTCTGTTTATAACCGTCGCTAAGATATTATAGCAGTCGTTGATTTCGTGTCCATGGGTGCATAGAGTACCTTCATGGCATCGCCTAGCCGTCGTTGATTTAATGTTTAACCGTCGCCGTTGTTTCAAAATAATATTATTTAAAATTCTATTGTTCTTAATAATAATTAAACCTCGTACCTGCACAATTTGCACCTAAATATACCACGCTAAAGTCTGTTTCTCCATCGCATTCAATTTTTTCAATTACAAAAATATGCAATTTTGATATATATTACAATTTACATAGATACTTGTATAATTACATGAAATAGATTACATTTATGTACACAAAATAGATCCCGATGTCGGGAAATAAAGTAGATGTCGGTGTTTACAAAAAATATATATCGACAAAGCTAGAAACTAATAAGCTAGATGCCGATAAATATAGACACTAAATGTCTATAGTTAGACAAACTACCTAGATTAAATATATGTACGCAAAATAGATCCCGGTGTCGGGAAATAAAGTAGAAGTCGGGTTGAAAAAAAAATAACCCGACACATCTAGAAACGAAGCGAGATGCCGATAAATATTTACACTACAAGAAAATAGTTAGACTAACTATATCCAACTATAAGTTAGTTACCTAGTTGCCAAAACCAAAAAAAACTACACTGTCAAGGGTGGCTCTGTAGCACTACCGCCACCACCAAACCCTGGGTCATCTTCTGGTCTGCGTTGTGGAGGGGGGCCTGGGTTGCAACCTGAGAACATGTGGCCGAAACTAGACATGTTCCTCATCATTTCCTCTACGAGGGCCCGACGTGACTCTTCCACCCGTGCTGCGACCATTGCCTCCACCTCTCCCATCCGTGCAGCGACCTTTGCCTCCACCTGCGCCTCAATCTGAGAAAAAATGGACGGCTCATATGGTTGTGAAGAGCCGCCATCTCCTCGCCCTGATGAAGAGTTGTAGTACAAATGATCTCCCTGACTCAACCCCTGAACTCTTCCTCTGTTCCTCCCCCCAACTGTCTCCCAATACAACAGATCAGGGTTCGACTGTGACCTATGAGTGGTACAATGATCCAGCTTCTTATTGTATGTCTCCTGCATTTGGTTAAATATACTCATATTCAAATAATATAAAGTGCCAAAATGGCGTATATTTGGTTCTAACTTGCCTATTTTGTGTATTTTTAATCAAAACAACTTATAATCACATTAAACTAACTATATATATGATGTTTGAGGTGTTTATAACTTAAACTAGCTTCAAACTACTCGTATTCATTCATTTTCAAGTGAAATGGCCTATATTAGCCTATATTTGGTTCTAACTTTCCTATTTTGTGTATTTTCAATCAAAACAACTTATAATCACATTAAACTAACTATATATATGATGTTTGAGGTGTTTATAACTTAAACTAGCATCAAACTACTCGTATTCATTCATTTTCAAGTGAAATGGCCTAAAATGGCCTATATTAGCCAATATTTGGTTCTAACTTTCCTATTTTGTGTATTTTCAATCAAAACAACTTATAAATACATTAAACTAACTTTATATATGATGTTTGAGGTGTTTATAACTTAAACTAGCATCAAACTACTCGTATTCATCATTTTCAAGTAAAATGGCCTAAAATGGCCTATATTAGCCTATATTTGGTTCTAACTTTCCTATTTTGTGTATTTTCAATCAAAACAACTTATAATCACATTAAACTAACTATATATATGATGTTTGAGGTGTTCATAACTTAAACTAGCATCAAACTACTCGTATTCATTCATTTTCAAGTGAAATGGCCTAAAATGGCCTATATTAGCCTATATTTGGTTCTAACTTGCCTATATTGTGTATTTTCAATCAAAAAAACTTATAAATACATTAAACTAACTATATATATGATGTTTGAGGTGTTTATAACTTAAAATAGCATCAAACTACTCGTATTCATTCATTTTCAAGTGAAATGGCCTAAAATGGCCTATATTAGCCTATATTTGGTTCTAACTTGCCTATTTTGTGTATTTTCAATCAAAACAACTTATAATCACATTAAAATAACTATATATATGATGTTTGAGGTGTTTATAACTTAAACTAACATCAAACTACTCATATTCATTCATTTTCAAGTGAAATGGCCTAAAATGGCCTATATTAGCCTATATTTGGTTCTAACTTTCCTATTTTGTGTATTTTCAATCAAAACAACTTATAATCACATTAAACTAACTATATATATGATGTTTGAGGTATTTATAACTTAAACTAGCATCAAACTACTCGTTATCATTCATTTTCAAGTAAAATGGCCTAAAATGGCCTATATTAGCCTATATTTGGTTCTAACTCTCCTACTTTGTGTATTTTCAATCAAAACAACTTATAAATACATTAAACTAACTATATATATGATGTTTGATGTGTTTATAACTTAAACTAGCATCAAACTACTCGTATTCATTCATTTTCAAGTGAAATGGCCTAAAATGGCCTATATTAGCCTATATTTGGTTCTAACTTTCCTATTTTGTGTATTTTCAATCAAAACAACTTATAAATACATTAAACTAACTATATATATGATGTTTGAGGTGTTTATAACTTAAACTAGCATCAAACTACTCGTATTCATTCATTTTCAAGTGAAATGGCCTAAAATGGCCTATATTAGCCTATATTTGGTTCTAACTTGCCTATTTTGTGTATTTTCAATCAAAACAACCTATAATCACATTAAAATAACTATATATATGATGTATGAGGTGATTATAACTTAAACTAACATCAAACTACTCGTATTCATTCATTTTCAAGTGAAATGACCTAAAATGGCCTATATTAGCCTATATTTGGTTCTAACTTTCCTATTTTGTGTATTTTCAATCAAAACAACTTATAAATACATTAAACTAACTATATATATGATGTTTGAGGTGTTTATAACTTAAACTAGCATCAAACTACTCGTATTCATTCATTTTCAAGTGAAATGGCCTAAAATGGCTTATATTAGCCTATATTTGGTTATAACTTGCCTATTTTTTGTATTTTCATTCAAAACAACTTATAATCACATTAAACTAACTATATATATGATGTTTGAGGTGTTTATAACTTAAACTAACATCAAACTACTCATATTCACTCATTTTCAAGTGAAATGGCCTAAAATGGCCTATATTAGCCTATATTTGGTTCTAACTTTCCTATTTTGTGTATTTTCAATCAAAACAACTTATAAATACATTAAACTAACTATATATATGATGTTTGAGGTGTTTATAACTTAAACTAGCATCAAACTACTCGTATTCATTCATTTTCAAGTGAAATGGCCTAAAATGGCTTATATTAGCCTATATTTGGTTATAACTTGCCTATTTTTTGTATTTTCATTCAAAACAACTTATAATCACATTAAACTAACTATATATATGATGTTTGAGGTGTTTATAACTTAAACTAACATCAAACTACTCGTATTCATTCATTTTCAAGTGAAATGGCCTATATTAGCCTATATTTGGTTCTAACTTTCCTATTTTGTGTATTTTCAATCAAAACAACTTATAATCACATTAAACTAACTATATATATGATGTTTGAGGTGTTTATAACTTAAACTAGCATCAAACTACTCGTATTCATTCATTTTCAAGTGAAATGGCCTAAAATGGCCTATATTAGCCAATATTTGGTTCTAACTTTCCTATTTTGTGTATTTTCAATCAAAACAACTTATAAATACATTAAAATAACTTTATATATGATGTTTGAGGTGTTTATAACTTAAACTAGCATCAAACTACTCGTATTCATCATTTTCAAGTAAAATGGCCTAAAATGGCCTATATTAGCCTATATTTGGTTCTAACTTTCCTATTTTGTGTATTTTCAATCAAAACAACTTATAATCACATTAAACTAACTATATATATGATGTTTGAGGTGTTCATAACTTAAACTAGCATCAAACTACTCGTATTCATTCATTTTCAAGTGAAATGGCCTAAAATGGCCTATATTAGCCTATATTTGGTTCTAACTTGCCTATATTGTGTATTTTCAATCAAAAAAACTTATAAATACATTAAACTAACTATATATATGATGTTTGAGGTGTTTATAACTTAAAATAGCATCAAACTACTCGTATTCATTCATTTTCAAGTGAAATGGCCTAAAATGGCCTATATTAGCCTATATTTGGTTCTAACTTGCCTATTTTGTGTATTTTCAATCAAAACAACTTATAATCACATTAAAATAACTATATATATGATGTTTGAGGTGTTTATAACTTAAACTAACATCAAACTACTCATATTCATTCATTTTCAAGTGAAATGGCCTAAAATGGCCTATATTAGCCTATATTTGGTTCTAACTTTCCTATTTTGTGTATTTTCAATCAAAACAACTTATAATCACATTAAACTAACTATATATATGATGTTTGAGGTGTTTATAACTTAAAATAGCATCAAACTACTCGTATTCATTCATTTTCAAGTGAAATGGCCTAAAATGGCCTATATTAGCCTATATTTGGTTCTAACTTGCCTATTTTGTGTATTTTCAATCAAAACAACTTATAATCACATTAAAATAACTATATATATGATGTTTGAGGTGTTTATAACTTAAACTAACATCAAACTACTCAAATTCATTCATTTTCAAGTGAAATGGCCTAAAATGGCCTATATTAGCCTATATTTGGTTCTAACTTTCCTATTTTGTGTATTTTCAATCAAAACAACTTATAATCACATTAAACTAACTATATATATGATTTTTGAGGTATTTATAACTTAAACTAGCATCAAACTACTCGGAATCATTCATTTTCAAGTATAATGGCCTAAAATGGCCTATATTAGCCTATATTTGGTTCTAACTCTCCTACTTTGTGTATTTTCAATCAAAACAACTTATAAATACATTAAACTAACTATATATATGATGTTTGAGGTGTTTATAACTTAAACTAGCATCAAACTACTCGTATTCATTCATTTTCAAGTGAAATGGCCTAAAATGGCCTATATTAGCCTATATTTGGTTCTAACTTTCCTATTTTGTGTATTTTCAATCAAAACAACTTATAAATACATTAAACTAACTATATATATGATGTTTGAGGTGTTTATAACTTAAACTAGCATCAAACTACTTGTATTCATTCATTTTCAAGTGAAATGGCCTAAAATGGCCTATATTAGCCTATATTTGGTTCTAACTTGCCTATTTTGTGTATTTTCAATCAAAACAACTTATAATCACATTAAACTAACTATATATATGATGTTTGAGGTGTTTATAACTTAAACAAACATCAAACTACTCGTATTCATTCATTTTCAAGTGAAATGGCCTAAAATGGCCTATATTAGCCTATATTTGGTTCTAACTTTCCTATTTTGTGTATTTTCAATCAAAACAACTTATAAATACATTAAACTAACTATATATATGATGTTTGAGGTGTTTATAACTTAAACTAGCATCAAACTACTCGTATTCATTCATTTTCAAGTGAAATGGCCTAAAATGGCTTATATTAGCCTATATTTGGTTATAACTTGCCTATTTTGTGTATTTTCATTCAAAACAACTTATAATCACATTAAACTAACTATATATATGATGTTTGAGGTGTTTATAACTTAAACTAACATCAAACTACTCATATTCATTCATTTTCAAGTGAAATGGCCTAAAATGGCCTATATTAGCCTATATTTGGTTCTAACTTTCCTATTTTGTGTATTTTCAATCAAAACAACTTATAATCACATTAAACTAACTATATATATGATGTTTGAGGTATTTATAACTTAAAATAGCATCAAACTACTCGTTATCATTCATTTTCAAGTAAAATGGCCTAAAATGGCCTATATTAGCCTATATTTGGTTCTAACTCTCCTACTTTGTGTATTTTCAATCAAAACAACTTATAAATACATTAAACTAACTATATATATGATGTTTTAGGTGTTTATAACTTAAACTAGCATCAAACTACTCGTATTTATTCATTTTCAAGCGAAATGGCCTAAAATGGCCTATATTAGCCTATATTTGGTTCTAACTTTCCTATTTTGTGTATTTTCAATCAAAACAACTTATAATTACATTAAACTAACTATATATATGATGTTTGAGGTGTTTATAACTTAAACTAACATTAAACTACTCGTATTCATTCATTTTCAAGTGAAATGGCCTAAAATGGCCTATATTAGCCTATATTTGGTTCTAACATTCCTATTTTGTGTATTTTCAATCAAAACAACTTATAAATACATTAAACTAACTATATATATGATGTTTGAGGTGTTTATAACTTAAACTAGCATCAAACTACTCGTATTCATTCATTTTCAAGTGAAATGGCCAAAAATGGCCTATATTAGCCTATATTTGGTTCTAACTTGCCTATTTTGTGTATTTTCAATCAAAACAACTTATAATCACATTAAAATAACTATATATATGATGTTTGAGGTGTTTATAACTTAAACTAACATCAAACTACTCATATTCATTCATTTTTAAGTGAAATGGCCTAAAATGGCCTATATTAGCCTATATTTGGTTCTAACTTTCCTATTTTGTGTATTTTCAATCAAAACAACTTATAATCACATTAAACTAACTATATATATGATGTTTGAGGTATTTATAACTTAAACTAGCATCAAACTACTCGTTATCATTCATTTTCAAGTAAAATGGCCTAAAATGGCCTATATTAGCCTATATTTGGTTCTAACTCTCCTTCTTTGTGTATTTTCAATCAAAACAACTTATAAATACATTAAACTAACTATATATATGATGTTTGAGGTGTTTATAACTTAAACTAGCATCAAAGTACTCGTATTCATTCATTTTCAAGTGAAATGGCCTAAAATGGCCTATATTTGGTTCTAACTTTCCTATTTTGTGTATTTTCAATCAAAACAACTTATAAATACATTAAACTAACTATATATATGATGTTTGAGGTGTTTATAACTTAAACTAGCATCAAGCTACTCGTATTCATTCATTTTCAAGTGAAATGGCCTAAAATGGCCTATATTAGCCTATATTTGCTTCTAACTTGCCTATTTTTTTTGTATTTTCAATCAAAACAACTTATAATCACATTAAACTAACTATATATATGATGTTTGAGGTGTTTATAACTTAAACTAACATCAAACTACTCGTATTCATTCATTTTCAAGTGAAATGGCCTAAAATGGCCTATATTAGCCTATATTTGGTTCTAACTTTCCTATTTTGTGTATTTTCAATCAAAACAACTTATAAATACATTAAACTAACTATATATATGATGTTTGAGGTGTTTATAACTTAAACTAGCATCAAACTACTCGTATTCATTCATTTTCAAGTGAAATGGCCAAAAATGGCCTATATTAGCCTATATTTGGTTCTAACTTGCCTATTTTGTGTATTTTCAATCAAAACAACTTATAATCACATTAAAATAACTATATATATGATGTTTGAGGTGTTTATAACTTAAACTAACATCAAACTACTCATATTCATTCATTTTTAAGTGAAATGGCCTAAAATGGCCTATATTAGCCTATATTTGGTTCTAACTTTCCTATTTTGTGTATTTTCAATCAAAACAACTTATAATCACATTAAACTAACTATATATATGATGTTTGAGGTATTTATAACTTAAACTAGCATCAAACTACTCGTTATCATTCATTTTCAAGTAAAATGGCCTAAAATGGCCTATATTAGCCTATATTTGGTTCTAACTCTCCTTCTTTGTGTATTTTCAATCAAAACAACTTATAAATACATTAAACTAACTATATATATGATGTTTGAGGTGTTTATAACTTAAACTAGCATCAAAGTACTCGTATTCATTCATTTTCAAGTGAAATGGCCTAAAATGGCCTATATTAGCCTATATTTGGTTCTAACTTTCCTATTTTGTGTATTTTCAATCAAAACAACTTATAATTACATTAAACTAACTATATATATGATGTTTGAGGTGTTTATAACTTAAACTAACATTAAACTACTCGTATTCATTCATTTTCAAGTGAAATGGCCTAAAATGGCCTATATTAGCCTATATTTGGTTCTAACATTCCTATTTTGTGTATTTTCAATCAAAACAACTTATAAATACATTAAACTAACTATATATATGATGTTTGAGGTGTTTATAACTTAAACTAGCATCAAACTACTCGTATTCATTCATTTTCAAGTGAAATGGCCAAAAATGGCCTATATTAGCCTATATTTGGTTCTAACTTGCCTATTTTGTGTATTTTCAATCAAAACAACTTATAATCACATTAAAATAACTATATATATGATGTTTGAGGTGTTTATAACTTAAACTAACATCAAACTACTCATATTCATTCATTTTTAAGTGAAATGGCCTAAAATGGCCTATATTAGCCTATATTTGGTTCTAACTTTCCTATTTTGTGTATTTTCAATCAAAACAACTTATAATCACATTAAACTAACTATATATATGATGTTTGAGGTATTTATAACTTAAACTAGCATCAAACTACTCGTTATCATTCATTTTCAAGTAAAATGGCCTAAAATGGCCTATATTAGCCTATATTTGGTTCTAACTCTCCTTCTTTGTGTATTTTCAATCAAAACAACTTATAAATACATTAAACTAACTATATATATGATGTTTGAGGTGTTTATAACTTAAACTAGCATCAAAGTACTCGTATTCATTCATTTTCAAGTGAAATGGCCTAAAATGGCCTATATTTGGTTCTAACTTTCCTATTTTGTGTATTTTCAATCAAAACAACTTATAAATACATTAAACTAACTATATATATGATGTTTGATGTGTTTATAACTTAAACTAGCATCAAACTACTCGTATTCATTCATTTTCAAGTGAAATGGCCTAAAATGGCCTATATTAGCCTATATTTGGTTCTAACTTTCCTATTTTGTGTATTTTCAATCAAAACAACTTATAAATACATTAAACTAACTATATATATGATGTTTGAGGTGTTTATAACTTAAACTAGCATCAAACTACTCGTATTCATTCATTTTCAAGTGAAATGGCCTAAAATGGCCTATATTAGCCTATATTTGGTTCTAACTTTCCTATTTTGTGTATTTTCAATCAAAACAACTTATAAATACATTAAACTAACTATATATATGATGTTTGAGGTGTTTATAACTTAAACTAGCATCAAACTACTCGTTATCATTCATTTTCAAGTAAAATGGCCTAAAATGGCCTATATTAGCCTATATTTGGTTCTAACTCTCCTTCTTTGTGTATTTTCAATCAAAACAACTTATAAATACATTAAACTAACTATATATATGATGTTTGAGGTGTTTATAACTTAAACTAGCATCAAAGTACTCGTATTCATTCATTTTCAAGTGAAATGGCCTAAAATGGCCTATATTAGCCTATATTTGGTTCTAACTTTCCTATTTTGTGTATTTTCAATCAAAACAACTTATAATTACATTAAACTAACTATATATATGATGTTTGAGGTGTTTATAACTTAAACTAGCATCAAACTACTCGTATTCATTCATTTTCAAGTGAAATGGCCTAAAATGGCCTATATTAGCCTATATTTGGTTCTAACTTTCCTATTTTGTGTATTTTCAATCAAAACAACTTATAAATACATTAAACTAACTATATATATGATGTTTGAGGTGTTTATAACTTAAACTAGCATCAAGCTACTCGTATTCATTCATTTTCAAGTGAAATGGCCTAAAATGGCCTATATTAGCCTATATTTGCTTCTAACTTGCCTATTTTTTTTGTATTTTCAATCAAAACAACTTATAATCACATTAAACTAACTATATATATGATGTTTGAGGTGTTTATAACTTAAACTAACATCAAACTACTCGTATTCATTCATTTTCAAGTGAAATGGCCTAAAATGGCCTATATTAGCCTATATTTGGTTCTAACTTTCCTATTTTGTGTATTTTCAATCAAAACAACTTATAAATACATTAAAATAACTATATATATGATGTTTGAGGTGTTTATAACTTAAACTAGCATCAAACTACTCGTATTCATTCATTTTCAAGTGAAATGGCCTAAAATGGCCTATATTAGCCTATGTTTGGTTCTAACTTTCCTATTTTGTGTATTTTCAATCAAAACAACTTATAATCACATTAAACTAACTATATATATGATGTTTGAGGTGTTTATAACTTAAACTAGCTTCAAACTACTCGTATTCATTCATTTTCAAGTGAAATGGCCTAAAATGGCCTATATTAGCCTATATTTGGTTCTAACTTTCCTATTTTGTGTATTTTCAATCAAAACAACTTATAATCACATTAAACTAACTATATATATGATGTTTGAGGTGTTTATAACTTAAACTAACATCAAACTACCCGTATTCATTCATTTTCAAGTGAAATGACCTAAAATGGCCTATATTAGCCTATATTTGGTTCTAACTTTCCTATTTTGTGTATTTTCAATCAAAACAACTTATAAATACATTAAACTAACTATATATATGATGTGGTGCAAGAATTTCCCGGCTACTCTGAAGGGAGTAGCTCAGAAGTGGTTTAACAATCTCCCTTCTAATTCAGTCAACAATTTCATTGAACTCAATTATCTATTCACCAGTCCCTTTGTAGCCAATCGACAAGAACAAAAGACAAGTATGCATTTGGGCAAGGTCATCCAAGGACCAAAAGAAGCCCTTCGAAGTTTTGTTAAGAGATTTAATCTAGAAGCTTTTCAGATTCAAGATCTTAATGCTGGTGTGGCCTTTGACGCCTTCATTAGAGGACTTCGGCCAGGAAGTTTTAAGTTTGATCTTGTTAAGAAGAAAATCACCACTCATACAGAAGCCCTGAAGGAGGCTGAAGCATTCATACATGCGACTGAAGTTTGTGTTGAGGCTAAGCACCCTAAGTCTAAGAAGCCTAAAGAGGTGGTTCAGGCAAAAAAGAACAACCCTAAGAAGGCTGAGACTTGGGCAATAACCTCCACAACTACTTCGTCCAGGCGAGGACAGAGAAAAGAATCTGAATCTGCAGCTGATCCCATAGAATTTAGAAAAGATCAATACTCCATTCTTATGGAGATAAATGATCATTTCTATGAGGTTAAGGCTCCAACTGAGATGAAGACTCCTTACAGAAACAGAGACAAGAGCAAGTATTGTCATTTCCACAAGGATTGTGGTCATGAGACAAATGAATGTAAGCACCTCAAGAGGGCCTTGGAGGATTTAGCTCGTCGAGGGAAGATGAATTCGTACTTGCCCCAGGGGGGAAGAAAGTTTCAAAAGAAGGAGGATCGTCAAAACAAAAAGAAACGAAGTGAAAGCACTGATGAAGATGTGGTCTTAGGCATCTCTGGTGGGTTTGCAGCTGGAGGACCAACCAATCGAGGGCACAAAAACTATCTTCGGGAAATCGACCAAATATTCCTAACTGACCAGACAAAGGCCGAGCCCTTCCCAAAGGTGGTGGTCAGTGAGCAAGACCGGGGGAAGCTGAAGACTCCTCATGATGACCCCATGGTTGTGGAAATGAAGATAGCAAATTTAAGAGTAAGAAGGATTTTGATAGACACTGGAAGTTCGAAGGACATTATCAGTGCAGATTGCTTGTCCAGGTTGAAGTTTGATGAGAAGAACTTTGTCCCCGTTCACCACCCTATCATTGGGTTTGGGGGAGGAATTATCCATCCTATGCGGACGGTTACTTTGCCAGTCCGAGTAGGAGAGAAGGATGTCTCCCGGACTCTGTTCATCAAGTTTCTGGTCGTCCGAGACTTGACAGCTTACAATGTCATTCTTGGACGATCAACCCTGAATCTTGTTAAAGTAGTGATAGTGTAGGCGTGTTTTTATTTCGCCTACGCGGTGTGAGCGCGTATTTGATTTGACTACCCCATTGTAAATGTTTTATTGTAAATATGTTTTTGAAAGAAGTCGCCAATAATTCTTTTTAGGAAAAATCATAAACCTAATTGGATATGGGAAAAACATAGGGACAAATTATCCAATGTAAATTTCCTCGTCTTGACTCCATAGATGGTCAAAATGAACCAAAGATTGAGTTCGGGGGTGAGGGTACGAATATAGTCATAATGAACCACATTCGCCCAAAGTTGGCCTCTACTAAATATCGATTCATAACGAATTTTATGCCAAAGAATAATCATATAATATTTTTAGCACCCTAAAAATATTTAGTCTAAATTGGTTCATAAAACACATAAAATTAAAGACTAATTTTTAGTGACATGTTATTTAGGCAATCGTTTTACAAGGTTCCTAACAGAGTTGTCCAAATTAATCTAATTAATATTAGAACATTTATTTAGGTCTTTGATTAGCAATAAATAACATGTGAGGTGATAAAAGCAATAAGCAGGACAATCATATAGCATGCATATAATGATCAGGCAAGTATAATAAAAATGTATGAAAAATAAATAAAAAGAAAGAAGGAGATTTAGAATGTACAGTAGAGTGACTTTATATTAAAGATCTACATCATGAAATAAATGGTTAGTAACTTCAATATAAAAATAGAATTTATTCAAGGATCCTCAGGATTATACCTATGCGGCTTAGATTGAGGAGCGCAACGATCATTAGGCAGAGCAATCGTGGAACCAAGAACGCAAGTGTGAAAGTATTGATTGATTGAAAGTATTTGAGAATTCGAAGTGTATTGTAGAGGTATTCGTAAGTTTTTGTATTCGTGAAAATAATAATATGAAAAGCCGTCCGTAATTCGTGAAATCACGGGTATTTAAAGAAGACAAGACACGTGCGCCTCAAACACGCCCCTGCGCCAGGCGCAGGCCTACGTGGCAGGCGCAGTGCCACGTGTCAGGCGCACATTGTTGTGCCTGACGCAGCCAGCCCAATCAGAGATGCACATGTGTCAACGCGTTTTGAAAAGATAGAAAAGTATGTTGCGTCTCACACAAGACTTGCGTCTGACACATGACTCTGTATGAGTCATAAAATCAACGTGTCAGACACTCATTGGCTCGCCTGACGCGATATGGCCAATGTGCTGGACGCACGTGGCGTGCTGAGCGCAGCCCTCGCGTCCGGCACATATTTTGGAATACTCGAGCATATTCCATTGCGCGTCTTTCGAAGATACTTTTTTATCCCTAAAATTCCGGAGATGGAATTTTACGGATTAAAAATCTAATTTATTTATCAAAGATAATAAAATATTTATGAAAAACATCCATTAAAATAATAAATATTTAATTGGGCTTTTAAAATGGATTTAAAATATTTTATAGGCTTGAAATACAATTAATCATTATGAACAATTAATTAGGCTTTAGAATATCATTTCGAAACACATTTTAGAATAGTTCTTTAGATTGCTCTTTCGTTGAGTCGCGCCAACTAATGCCGCGGTATGTTTCATCATTGGATCCTTAAATAGGGAGACACGATTATGTGTCTACAGAAGCCCCCACTTTGACTGAGGTTCAGGAATCCGATAGTCAAAGTATACGGTGTCGGGACGGAGAATAATTCTAAACGCTCTGCAGTTTAAAACTGATCTATAACCGCCGGTCTCTGCAAAACAAAGTTAGTATGCAGGACAATAACTACAAGCAATCTGATTACCTGCAGAAGAAGATGTTAGCATATAGGTGCAAACAACTCAGATAAGCACATAATGATGCAAATGATGCAAACTTAGACTCTCTAAGGATGCATGAGACGCAATGTAAGGATTAAGGTTATGCAAAGCTAAGGGATGACACGTCATGCAAGGTCAGGGTTATGCAAGATTAGAATGTATGAAATGCAAGGCTGCGATGCAAGGTCAGGATTTTGCACGGCTAGAAGATGTGATGCAACGCAAGGTCAGGGTTTTGCAAGGCTGCAGTGCAAGATCAGGATTTTGCACGGCTAGAAGATGTGTAGAATGATAGAATGAGCAGGATTGAATAGAAATGCATAGAATGATTTTCGTTATTCGTTTTTAGCAAATGATTGGGGTCTGCAAACGAGGTCCGCGGATTACAACTCTTCGGGAGTTTGATTTGAATTGGAGGAACCACCACACATAGGAAACCCCCACTTTGCTGGGTAAGCTTGCTCGAATTAGGCATTATGAGCCTTGATTGAAATTGTATTTGATCTGATGTTGCAATGTAGTTGATCCGATATTGAAATGTAGTTCCTATGTCTTGAACATTGAAAGTTTTCACCTGGGGATTGCACTTGGGGATTCTTCTTTGGTATAGGCAAAGTCAAGTATCGCCAGAAACCATGGAATTGTCGGAGAGTCCTTCGGGGAAAAGGAGAGCTTGGATTGAAAAGATAAAAGGTTTGAATTTGTGACTCAAATGAATGTAGGTGGGAAAAGGCTTTAACGAGGCTAGGTGCAGACTCGAGTCTATGTCGGGATCTAGAAAAGAGATTATGCTCCTAAATTCTAGAAAATCAAATCATTGGACCTTGACTAATTTTATTTTATTGAAGCGGTCGGACCTCAAGATGAGGATTCCTACGTATCTGGCGGAATCGACCATTCGTAGTTCTTGATCCGATTTTTTTATTATTCTTTTTTGTGTGCCCTAACTTTTGCCTAGGCCGCCCTTTTGGGTTTTCAACCTAGCGGGCTTGGACATACCTTGGAGAAGGAGTTGGGATTGATGAAAGGATTATGAATTTCGATTATATGGATTAAAGGTTTGATAAATCGAAGGGATTTGAATGAGGGGTAGAACTTGTGTGCAAGCCCCCAACTTGACTTTTTGATTTGCCTTTGGCTCTTTCTTTTTTGTCTCGTGCGTTTTTGCTTTTTTTTCATTTTTTTTGCACTTTGATTTTTTTTTTCTATTTTATTTTGCATGGCATTGATTTTTTTAGTGAGGCTTGCACACAAGTTTGTTTTAGGGTATTGGAAGGCTTGAAGGATATCCCGTGGAGCTTTGATGTTGAAGGGATTTTTGTTTTTTCTTTGGTTTATGGAGATTATGGTTTACGGATGATGGCTTATGGAAGGTGATGGAGGAAGAGGGAATAACTCCTGATCCAAAGTATGTCCTCTTTTTTCATTTTTATTCCAGATCTCTTTTTATTATTGTAGTCAAGTTCATTAGGTGATTCGAGTTTCATCATTGAATTAGAAGCATAAATAAAATGATGGAAGGCCAATGAAAATGAAAATGAAATTCTTTTATTAATAAAAAATAAATAGAACAAGGCTTATTAAAAATAAAAACCTAAATGTCATAGACTCGACAAGAAAGGAAATGAAGGAGCTAGGGGAGGGACTCTCCGACTCAACCTAGAAAACTAGCGTTAAAAATGACTAAGCTCCGGCGTTGTTTAGGTGCTACCCAAGGGGTTGCTGCTGTTGCTGACTTTTGCTGCAGGTGGAATTGGCAATCAACCGTCTTCAACCATATCCGACAGGTGATTCTTTAAGGTCCAACACACAGATGTTGGGTGTCCATTCCCTTGGTGGTACTTGCAGTAAGCATTAGGATCCCACCTCTTGGATCTATTCTCGGGAGCAGGATCTGGAGTAGGGCCAATAGGCTGAAGTGCTCCCTTTGCATGAAGTCTAGTGAAGGCTTCTTCTAAGGACATGCCTAAATGTGCGAATGTTCTTTGAGGCTTTTGATAGCCTCTCTTTTCAGCAGCTATGGCATTGACCTCATTGCTTTTGGAGCTAGAAGGGTCATTGTTACTCTTCTTGAAAGAGTTGTTGTTGTTGTTTGAACCCTTGTTCTTGTTGGCATGTACCTCTTCTTCAATCAGCAGGCCTACCTTATAGAGCTTCGTGAAATACTCTATAGGTTGGAATTTGATATGATCCCCATACTTCGGCTGTAGGTTACAGATCACCAGGCGGACTTGATCCTCCTGAGATGGCCTGTTAATCATTTGTGCAGCTTTATCCCTCCATCTGTTAAAGAAGGTGACGAAGTCTTCGTTGGAGTTTTGTATGGTTAACTCCAACTCACGAAGGCCAATGGGAAGCTGAGTATTGTATACATATTGTTTGTGGAATTCTTCTCTGATGTAGTCCCAGTCATTCAGCTTGGCCTTATTTAGTGATCTGAACCACTTGGATGGATGTGCATCCAAGGTCAAAGGAAAGACATAAACAAACAAGTCCTTGCTCATGCCTTTGAGAGCCATAGAGATGGAAAATGCTCTCAAGTGATCATCTGGGTCTTCGACCCCCTTGAATTTTGGGAGGTCACCCAATGTTACCTTTTTAGGGAGCTTGTCCCTCAGTTCAGGATCAATGATGTCATGGCCATGAGCCTGACTCTCGAGCGCAGGAATTGACTGGATCAATTGCTCGAGTTTTTTCAAACCTCAGTTCTGTGTTGGTTTTGATCGGTGGTGGAGTGTCGCCTTTCTCGTGTTCCTCAGTGAGCTTCTCCCTTAGTGCCTTGATCTCTTTGTCTTGTTCCTCAAGACGAGATGATACGCCCAAGTTACACGTTGTATTTACGTCATTTTGGGTGCACTTTGCTAAGGAGTTCGTTTATACTTGTTAATGTTTGCATATATATTATCCTTAGCGGAAGTTCGGAGTTTTGTGAGTTAAAATGGTGTTAACGTCTTATGTTCCGAGCTTTTATGGTAAAATGGGTTTGAGCGATATACTTGGAAGTGTTCGAGAGGCTCAACAACATTGTACCATTGCATCTCACCAACAACAACCAAGTTCCACCGCAAGCCTAAGCTCATCGCCCAAGCAGCTCATCGCCCGAGCAAAGATCGTCGCCCAGCTCTCGCGCATGCTCGCAGCAAGCAGGACAAAGGCTGGTCGCACCTCGCGACCCATGCCAGCCCAGCACACGCTTGAAGCAGCGCTCATCGCCCAGCTCGAAGCCCAGCAGCTCGCGACTCGTGAGAATCCTCGCACCTCGCGAGCACCCAGCCTTCACGACTCGCGAGGCCTGTCGCGACTCGCGACCCTTGCCCAACCATTTTGTGCGCGGAAGACAGAGTACTCTTCGCGACTCGCGATAAGTCTCGCACCTCGCGACCCCCTAGGTCGGTGTAATTGTCGGCTGATTTTTGAGCTTTAGTATAAATACTAAACTTGATTTTTGGACCTAGGGGTAGCACACTTAAGGAGAGAGAATCTCCAACACTCCATTCTTCTCTTCTTATCTTCTATTTTTAGTTTTTATTTTCTAGTTTAGTTTTTAGAGATTTCAATTATGGAATTGGCTTATGCTATGCCGATTGTAGCTTGAACTGTTCTTGAACGAGATTAATATGAAGCTTCAAGCATTATTGTGAGATCTTTCCTCTCTATTTAGTTTCTTTGATTATGGTTTAATTTCTATGAATGTGTTCTATGATTTTTGCATGATTATGCTAGGAACGTTACTAGTTTGATTGTGTAATTAATCTAATGCTAAATTTAAGAATAGAATCGGATTGTTTTATTCTTTTATCAATTTGTAGCAAACTAGGGAGTAACTTAGATGCTGATCGTCTTGGTTATTACTTGGGGAAATTGAATCAACTGTTGAATGTTTATCGCGTGTATGACATTAGCAGGTCTATTGGTTCTCTGTGTTTATTGCTGCTATTGGATTGAACTTAGACGCTGATCGGACTAGGTTATCCTTTAGTTAGGGTTTTATAGTCACGCTGATCGTGCTATTCAACTAAGAATAAGGAGAATGCGAGATTAATTCTCGACAATAGATAATCATGGAAATAATTAGAGTTGAGGTTCAATGATCGATAATGAAATTGAAGTGGATGTTAATCGGATTCAAGATCTTTCCATATTGATTTCTCATTTTATTTATTTGCTAGTTAATTTTAGTTTGTTTATAACTCTTTTGAAACCCCCCTTGTTATTAGGTTACTCGACCTTTAGAGTCATCTAGGTACTAATTCACGCTAAATATTAAACTTGTCCTCGTTTCCCCGTGGATACGAACCTTACTTCCCATCTACATTTAATTGTAAAAGAGAGTAGGAGAAATTTATCTTTGGTTGGGTGCACACGACAAATCCGCGCCCACCAAATTTTGGCGCCGTTGCCGGGGAAACGGTGTTACTTGTTTGTATATAGCGTGTGTTTTTGGATTGTATTGCTTGTGCTCTTTGTTTATGGTTAACACTCGTATTACTAACAAAGAATCTTTGCATTACGATCCCGAATTAGAATTGACTATTTTCAGGTAGAGAAACATTTTGCGATAAAATTTTCAAGAATCATCTTTTAACGTTGAAGTGGAGGAAGAGATGCCTCCGAGAATTGAAACTCGTACCTTGAGGGAGCTCACGGCTCCTAACCTTGATCAACAACCATTGTGCATCTCATTTCCGGCTCTTGATGAAGGCACTACTTTTGAATTGAAGTCGGGGTTGATACACTTGCTTCCTTCGTTCCATGGGCTCAATGGAGAAGATCCAAACAAATTTCTTTCGGAGTTTCACGTGGTTTGTACTAGCATGAAACCAAGTGGAGCAAAGGATGAACAAATCAAGTTGAGAGCTTTTCCTTTTGCTTTGAAGGATGGAGCTAAAGATTGGTTATATTATCTTCCTCCTGGTTGCATTTCCACTTGGGTTGAAATGAAGAAGCGATTTCTTGAGAAGTTCTTTCCAACTTCTAAGTCATCAACATTAAAGAAGGAAATCAGCAATATTGAGCAGAAACACGATGAGTCTTTCTACGAATATTGGGAGAGGTTCAAGAGACTTTGTGCTAGTTGTCCATATCATGGCTATTCTGATGAAGACCTCATTTTGTACTTTTACAATGGTTCTTCTGACGAAGATGTGCGAATGGTGAATGCTGCTAGTGGAGGTTCTTTCATAACAAAACCCCAACTACAGCTAGAGAACTCATTGAAGAACTATCTGAAGGCTCGAGATAGTTCAGTAGAAGATCGAATCATCGTAGAGCAAATGTTGAAAGTCCAGGTTCTAGCTCTTCAAAGGCCGAGGATCAAGTACAAGCTCTTACATCGATGATGCGTGAGTTCATGGTAAAGAACAATAGAGTTCAACAGGTAAAAGCTTGTAGAATTTGTTCTTTAGATCATCATACTGATGTTTGCCCTCAAATGCAAGAAGAATTTAGGGAAGAGGTCAAAGCTGTAGGTTTTCAAGGCCAACAAGCATTACAGAGACATGATCCATACTCCTATGCTTCCGAGCAAGGGTGGAGAGATCATTCTAACTTCAGATTTGGCAATCAACATCAACAACAACACTATAACAGGCCACAACCACACCCTTATCCTAGGCCCCAAGGCCGAGACTCGAGCTCTAGCATGTCCACTGAAGAAATGTTAAATGCTTTAACTAAAAATGTGACTAACATGCAGGGTAACATGGTGCAGTTCCAAGAGGAAACTCGATCGAGCATCAAGAACTTGGAGAGCCCAGTAAGCCAAATTGCAGGAGCTGTAACCAAGTTAGAGGCTAGGGATTCGGTGAGGTTGCCATCCCAAACAGAACTCAACCCTAAAATGAACGTGAGTGCTATCACATTGAGGAGTGGAGCGGAAATTGCAAGCAAAGAGAGGTTGGTGGCTCGAGACAAAGAGATAGTGGAAGAGGTGATCGAGCATGAACCGACAACAGATTGTAAATCATTGCCACCTCAACAAGAGGAGAAAGTCCAAAAATCAACTCCTCCACCATATGAACCAGAGCCACCATTTCCCGAGGCATTGAGAGAAACCCGCAATGCAGAGCGCAACAAAGACATTTACGAAATCTTTCGTAAATGTGAGGTAAACATTCCCCTTTTTGATGCTTTAAATCAAGTACCTAGGTATGCTAAGTTCCTTAAAGACTTGTGTACTTCGAAAAGAAAGCAAAAACAAAAGGGAGTGCAAAAAGTGAAGGCTAGCGAGCATGTCTCTGCTATCTTTCAAAAGAAATTACCTCAAAAGTGCAATGACCCAGGCATGTTTACCATCCCATGTACTATAGGTGACACCATGTTTCCTAAAGCCATGTTAGACTTAGGTGCGTCAATTAATGTGATTCCATATTCATTGTATAAGTCTTTGAAACTTGGCAATTTGCATGAGACTGGTGTGGTGATTCAATTAGCTGATAGATCCAATGTTTATCCTAGGGGTAAATTAGAGGATGTGTTAGTTACGGTTGGGAAATTGAAATTTCCTGCTGATTTTTATGTTTTGGAGATGGAACCTGATAAGCATGCCACCCCAATCCTTTTGGGGCGACCTTTCTTGAAAACATCTTGCACTAAAATTGATGCTCTGGTTCTTTGACTATGGAGTTTGAGGGAAAGGTAGAGGCATTTGATATAAATGATCCTAAGCTTCACTTAAGGATGATAACTCACTTTGCTCTATTAACATTATTGACTCTGTTTTGCATGATGTTCTTGATATTGAGCAGGTTGATGAGTTGATGAATGCTGATGATGTCTTGGTTGAGGATTGTGTGCCTCCTACTAACGTGCAGGTTATGGTGCTCGAGTTGAAAGAGCGGAAAAAGCCTCCTGACTTACCACCTTGTTTTGAAACTGTACCACTAACGATGCATTGCAAGAGTTCTTCTGAATCTGTTTTGCAGGTACTTGAATTGGAGGTTGACATGGAGCCACCATTGTCACACATGGAGCACAAGCCCAATTATTGAGCTCAAGGTACTAAGTCGAGCTAACGACTTTAAACAACGCTTCTCGGGAGGCAACCCGAGACCCCTCTTATTTTCTTTCTTTTCCTTTATTTTCTCATCAAATTTCCACCAGCACAATTTTTTTTTCTTTCACCCACCGCCCACCCACTAAAAAGATCCACAACCAATCTTAATCCACTTGGAGCCAAAATCCACAAAAGAAAACCCGTTGGGAGGAGTTCAATAGCTAGGAGTTGGTAACACTAGAGGATTGAGATTGTTAATGTATCTTTTCGATCTCTTAAGCTAGGTGCAAATCTCAAAAACTTAAAAATTTGAATTTGTCATTTGGTTGAGTGATTCGAGGGAGAGGGTTGTGAGTTGATTTATGAGATTTGAGTTGGTGTTGTTAAGAAATTTGAGTTTGACGGATTGTTTGTCATGAGTTTTGAGCATTCGATCTTCGATTTACCCGATTTTTGATTTTCTCCCCCCATTTTCAGTTTACTTTTTCTTCTAATTGTCGTCACATTGAGGACAATGTGTAGTTTAAGTAGGGGGGAGGGTATTCTCATTCTCATGTATCTATGTTGTATTTATTCTTTCAATTTGAAAAAATGAAGAAAAAAAAAGGAAAAAAAAAATAATAATATTAAAAAAAAAAGAAGTGATGAAATGAATCCCGCTGAGTTGAAAACCCGCAAGGGCGGGCGACTCGGGCAAAATTGGGGGCTCGGATAGGTCGAAAACCCGGAAGTGCGGCCTATGCAAAAAAGGGCTAGTTGAGCGGGTGAGTTTTGTGAGCCGGAAAAAGAAGAGAGAAAAGAAAAAAAAATGTGAGAAGCTAGGATGAAAACCCGAAAGGGCTCCTAGGCAAAATGAGAGATTAAGAGAGAAGTATATACTTTGAAAACTCATTTGCCGGAGATGGTGTCATAAGGTAGAAAGCGTTTTCGAGTAAGGTTGGTGAATTCATCCTTGATTCTGTGAAGATTTGTTTTGGCTTTCACATTCTTTTGGTTAATTGTTTGTTTTTGGGAGTAAGCATGAAATGTATCCCTTTTTGTCTTTGTTCCATGGCTTGCTATTCTAAGTTAGTTGTAGTAATAGTAGTTTTAGATCATCTTTTGGAGGTTTGGGAGAGCTGATAGTTTAATGTGTCATGAGCTAACATTTTGATTTTTGTTGGCGTTGCTGGTTATTGTTGTTGTTACGTCTTTATATATTTCAGGTGAGCTTGAATCTAAGTGTGGGGGAATCATCGTCCCTTACGTTTAGGTTTTGAGCGGATGTTGTTAAGATGTGATGATGATGATATAGTTGATGGAGAGTGTAGTTTGGTGTTGATAATTTGGGTGAAGATTTATTGGGTGATCCTCATTTTGAGTTTACTCGAGGTCGAGTAAAGTTCAAGTGTGGGGGTATTTGATACGCCCAAGTTACACGTTGTATTTACGTCATTTTGGGTGCACTTTGCTAAGGAGTTCGTTTATACTTGTTAATGTTTGCATATATATTATCCTTAGCGGAAGTTCGGAGTTTTGTGAGTTAAAATGGTGTTAACGTCTTATGTTCCGAGCTTTTATGGTAAAATGGGTTTGAGCGATATACTTGGAAGTGTTCGAGAGGCTCAACAACATTGTACCATTGCATCTCACCAACAACAACCAAGTTCCACCGCAAGCCTAAGCAGCTCATCGCCCAGCAGCATCGTCGCCCAGCTCTCGCGCATGCTCGCAGCAAGCAGGACAAAGGCTGGTCGCACCTCGCGAGCATGCTCGCACCTCGCGACCCATGCCAGCCCAGCGCGCGCTTGAAGCAGCGCTCAACGCCCAGCTCGAAGCCCAGCAGCTCGCGACTCGCGAGAATCCTCGCACCTCGCGAGCACCCAGCCTTCGCGACTCACGAGGTCTGTCGCGGCTCGCGACCCTTGCCCAACCATTTTGTGCGCGGAAGACAGAGTACTCTTCGCGACTCGCGATAAGTCTCGCACCTCGCGACCCCCTAGGTCGGTGTAATTGTCGGCTGATTTTTGAGCTTTAGTATAAATACTAAACTTGATTTTTGGACCTAGGGGTAGCACACTTAAGGAGAGAGAATCTCCAACACTCCATTCTTCTCTTCTTATCTTCTCTTTGTAGTTTTTATTTTCTAGTTTAGTTTTTAGAGATTTCAATTATGGAATTGGCTTATGCTATGCCGATTGTAGCTTGAACTGTTCTTGAACGAGATTAATATGAAGCTTCAAGCATTATTGTGAGATCTTTCCTCTCTATTTAGTTTCTTTGATTATGGTTTAATTTCTATGATTGTGTTCTATGATTTTTGCATGATTATGCTAGGAACGTTACTAGTTTGATTGTGTAATTAATCTAATGCTAGATTTAAGAATAGAATCGGATTGTTTTATTCTTTTATCAATTTGTAGCAAACTAGGGAGTAACTTAGATGTTGATCGTCTTGGTTATTTCTTGGGGAAATTGAATCAACTGTTGAATGTTTATCGCGTGTATGACATTAGCAAGTCTATTGGTTCTCTGTGTTTATTGCTGCTATTGGATTGAACTTAGACGCTGATCGGACTAGGTTATCCTTTAGTTAGGGTTTTATAGTCACGCTGATCGTGCTATTCAACTAAGAATAAGGAGAATGCGAGATTAATTCTCGACAATAGATAATCATGGAAATAATTAGAGTTGAGGTTCAATGATCGATAATGAAATTGAAGTGGATGTTAATCGGATTCAAGATCTTTCCATATTGATTTCTCATTTTATTTATTTGCTAGTTAATTTTAGTTTGTTTATCTCTTTTGAAACCCCCCTTGTTATTAGGTTACTCGACCCTTAGAGTCATCTAGGTACTAATTCACGCTAAATATTAAACTTGTCCCTGTTTCCCTGTGGATACGAACCTTACTTCCCTTCTACATTTAATTGTAAAAGAGAGTAGGAGAAATTTATCTTTGGTTGGGTGCACACGACAAATCCGCGCCCACCACGAGAGTTCATCAGTGTGAGTTGAGCCATAATGGCACTAAGTTGTTCATTAGTATCCCCCATTTCGGATGATGATTCAGAAGAGTCGGAGGATTCGTCTTAAAAGGTGAGGATGCACTTTACGAGTCTGGGAGTAGGTCGACCTTGTTGCCTCGCTGTTGGACGTTCCCAAGTTATAATCTCACGATCCGTCTTGAACAGAAATAGAGTGGACCTCGTGAATTTTTAGAAATGACGCTTTCGAAATGAGAAATGGAGATGAGAAATGGGAAATGGAAGTGGGAACGGAAATGAAAATGGGAAATGAAAATGGAAAGTGATTTTGAAATGGAAATGGTTATGGGTTTTGGACTAGTATAGACTTGACCATGATGGAGACATGGGCCTAACTATATGCAAATGCAGACATGGGCTGGACTGGACTATGTAAGCAGACTAGACTCTACGACTGAGTTTAGGAGAGACTAGACATTAAACTTACGGGTGAGCAAGCAGGCTAGACTTTAAGGAAGGTTTGACAATAAGGGAGACTAGACTCTTAACTTAAGGCAAGCTGGCTAGGCACCTAGACTTTGAACTTACGGGTGAGCAAGCAGGCTAGACAACTAGACTTCGGAACTTACATTAGACTAAGCAGGCTAGACTCAAAAATTACCTATGGACTTATGGGATGCTAGACTTTGAACTTACGGGTGAGAAAGCAAGCTAGACAACTAGGAAGGCCAAACTCTTAACTTAAGGCAAGCAGGCTAGGCAACTAGACTTTGAACTTACGGGTGAGCAAGCAAGCTTGACAACTAGACTTCGGAACTTACATTAAACTAAGCAGGCTAGACTCAAAAATTGCCTATGGACTTAAGGAATGCTAGACCTTGAACTTACGGGTGAGCAAGCAGGCTAGACACAACAATTGCCTATAGACTTAAGGAATGCTAGACCTTGAACTTACGGGTGAGCAAGCAGGCTAGACTTTAAGGGATGAACTTTTATAGTCCTAAGACTGGATTTTTATAGTCCGAAGACTGACTAGGGCCTACATGGAGATGCAAACTAGACCTAGGATATTAATTGGGCCTAAATGGACCTAAGATTTGGATTGGACTAGACCTAGACTTAGATTGGAATTGATTAGGGATAAACTTAGACTGGGATCGACATAGACTAGGGTTCACATAAAGATGCAAATGGGCCTAGATTTTGACAGGAGCTAGACTTATATGGGCCTAAGATGGACTCTAATGCTAGCGGGCTTAATATGAATGCATGGACTCGAATTAGGTGGACCCTATATGAATGCAAAACGGACTCTAATGCATATGGGCCAAGAATGAATGCAAGATGGATTGGTTTTTGATAATTGGATTGGATTGAATGAAGGTGTTTAGAATGGGCTTAGAATTTTTGAAATGCGTTTTTGAAAGGAACCCCTTTGTTTTATCTTTTGTTAGAAAAAGATGATGGATTAATTTTGAATTTTTTTTTTGCCAATGTCGCGTATGGTGATGATTAGTAAATGCTTTTTTGAAAAAGGTAGAATAGAAAAGGGTGTAGGATTGATTTTGAAAAAAATGTAAGATTTTTAAATTTGATTGAATATTATAAGGTAGGATTAACAGGGAAGATTAGTTGAACAGCAGAGAGAAAGTGGGAAGAGGTAGACATGCATGATGACTCTAACTCTACAATGACCATTTTAGATGCAATTTATTTTTAGGACAGACTTGACCTTGCATGAAAAGACTGATTTTTATATGTTGAATTAGGTGAGACTCCTAAAATGACCATTTTTTTTTACGCGAATGCAGACAGACGAACATAGGACCGAACATAGGATGGACCACCACGACGAATAAATCAAGGAAGAGCATGCTACTTAATGCCAGGCGCAACTTAATGCGCTTGGCGCACTACTCCCCCGACATGTTTTTCGGGGATTTAAGTGAAGTTTTGGTCGATTGATGATTTTGCTTGTTTTTAGATGCGATTTTTAGGAACGATGCATAATAATGACAAATTGACAGGATAATAACAGGCAAGAATTGCAATCACAGGCAAATGTCATATAACATGGATGCAAAAGTTCCAACCTAAAGTCCAGTTCTATGTTCAACTATTGGTCAGGTTTAGATTCAGTCTGAAAAGGGTCCATGACCAAGAGATTGATCCCACGCTTCGTACCCCTGCTTAAAGAGGTGGCCACGTGTAAGACGCACTCCAGTCTCAAGTCAGGAACAAGAGAACAATGCCATGGTTGGGTAGGTTTGCTTATGACTAAGATCCAACACTATCGCTCAGGAAGCTTTTTGGAAGGACAAAGCGCAAACCCCCCGGGGGTGACCTCACACATAGAACATGTGCTAATGAGGCAAGGTAGATTGTCCTTAGGGTGGCTAAACAATAGCCATGCATATGCAAAATTGTATATTATTCAACGGCATAAAAATAAGAATGAATCGTATTTTTCAAGTTTAACCCACTCATATACAAAAAATTGATTTTTTTTTTAAATCCTCCCCAGTGAAGTCGCCAAATTGTAGGCGTGTTTTTATTTCGCCTACGCGGTGTGAGCACGTACTTGATTTGACTACCCCATTGTAAAGGTTTTATTGAAAATACGTTTTTGAAAGAAGTCGCCAATAATTCTTTTTAGGAAGAATCATAAACCTAATTGGATATGAGAAAAACATAGGGACAAATTATCCAATGTAGATTTCCCCGTCTTTACTCCATAGATGGTCAAAATGAACCAAAGATGGAGTTCGGGGGTGAGGGTACGAATATAGTCATAATGAACCACATTCGCCCAGAGTTGGCCTCTACTAAATATCGATTCATAACGAATTTTATGCCAAAGAATAATCATATAATCTTTTTAGCACCCTAAAAATATTTAGTCTAAATTGGTTCAGGAAACACATAAAAGACTAATTTTTAGTGACATGTTATTTAGGCAATCGTTTTACAAGGTTCCTAACAGGTTGTCCAAATTAATCTGATTAATATTAGAACATTTTATTTAGGTCTTTGATTAGCAATAAATAACATGTGAGGTGATAAAAGCAATAAGCAGGACAATCATATAGCATGCATATAATGATCAGTCAAGTATAATAAAAATGTATGAAAAATAAATAAAAAGAAAGAAGGAGATTTAGAATGTACAGTAGAGCGATTTTATATTAAAGATCTACATCATGAAATAAATGGTTAGTAACTTCAATATAAAAATAGAATTTATTCAAGGATCCTCAGGATTATACCTATGCGGCTTAGATTGAGGAGCGCAACGATCTTTAGGCGGAGCAATCGTGGAACCAAGAACGCAGTTTGAAAGTATTGATTGATTGAAAGTATTGAAAGTATTTGAGAATTCGAAGTGTATTGCAGAGGTATTCGTAAGTTTTTGTATTCGTGAAAATAATAATCTGAAAAGCCGTCCGTAATTCTTGAAATCACGGGTATTTATAGAAGACAAGGCACGTGCGCCTCACGCACGCCCTGCGCCAGGCGCAGGCCTACGTTCCTGGCGCAGTGCCACGCGTCAGGCGCACACTGGTGTGCCTGACGCAACCAGCCCAATCAGAGATGCACATGTGTAAACGCATTTTGAAAAGATAGAAAAGTATGTTGCGTCTCACACAAGACTTGCGTCTGACGCAGGACTCTGTATGAGTCACAAAATCTACGTGTCAGGCGCTCATTGGCTCGCCTGACGCGATATGGCCAATGTGCTGGACGCACGTGGCGCGCTGAGCGCAGCCCTCGCGTCCGGCGCATATTCTGGAATATTCGAGCATATTCTATTGCGCGTCTTTCGAAGATACTTTTTTATCCCTAAAATTTCGGAGATGAAATTTTACGGATTAAAAATCTTATTTATTTATCAAAGATAATAAAATATTTAGGAAAAATATCCATTAAAATAATAAATATTTGATTGGGCTTTTAAAATGGATTTAAAACATTTTATAGGCTTGAAATACAATTGATCATCATGAACAATTAAGCGGGCTTCAGAATATCATTTCGAAACACATTTTAGAATAGTTCTTTAGATTGCTCTTCTGTTGAGTCGCGCCAACTAATGCCGCGGTATGTTTCATCATTGGATCCTTAAATGGGGAGACACAATTATGTGTCTACAGATAGTTACTCATCTTATGCTCATGAAGTTTGAATGTGACGGAGAACAAATTTGAACCCTGCATGGAGATAAGTAGGCGCCCATAGATTGTTATATAACTACTTTACAGCCATCGTCTTGGAAAGTAGAGAAGCAGGACTAGACGAAGGTTGCTGGCAAAGGGAAAACGGTCGAAATTGTGAAAGACCAGACAACCTCGTTGAGAATGCCCATTGAGAGTCCTCAGACGCAGGTTGCTCCCTCAAGGAGAACGTCAGAAAGTATGTACCCGTCAAAGAAGAACCTCCCTCATCTGAAGAGGTGATGGCCATCATGGGTTTGGCACTTGAGCGTCTAGAGCCTGTTGAGGTTCTAGAGAACATATGTTTAGATGATGCTCGTCCCAAAAGAACCCTAAAGATTGGATCTTCTCTTACTCCTGATTTGAGGGGCATTTTGATACATTTACTCAAAGTATTTCAAGATGTGTTTGCCTATAGTGTTGAAGAGATGCCTGGAATTAATCCAGAGATAGTCGTCCATCGGCTGAATGTTGACCCAAATCTAAAACCAGTTCGTCAGAAGAAAAGACATATGTGGCCGGCCAGAAATCAGGCGGTGGACCAAGAAGTACATAGATTGTTGGAATCCCGGTTCATAAGAGAAACTTATTATCTAGAATGGATAGCCAACGTGGTCATGGTGCCATAGCCAAATGGCACATGGAGAATGTGTGTGGACTACACTAATCTCAACAAGGCCTGTCCCAAGGATAGTTTCCCTTTGCCTAAGTTGGATCGGCTGGTTGATTCCACGGCCGGCCATGCTTTGTTAAGCTTCATGGACGCCTACTTCGGGTTCCATCAAATTCCCATGTGGCCAGATGACAAGGATAAGACGTCCTTCATAACAGAGAAGGGATTGTATGGCTGGCTGATGATGCCTTTTGGCCTCAGGAATGCACCGGCCACCTTCTAAAGATTGATCAATACAGTCTTCTAGCCACAATTGGGAAGGAACATGGAGGCTTACATAGATGATATTATAGTAAAGAGTCAGCAAAAAAAAGATCATGTTGGTGATATACGGGAGACTTTTGAGACTCTCAGGAAGTACAAGCTAAAGCTGAATCCCAAAAAGTGTGTTTTTGGAGTTCTGGCCGGTAATTTCTTAGGGTTTCTTGTAGATTAAAAGAGGAATAGATGCAAATCCTGAAAAAATTCAAGCCTTATTAGATATGAAATCACCGGCTAAGATTAAGAAAGTGCAACGTCTGAATGGCTGCCTGGCGGCTCTTGGGCGTTTCCTTTCTAAGTTGCGAGATAAGTGTCATCACTTTTTTGCTACAATCAAGAAGAAAGCCAAGTTTGAGTGGACAAACGGCGAGCAAGCGCTTCAACAGGTCAAAAACCATCTTCGTCAGTTACCTAGGTTGGTCAGTCCAGTCGAGGGGGAGAAATTGTTTGTGCACTTAGTTGTGTCTCCTCAGGCGGTAAGTGATGTCCTACTGGCTGAGAGAGAGTCAGTGCAAATACCAATATACTTTGTGAGTCATGTGCTCAAAGACGCAGAATGTAGATATACCTCAGTCAAGAAGTTTGGATTGGGATTGGTCTTGGCCAGCCGGAAATTGAGGCCTTATTTCTTGGCCCATAGTATACTAGTCTATATACTGACTAACCATTGAAACAAGTTTTGCAAAAAATGGAGGCTAAAGTGGGTTGTCGAGTTGAACATGTTTGACATAAACTTTGAGCCAAGGAAGGCAATCAAAGGTCAGGCCTTAGCAGATTTTATAGTTGAGATTACTCGGCCAACTATAGATCCTATAGGCGATCCAATGAAGGCGGAAGCACCGGACGCTCATGGTAGGTGGATCGTCAACCGCCAATGGATGTGGGGCAGGAATCATTTGTCAGTCTCCAGAAGGAGATAAGTTTGAATATGCGCTAAGGTTCCAGTTTCAGGAGTCCAACAATGAAGCCGAGTATGAGGCTCTGCTGGCTGGGATCAAGATGTGCAAAGCGGTTGGGGCATTAGAGATTGAGGCCAAATCGGACTCTCTCTTTGTCATCAGCCAAGTCAATGGAGATTATGAATGCAAAGAGGCATCAATGAGCAAATACATGCGTCTGATCAAGGATGAAATTGAGCCTTTAAAGCGCTTTGTTCTGGAACAAGTACCAATATCAGAAAATCATCAGGCTGATGCTCTCTCAAAGCTGGCTAACTCGGCTGACTGTGATGTACCGAGAACAGTGTTTTGGGAAGTCAAGTCCAAGAAGAGTATTGATCAAGAACAAGTCTTGTTTCATAGCTGAGGAACAGTATGGATGGAGCCTATCATAAACTTCAAGAAAATAGACCAATTACCTTCAGACCCTGTGGAGGCCAAGTATGTCAAGGCCATGGACAAGTAGTTTGAGCTATGGGATGAAACCTTGTACAAGAAGTCATTCAATCATCCTCTTCTGAAGTGTATTACTTGGGAGGATGGACTGGAAGTGTTGAAGGAACTCCATGAAGGAGCTTGTGCATCTCATATTGGGGGAAGAGCCTTAGGAAAGAACGCCTTGAGAACTGGGTACTATTGGCCTACCTTAAAAGATGGTACTCTTACTTATGCAAAGAAATGTGATAGCTGCCAGAAGCATGGGAACTTGCACCAGAAGCCGTCTAATTACCTAACTTCCATCTTGTTCCCACTTCCTTTTTCTAAATGGGGCATGGACATTTTGGGACCCTTCCCTATGGCTACTGGACAAAAAAAGTTTGTAATTGTGGCTATGGACTACTTTACCAAGTGGGTAGATTCATAGGCAGTGCGAGGCATAACTACAAACGACGTCAAGAGCTTTATTTGGAAGAATATCATAACTCGGTTCGGCATGCCGCAGTTAATCGTCTTCTACAATGGTCCACAATTTGAAACGCCAAAGCTGAAAGATTGGCTGGCAGAAAGAGAGATCAATGCTCATTTTGCTGCGGTAGCCCACCCACAAGCTAATGGGCAAGTAGAGTCTTTCAACAAGATTTTGTCAAACGACATAAAAAGAAAGTTGGAAAATGCCAAGGGACTATGGGTTGAAGAACTACAACTGTTATTATGGTCAATCAGAACCACGGCTAAGAACTCTACAGGCGAGACACCTTTCATGTTATTCTATGGAACGGAGGTCGTCTTACCCATTGAGATTGAAGAGCCCACCCTAAGAGACATGTGATACACGGAATAGGCCAATTAGGCCGCCTTGCGCATTGCCTTGGATCAGTTACCAGAGGTAACGGGCAACGCACTATTGAGAATGCAATTGTACAAGTTTCGAATGGCTCGGGATTTTAACAAGAGAGTCGCTAAACGACCACTGAAAGTAGGGGATTTGGTTTTGAAAAAGACGGAAGCCGTAGGACGAGCTAAAGAACTGGGTAAGTTGACAGCCAATTGGGAAGGTCCTTATCTGATTGTCCAAGAAGTAAGAAGTGGAACCTTTCGTCTCCAAGATATTGATGGACGACCAATACAACGCACTTGGAATTCAGACACTCTGAAGAAATACGACGTCTGATCCAAATCAATATGCAACAATGCTAGTAGTCTGTAATCACAAAAAGTGCCACGACACAAAAAGAGAATTAGAAATGTATACATGTACCTTGATAGTTTGCCAAGCCACGTTCATATAATATAATTTCTACTTTCTCCCTATACTCGTCATTGTTTCTTTATTTTACTTAAGGCATTCACTTTGGGGAATTTTTTACCACTAGTTAACCCAATGGTTTTAAAGTGACATTAACTTAGATAAAAATTGAAGAAATCAATAAACATCCAAAAAAGAACTCAACAAAAAGAATGAATCACCCTAGCAAGGGATAATCATTCTTTTGACGCACATTGCTTCCTAAAGAAGGCGGACTAAAAAGTAATAAACCTCATGGAAGGTAGATTACATACAATACTCTCTAGTAAGGGAAACATTATGGTCTCCTAAAGGAAGCCTGTCTGAAATAAGCACACCTTAGTAAAGGTGTCTTACTTTCAAAAGCAAGGTCAACCAAGTAGTAAAAGCCCTAGTAAGGGAACCATTACTACAAGACGAACACTACTTCCTAAAGGAAGCCGACCAGGAAATGGTAAGCTCATAAAAGCAATCATATCCCACAAGGTTGGGAAGTGTATTTATATCCAGAAGACAAACTATCCAAGCTTGTTCAGATGAGAGTCATACAGATGTTCGGCCTACGGTGGCCGTTCTCCTTCTTGGAACACAGCTCGTCTGGAATGTCAGGTTGAGCTCAGTCCCAAGAAGTGGGCGAAATATCCAAGCCTTAGAACTTCTAAGACACTCATTTAGGACGAGTTCCTTTTGACATAGACATTTGTTCAAAAAATTCGATGGTCGTCCAGAAATTAGGATGAGTTCCATTTGAATTTGGGCATCTGTTTGGAGTTCAATAATCGTCCAGACTCTTAGGACGAGCTCATTTTAACTTGGGCAAATTAGTTCTATGTTTAATAATCGTCCAGATTCTAGGACGAGTTCCATTTGAACTAAGACGTATTTGTTCAAGGATTTAATAATCGTCTATAAAAAAGGACGAGTTCCATTTGTACTTGGGCATATTTGTTTAAAGTACGATGATAGTCTAGATTGTAGGACGAGTTCCATTTGAACTTGGCATATTTGTTTAGAGTTCAATGATCGTCCAAACTATAGGACGAGTTTCTTTGGTACTTGACATGTTTGTTAAAGTTCAAATGATCCTTCATGATATCTAGTCATGATAATGTAATCGTCCATAATTTCTGCAAATGTTTGATGGTTAGTCTAAAGACAAAAATTGTTAGATGAACCAAGTTGGACGGAAGCACTTCTGTAACAAAAAGTTTTCCATTGATAAAAAGCAAAGTTTACAAACTAATCTAAGCAAAAGAAGACCAAGCCATAGAGATGGCAAACAGCCAAGATACAACAAACGAACACTAACCTAAGCTAGGTATTCTATTCAGCAGGAGGGGTATCTTGGCCGACTGGAGGATCCTCGGGGATTTGTTGGCTGTCCTCAGGAGACCCTTCTTCATTTTCTTCTTCTTCGTCAGAATCGGCGAAGGAAAGAGGAGTCTGACAATCAACCTGAGCCATGTGCACGTCTTGCTGAAAGATCAGACGACGCTCAAAGTAGTCGACGTCCTCAAGCTCAGCCAACATTTCGAAAGCCTTCAAGGCCCATCCCTTGGAGGTTTCGACCACGTCGACCAGGGCCTCCTTTGCATCAGCGAAGGATTGGTCTGCCTCTGCCTTTAGACGAGCATTATCCTCACTTAGTGTGAGGTTCTCTTTTCTGAGCTTGACATCAGCCAAGATTGCAGTGTTCCTCTCCTCCTTGAGCTCGCTGGACGCAGTATCCATGGCCAGCTGCCATTCAGCTTTTTCCTTCAGCAACTCATTAATCTTAATGAGGTACTGTTGGTTGCTGGACTCCATGGTCGCCAGACGAATCTCCCAGGCCTCCTAGGATTGACGATGGAGAGTCCTCATCTTCTCACAATCGTGGATGGCCTTATCCCCGACCATTGTAGCTTGGTGGACGAGATGATTGTTTTCTTTTCTCAGCTCTCTCGCCCACTCTTCAAAAATCATGCAGCGAGCAAAATGCTGTAATGACGAAGAAGCAAACACAAGTCAGTGGACGAGTGAAAAATAAATGAAAATATTACAAGTACCAAAATAAAAACAGCAAAGAGACTTACCTCAGCAGCAAGTTGAGACATGTAGCCAACATGCCTAGACGATGCACCCCTCAGGCCTTTGATGTAGGACTCGAGGTAGCATTTGAAAAGCTCCTGCTTGAGCCTATCCCTCTCTGCCTTCGACATTTTGGCAAATGCCTGAGAGGACTCATCGTCCGAGTCAGCAGCAAGAACGGTTGGCTCTACAAAGGGGCCCTTGTCCTTATCTGAAAAGTTGGAGGGGTCAATTCTCTTGACGGGAAGAAGGACTGCAAGTTTGTTGGACGGACTCATCGGACGTCCACTAACTCGCAGCGTCCGAACTACATGTGAGTAGTATGACTCACCCGAAGATAAGGACGATGATCTGTATGATGGTGGCATCTAAGCCACCAACTGAGCGACCGGCCCGCTGAAGGCCGATCCTTCCTTATCAGCCGCGTCCGGCTGAATCTCCGTAACACTAGCCATTTCAGGCTGAATCTCCGTCTGAACAGCCGCGTCCGGCTGATTCACAAGGAGGAGGGTGGAGATGTGTCCCTCCTCTCCCAAAAGGGGAGCAAGGGTGGACGAGTCATCCATTTTCAGGGACTTACCCACTAAAGGTGGGCGAGACTCGTCCCCCGTCCTCTGACTGACGGAGGTAGCCTTGTGAACGGACGAGTTCGTCCGTTAACTCTTCTTTTAGGCTGTGAAGCCTTTGGATTTTTTGGGCAGGGGAGGATCCCCGGCTGATGATGGCCTCTTCTTAGACGCGGCTGATTTCCCAGCCAACGTCTTAGATGTCGGGGCATTCTTCTGCAAAAAATAAAAAATTTACAAGTCATAAAAAAGTTCGTCCAAAGACAACGATGTTAAAATTAGAAATTTGGACGCACTCTACTTGCTAAAGGAAGCCGACCAAATTTGCCATTATCTTCAAGACGAAGACCATTCGTTGAAGGAAGCCGGCTAAGTACAGCCGCCTTCCTTCTACGATGGACCCTCGTCCAAAAAACATTACAAGAGCTTGGACGATGATCGCCCAATAAAAAAGGCCTTCGTCTAGGAAGAAGTTCAATAGAACCTCAGATGTTGGATGAAGACCATTCGCTGAAGGAAACCGACCAAGTACAGCCGCCTTCCTCCTACGATGGATCGTCATCTGAAAAACATTACAGACGAAGATCCAGAAGAACGTCCAAATTCAGACGCTCTCCTTTTACGAAGGATCTTCGTCTAAACAAATATAGACGTCTGATATACCTAGAAGGACGGCCAAGACCAACTGCCTTCCTTTTAGGAGAGATCCTCATCCAAACATTTTAGGATGAACATAAAAAAAGAATGTATTTGAACTTACCAAAGTATCAGCCCTCTTCTCGGGCCCTCATCTGGAATATTCCTTCCAAAGGTTTTCACTGAACTTGGACATACTTATGTCTCCCGTCCAAGATTTCCTTAGAAGTGCTATGGCTCCTTTTGCAAAGAAAAGTTAAATTGGTTAGTAAAACGCAAACATTGGATGGTACATATTTGAAACAGCCCGCACTTTCAAGCTGCTAGCTAATCACACCTAACATACACAAATCTTGATTAAAACTTAATAAACCAAGAACTTACATTTATTCGTAGCGGAAATAAAAATTAACAAATCAATTTTGGAACTGTGGGTCATGGGCCCACAACAATATCCCAAAATATAAATATAATTACATGAAATGATCAATCGAATCTCCGATATAATAGAATAAAACACTATAACATTTTTTTCTATAACACTATATAATCTCCACGATTGCTCATCCATAAAGCATCTCTTATAACACTCATGATCCTTAAACCACACCGGAGCTAGCTTCCACATTTCATGTAAAAGTCACTATCATTGAACGCTGCCCCCACCAGGACAGGTTCCAAGAACAAAATCAGCGGAATAATTAAGTACACACTGTCCAACCAAAAATTCTCTCTTTGGTGGCTTAAAACATATTCGAGTTGTTAAGTGTGACCTTATAGAAAATAAATACGTATTAAAGAAATGGCCTTAACATGTGAACTTTTATACCTCAGATCAATGTACTTAATTAAAACAAAATCACGAAAGAATATCTTTCCGTCAATGAAATCAAAGATTCCGCATAAAATACATTTATACTTCTTAAACGTTTTACTTGCTCAGAGTAAAGAGATACTCCTTTATAGATACCAAGGATGCAAATGTAATATATCAAAGAATATATTGAGTAACTTTCCAAATGCTTTCCATAAATTATCTTGCTATATCGGCATCATTATCAAACATAACTCAAATTTTTCTCAATACTTTAGCATCAAAATATTTAACTTAGGGAAGGAACACGAATGGAGAGGGGTAAACCACGTCTCCAAACTTTTGAGGGACGTCTCCCCACCTTTCTTATACTCTGCTTGCAAGACGTTTAGGTCATGACCCTACACAACGGAGCAATACCCGCTCCGGAGCAATACATGCTCTAACACAGAAATAGCAATACCCGCTCTACGAATGTTGTTCGTCACTGCTTTTGCTCCTACCTCCGTTATAAAACAAAACATAACCACAATACTCATTTATTAATTTCACAAACTCATATTTTTCGAAACTCATATACATGGTTCTGAATATTCATATAACATATATCCATATCTTATAATAGGATGACAAATCCATGTTCATAACATTTTTGGAAACTTACTTTGGAAATGATGGAAATTTGACTTAGAAATCATATGCCAAATCCATTACACAATTCTAAATTACTTAGTATTATTCAAAATCCGAAATCTTGAATATTCATCTCCTTAAAGTCATTTGACATTAAACAGATTGTTTTTCATAACATATTTATGTTTCTCATACTAAAAGCAATCCAACCATAGGTTCTATCATATAACTTTCCAATTATGATTGGGTTCATATTCAATACATCAACTCCGCATTGCCAAAGTAGTGTTTGCATTTTCAATTTTATGCCATTAGTATTTCATACTCTAATACCCATACTATGTTCTCTTAAATATATGTAATACTCACAACTCTATAACAACATCTTACTCTGAATCCTTTGCCATGAATTCCTATTCAACGACTCAAATAGTCACTTTTAATTAATAATCCCAAATATTTAGCTCAATGTCTTTATTAATCTTACATCTATAACTCATAACAATGCTTCCCAAAATACATGAACTCAATGCTCACACGAGATTTATATTACAAGTCTACACAAAAAAAAAATAACAACACCAATTCCTACGCACTCTATTACACGAGATTTATATTTCCCCATACGTCCATTATATAATCTTACTCTTCCAATCAGAAGATGACAACTCTAAATTCTTTTTCCTATCCCACAGTTAAAATACTCCTTCTTAGAACTTCAATGTTATAAATTACAATGTTATAATGTGATACTCCTTCGAACCATTTCTCGACTCTTAGTATCTATACTACTAATATGAGACTTACATATCCAGTTTTTATTCCCAATATTGAATAACTCTCGTTCCCGCTTTACTTGTTTCATATTCTCACCTTTGGGATTCATAGAAATTCACATAAACCCATTAAGTGATATTTGAACTACAACCTTTTTATCTTCCTTTCCTCTCTTCCTTTTCTTGAAAATGGCGTGGGTTAAATGAGAATGATGCTGAATTTGTCTGATTAAAAATCAGAATTTATTGGCAAGGAAAAATGAAGGGTTTAAGAGAGTGTTAATGAGGGATTAAATGGGGGGTTACAAGAGATCCAAAGGTTAGTTTTATAAGCACCAAAACTATTCATCATCCACTCCATAATTGCTGATTTTCGGCCAGCATGACACGCCACATGTGATGCTACATTTCATCACAATGTCGGTCCATCAACGTTACAAAAACGCTATGCGATAAAACCGCATCCTAAACACCTAAATAAATAACGAAACTAATATAACTTTTAAAATAAATAACTAACCTTTAAAAATAAATATATATATAAATATACACAACATATAAAAATATATACACATTTTCACAACATGTTCCAAAATAATTTAAATGATAAACTTTTTTATTTTTACGAAAAATATCATTTTAATGTAAACAAATGCCAAAAATAAATGGTGAAAGTTACGGGGTGTTACAATCACTCCCCCTTAATGAGTTTCGTCCTCGAAACTTAAAAGCAACCAAGAGATCAAAAGAAAATAGTACTCTAGATAAAGAACATTAAGAAAAAAGAAATTGATGGATTTTAGTTAACTAACAACTTTGCGGGTATAAAATTTGATAACTCAAATAATATACATTTTATTTTGAAAGACCAAAAAGAGTTGTATAGTAAGGAAGCATGGTGACATCCATCATTTATAAAATGTGAAAGAACCAAAGACAAGTAGAAAGTTTAAGGTAAAAACGTTTGCACAATAAACCATAGGTAAATTTGCAAAAGAAGCAGGAATAAATATTTACGTAAAATTATAAAAGAATGAACCCGAACATACATAAATACTTTAAGAAAAAGAAATGAATTCGAACATACATAAACATTTTTAGAAAAAGAAACAAAGAAGCAAAAGTTCGTAAATTGATAGCCAAACCAATTTAAATAGAGATAACCACACAGGCTTATACTCCACTTAACGAGACAAGAACACTTTAATAAAGAGTAGCTACCTGCTTTATTAAAATAGCACTTACGAACTCAAGTAATACATATGTTATAAGAGCGTACGTTCTCCTAAACATATATATGAAATTTAAAGTTCGCAAAAGGAATTGATAACTTTAAAATAAATTTCACAACGACAAAACACTATTAATAAATAGGTGATAAAGTAATTAATTATAAACAACAGTTATAAAATATGTCAAGTCGACACAAATGTGCATGGAACCACCCATTGCAACCTAGTATCAACAAAACAATATTTGAAAGAATTCTTATCAAATCAACATTAAAGTTTAACGAAATCACCCAATATAAACTTAATATCAACTCAAAAGGAAATTAAATCAAATAGTCAAAATGTGTCAACTTATCAAATTGACATACAAGTCTCAAAGGAATCACCCATTATGACTTAATATCAACTCAAACAAGTTTAAGATTTAGACTAAGTATATAAATTTTGATTTCAAAGAACATAAAACAGATCAGTCAAAATCAGAGAATTAAATAAGAAGTAATGAAAACAACCAAAATTTTGCTATGAAATGAGAAAGCACTAAATATTTAAACAAGAAACAACAAATAGTAAATGAGATCGTTTTACGTATTTGCATTTGAAAATAAAATTAATAATAAAAGTAAATTAGCAAGTAAAATAAAAGTTGGTGAATGCTAACCTTTAAAACAAAATAGTTTGCGCCTACATTTCAATCTATAACCCACAATAACTCATCAGGGTACTTCTATTTTCAAAGACTACAAAACTTATTACCATAATTAAAGGCTAAACAAGGATTAGAACGAAAATACAAATATTAAAAGAGAAATATATATATATATATATATATATATATATATATATATATATATATATATATAAACATATATGGTCAAAAGACAGTAAAAGTAATTTGTAGAATCTCTTGAAAGACAATTTCAAAACCCCTTTCTTTTTCCAAACCATTATAAAACAATTGAAATTAAAAATTTTTAAAAGAGTATGTCAAAATATTAACAATAACAAAATTTGAATACCACAATATAACTCTTATATAAGTATGGAATTTATTAAGATCAAATATCTAAAATATAATTTGGAATATAAACTCAAACTAGAAATTTTTATAAATAATAAAACAGATACGTAGTACTCACATAAAAATAACACTTAATTGGGAAAGAACAGAAAATATATACTGTCGCACATAATAACATATACTATCAGACAACCAGCAAATAAAATAAATGCAATGCAATACAGATGACTATATAAAAATAAAATTTTATTTTTAAATTGCAAAACACGAAACAATTTAAACACACAACTAAACCGAGAAGGCTATGAATTACTTCACTTTCGCTGCGCACTCTGATAAAAGAGAAAATAAATTACATGTAAGAGGCCCTGCAAATAAGATTAGCAAACTTGGTAGACTAATTCCACCAATAATACAAGTAACTATACATATAACATATGCTCCATAAGCATGAGAGCACACCACATTCCCATAAGGCTTCCCTTTACTTACTCTACCCATCACACTCTCATTAGAGTGAAACTACTAAACTTAATTCTAAACAAATTTTATCTCCTAGGGCTAACTAATAATTCTAAAGAATCATTAGCAACTCTTTTTCAGAGTTTAGGAGCGCTTTGCTCTGATACCAACTGTAACACCCCAGAATTTCAAAGCGGAAAAGAAAGAAATAATAATAATATTATAGGACGATGGCGGAAACATCGTCTTCTAGGAATGTCACTACTACAAGAAAAGCTTTAAATAACTAAGTGATAAAACCAACATAAATAAATAGTATAAATAAATTAAATTAATTAGATTAATATCCAAAAGAGAAAACCGACTCTTATACTAATTAAAATTCTAGGCCTAAAACATCTAACATTTTAATGCTCACATCTCAACCCGAGCCCAAAACCAAAGCAGATTCCCATCAACATAACCTGCAAAATATATAATAAACATCCACAATCAGTGGGGAGTAACTAGCAGTTCTCCCAGAATAAAAGAAATCAAAGTCTAATTCAGACATAGATTAGTAAGAAAGGAAAGAATAAAGCCAAGACAACTACAATATGCATCCATATCCGTAAAGCTCACAAGTAATACAAATGAAAAGTAAATAACAAGTAAATAGGATGAAATATATAAGTTATCTAAAAAATGTTTAAATAAAAATAAAAGTATAGTTTGAATAAGTTATTGAGTCAGAAACCGAACGCCAGTGAATCGCAATCCACTTCCTAAGGTTTGCCAGGTCGCAATCTCCAGGTCAGTCTATGGGCTTACGTTCCCCACTGCCTGTGTCTAGGAATGACCAAACTCCCGATGCAGGGTAGAACACGCAGAGCCTCATGTCCTCTCGGACGACAACAATTAACCCAGGTTTACCCCTAGTTCGCAAACTAGGTGGTTGGCATGTTCTTCACCGGGGACTACATCTATCCCACCGGATGTTCTTATCTCAAAATAAAATCATAAATATCATAAAAGTATCATTCATCTCAATAATATTCATCAAAGGGATGCCACCCGGCCTTATACCCACAATTCATCAATAGATATCTCTTCAAAATTCCTCAAAGAAGTAAACTTACAAATTTACAATAAATACTTTAAACAACAGTACTTTGTACACATTTAAGCACAAAATAATGATAATAAAAGAGTTTTAAAGCACCAACAGTATCAACCAGAAATGAATCACATCATACAAGATCACCAACTCCATGTAAAACATACGTTCAAGCACATACGAAAATCATGCAACACAAAACTGTGCGCTCGGCGCATGAGCTTGCGCTCAGTGCCAACCTGTGCGTCTAGTGCATGAACCACCCTGCGAGTGACGCGTCTGTGTGCGTCTGACGCCACCGAATAACAGTACCAATTAACCCCAAAACTCATTAATTCAGCAAAACGTGCACAATTAATCATTCTTACACTAACTAAACGTAAATATAATAACACCCAATCATAACCACAGTAACTTAAAAATCATCAGCCTTAAAAGAATGTAAAAAGTTTTATTTTAATCCTGATTATTAATCCCTTAATAATTAAAAAGAATAAACTCAAACCCTTACCAAAATCACAATAAAAATTATTTAACAAATAAAACCGAACCCTAAATTCTCACAAAAATTTACATACAATAATCATAGCTCTAATGACACATTAAAAAATTTATTTATAATTTTCGGACTCTAAAAATAATTTTTAACAATAGTTTACAGATTACTCAATAAAGCCAATAAAATACTTAAAATTAGAAATAGACGCCCAAAAATTACCAAAAATTCACATAACATGCATAAACCCACGTTAATATATATTATGTAAAGAAACAGATTTTGGGCCTAAAAATATAATATTCATGAATTAATTACTAACAATCACTAAAATTAAAAAATAGAGAATTCAATTAATTAACTCGTAAACAGTAGAGAAAAATTATTCTAAGACAGGAAAAACATATTACACACATAACATGCTTCAATAAAAATATTTTCGGCAATTATTAAATTAATTCACTAATTATTTAATTATTAAACCTTAAACACACAAATTACCAATTTAATTAATAAAATAGGAAAACTAAAATAAAAATTATCTTGCTGCACATAATATACACACAACATAAATAATGAACACTCATGAAATTTTTCATCAGTAATTTCATATAAAGAGTAATTAAAACAATTTCCTAATGAAATAATCTACTACCGAAATATACTCTAATCTCTAGCGTTCTAAGATAATACTAGTTACCTGGAACGTAGGGAGGAGAGATGATTCTAAAGAGATTCAAAAAAATATGCGTGCAATCCAAGTCCTCCACGAACGATAATTGTAACAACAAGTCACTAGGCGTTTTCTTCTTGAACGTTGAAAAATCTCATTTCGTGCTGTTCTATTCCGACCATTATTCCCGGCGATCGAAAACTCGGATTCAAAATCCCTCTAGTCAAAGTTAAGAAATAAACTGTTCTAAGCGTGCTGTCCAAATTTCAGGATGATCCAACGGTTAGATCTCCGGCTATGGTCATTTTCGTGAAGGTGAGACAGGAAAAACCGGGATGAACTTTTCTCTTCCTTTCCTCTCTTCCTTTTCTTGAAAATGACGTGGGTTAAATGAGAAGGATGCTGAATTTCTCTAATTAAAAATCAGAATTTATTGGCAAGGAAAAATGAAGGGTTTAAAAGAGTGTTAATGAGGGATTAAATGGGGGGTTACAAGAGATCCAAAGGTTAGCTTAATAAGCACCAAAACTATTCATCATCCACTCCATAATTGCTGATTTTCGGCCAACATAACATGCCACATGTGATACAACATTTCATCACCATGTTGGTCCATCAACGTTACAAAAACGCTATGCGACAAAACTGCATCCTAAACGCCTAAATAAAGAACGAAACTAATATAACTTTTAAAATAAATAACAAACCTTTAAAAATAAATATATATAAATATACACAATATATAAATATATATACACATTTTCACAACATGTTCCAAAATAATTTAAATAATAAATTATTTCATTTTTACGAAAAATATCATTTTAATGTAAACAAACGCCAAAAATAAATGGTGAAAATTACGGGGTGTTACAATTATATTCATCAGCTGCTCGAACAAAGATTCCTAATTTAAACAATCTAATTCCTCCAAAGGATTCCTCAAAGGTATCTTAAAAAGAAACTTTTTTAAACTTTTAATCTGAACCTTTCTGCATTTCACAAAACAGAATCATGATACTCAAATCCTATCTTTAACTCCATATGTGTTCAAATAGAAGAGTAACATATATATTCCTAATATCATCCACCAATACAAGCGTATGAAGTTTCTTAATTTGAAAATCATATTTATAGATACATTGAAAAATATGTCGAAAACTCATACTTCCATACTCATAGGAACTCTTATCTCATAGTTCATTAAACATGTTATACTATCGGATCTTAAAAACAACATAAACTTCTCACAACTCATAACTGAACTTAATAAACACTTAGGATATACACAATATAACATTTGGCATTGAAACTCACATTTAAAAATTCAAGTAAACTCATAAAAGAGTAACTATTCATAGAATTAGGATAGAATTGCGTATTAACTCAAGTCAAGAATAAAAAATCTCTTTTATACAAGTCATATTTAAAACACAATTTCTAAGTTGGAAGGTGGAAGGACAATGTGTACCTTTACTTAACCGTCAAATATTTCTCAAGCCCTGAAATTGATTATAACAATCCATTATTTTCGCTCAAATGATCTTGAATTCCACAATGATTCACCTCAACAACAATATCAACAATTAGTATTCATCCTCACAACAATTCATATTAACAAATTGATTTGATCATACTTTCTAAGCTCCTCCATGAACCAACGACAGCCCTTATATGCAAACAACCATTCACTAATCTAACTCACATTATCAATCTCACATAACTCCAACTAACCCCATAGAGAATATTATCAAAGAACATAATTTATAAAAATCAGATTTTATAAACTTAACTTAAGAAGGTTCAATTTATATTAGAGCTTCAATCCATCAAATAAAGACTTCAAGATTCAATCTTTGGGTTTAACAAACTATTATCTCAACTAATTTTGCTAAACACCAAAAAGATTTAGAACTTAATGTATTTGTGAAATCCAACAATAATAACCATAACATCAGAACTTGAGTTATTTAAATCGAACGAGAGAAAGATGAGAAATTGAGTTATATCTCCACAAATTAGGATCGATTTCTTTTGAAACATGAAAGAAACTGGAAGAAGAACAAGAGAACACCAATATTAATACAACAACAACAACTCCAACACGCTGCAGCAACGTAAAGAACTGGGTAGCAACAACTATAAACTTCCAGAGAGCATAACTCATAGCTCCGAACTCCGATTGAAGAAATTTTTGAGCCTAAATTCAATAACTCGAAAAGATCTACAACTTTTATGCAACAACTGTAGGCAGAAACGCACTGAATGAGTGAGATTTTGAAGAAATAGAGCTCGTGCAACACTTTATGATGAAAACGGAGGAGAGAGAAAATAACTGTTGGGGTTTCTTTCCATTGATTAGATGGTGAAGCTTCAAGAGGCATTTGTGGAAGTTCCAAATCAGTAAAGATTCAATCTTTGGTGGGTTTTCTTGAATTACACAAGAGAGAGAATTGGATTTTCTTCAACCACAATAGAAATGAAATTGAAAGAGGAGGAAGAGGAACGTGAATGTGACGGAAGGAAATTGGGGTTTTCTTGGTGAAATTGCTAGGGCTTTTAATCTCATTTGGTGGAGCTTGAACAATTGACAACTAAGAATAAGTGTGTCATTTGTACATGGAGACACGAGAGAGAGAAGTGAGGAAATGATTTTATTTTTTTCTCTTTTTAAGCTTAAAAATCTTTTATTCAATATCTCATTTCTATAAAACCTACAATAACATAATTCTGCTTGAAACTTACAATAAATAATGATTTTTAAAGCAATTTCCTATTAATGTTAAAGCTTAGTAACTAATAAACATAATTAACTTTAACTAAAACATGCTTAAAAACATGGGCTATTACACTCTACCACCCTAAAAATAAATTTCGTCCTCGAAATTTAAAAACACAGGAACTTGAGAGTATTTTAAAATGAATAGATCACATAAAACGTTTTAGAGTAAATACACACATAACCTACCCTATTACCTCAAAAGATTAGTGGCTCCTCAACCCAATAATCACTAAGCCTTAATTAAAATTCTCTATAATTTCCTCAAATCATCAAATACTATAATCTAAAATCCCAATACTTAACCTTTGATCCTCATACTCAACCTTCAATTTCTCAATTTATATTCCTCGATTTTCGATAACTAATATCCCAAATCAATTTCAAACAATCCCAAAAATCTTTCTTAAACTCATATGCCATGATATGAAGATCACGACAACTCTAAAACAACCATGCTCTGATACCACCTGTAACAGCCAAAACTTCCAATCTGCTAGCTAATCACACTTAACATACACAAATCTCGATTAAAACTTAATAAACCTCGAATTTACATTTATTCGCAACGGAAACAAAACTTTACAAATCGATCTTGGACCTGTGGGTCATGGGCCCACAACAATATCCCAAAATATAAATATAATACATGAAATGATCAATCGAATCTCCGATATAATACAATAAAACACTATAACATTCTTTTCTATAACACTATATAATCTCCACCATAGCTCATCCGTAAAGCATCTCTTATAACACTGATGATCCTTAAACCACACCGGAACTAGTTTCCACATTTCCTGCAAAAGTCACTAACATTGAACGCTGCTCCCACCAGGATAGGTTCCAAGAACAAAATCAGCGGAACCGAGTACACACTGTCCAACCAAAAATTCTCTCTTTGGTGGCTTAAAACATATTCGAGTTGTTAAGTGTGACCTTATATAAAATAAATGCGTAATAAAGAAATGGCCTTAAAATGTTGATAAGTCGGTTTTTAGTTGCATAATAGTAGAATTTTAAGTCTCATTTTCATGTAATTTTTAGTACATCTTAGGTTTATCTACATTACTTGAGTAGTTTTTGAACCATTTTGTTATTTCGAGATACTTTGCCTCTACTTTGTGATTTTCAGGTTCTTGTAGCCGTTTGTGGCTAAGAGAGGCTAAGATGGTTCGTAGATGGTCTACATAGTGGTTCCCAGAAGCGAGTAAATGAGTTTGAGTTCTTTGAGATTGAAGAAATGATGATCTTTGAAGAATATTGGTTTTCGCGGGACCACGCACATTTCCGCTTGCCCAAGCGACGAGCCGCGGGACTAAGCAGATTGTTGCTTGCCCGTGCAAATCTGTGAACAAAAGAGCAAATAGGTTCTGTCTCGCGTGCACGCCCAAGCATATTTCCGCTTGCCCGTGCACCATGGTGCACGCCCAAGCACCTTTCTACTTGCCCGTGCAAGCTGTTGGCCAGCTAAAATCCGCGAGTTTCTTTATTTCCTTTTTAGGTTTTTGTAAACATTAATTAGGGTTTATTAAACATACTTTTGGGTAGTTTTTTATTAAGAGAGAAGATAGTATTACTTTTTAGAGAGCTTTTTGAGAGTAAACTCCATTATTGAACCTTGATTTCTACAAGTTGGCTACTTTGGAGTTTGGATAGATTCATTCAAGTAAAGACTAAGTTTTTCTAATCTCCTCTCTTCCTTTATTGTTATGTCTTTTAGTTTATTTCTTAATTGCTTTGTTATTTCAATTATGAGTGAGTAGTTCTATAATCTAGGGTTAAGTTGAACCCTAGAAATGATTAATGCATGAATTCTCCCCCATAACCCCAATTTGATGTGATTAATTGTCCTTGCTTGATTGAATTGTGCTTATTTTCATTATCATACTAGGGATAGGTGATTTTGAATTGATTCCTTATGTCTTGTTTTCAATGGGAATTGAATCTAGATGGATTTGTTGATTCAATCAAGAGTATGAATATCTCTATGGGAATAAGTAGATATGATTACTAGGAATTTGTTTGTGATGCCATGTTTAATGTCTCTTTCTTGCATGATTCCATGGGAATATGTATGATTGCTTGTTTAGAGTAGCCATAGGTACTCGGGAGAGATCTTTGGTATTTTTAGGGTGCATTACTCCTTTTGGATCATTGATTATGTTTATTGGGATGGGAATTATTCATGTATTATTCGTGCTAGTGGGGATACTTAATTCTAGGTGCTTTTATTGATTGATTTTACCTCGTGTGTTATTGCTGGTTGTTATAGTTTAGCATTAATATTAGTTTAACATCTCTTCCACCATCGTTTGTCACTTGTTTAGTTAAATTGAGTCAAAATATCTAGTGTTTGACACCGTTTGTCTCTGTGGATTCGACCTTGACTTGCCCTACTACATAGTTAGGAGGTTAGTTAGGAATTATCTTTGTTAGGTGCGCGACACGCCTATCAAATTTTGGCACCGTTGCTGGGGACTAACGGTATTAGATTAGTTTATCCTTGATTTATTTAGCTAAACTTATTTTTTTCGATCATTATTACCCTTTTTGTTATTTGATTTTTCCTCTTTCAGTCTTTTTATTGCGTGCGCAGTCGTAGCAAGGGTTTAGATGATCTAGCTACCCTTGATCGCGAGATTGAAGCCACAACAAGGAGATTAGGAGGTCAACGAAGAAGACAACAACAAGGATCAACAATGGGAGACGAAACACCACCAAAGTCTCTACGGGAGTATGCTATGCCCGATGAGACCACCACCACCATTACCAGGCCAACCACCACTGCAACACACTTTTAGCTTAAGCCACAATTTATTCAATTCATTTCACAGGACTCTTATGCGGGAACACCAAAAGAGAGCCCTACTGATCATTTGGCTAGCTTTATAGAGAAGTGTAATACATTGAAATTAACAAATGTTTCTGATAACCTGATTTGATATTGTGCTTTTCCTTTTTCTCTCAGGGATGAAGCAAAAGAATGGTTGAAAGAAGAAGAAGTGAGGAAGATCGCCACATGGCCTGAACTGAAAAAGGCCTTTCTCTACAAGTTCTTCCCTCCTATGAGAACTTCAAAGTTCATAAATGAAATATCTGGTTTTCAACAACATGAATTGGAGTCTCTCTATGAGGCATGGCAGAGATACAAGGCTTTGCAGCGCCAATGCCCACATCATGGTATTCCTGAGTGGCTATTGATTCAGACATTCTACAATGGTCTGAAACATGATGTTCGAAGTTCTATTGATGCCGCATCTGGCGGTACTTTCATGGCCAAAACTCCGGAAGCTGCTAAGACATTGTTGGATGATATGGCTGCATTTGAATGACTGGAGTGTGTCTCGTGGAGCCCCTAAAAGGGGAGGTAAGTATGAGGTTGATGCTATTGCTACTTTGACTAACACTGTGCAGGTTTTGGCAGCCAAGGTTGAACAATTGAGTAGTGGACCAATAACACCTGTTTGTGAGATTTGTGAAGTGCAAGGTCACTCATTGAATGAGTGTCAATACAACACCATGGGAGCGATATCTGAGCAAGCCAATGCCCTCCTAAACACAAACACAAGACCACAAAACAACCCATACTCAAACACATATAACCCAGGTTGGAAGAATCATCCAAATTTCTCTTACAAAAATAACCAACCTCAACCTCCACACACAAATTACTCTCAACCACCCGGTTTTCAATCGAGACCACCTTTCAACCCCTCCTCCTCATCCTCAACATCCAACCTTGAAACCATCATAGAGAATTTAGGTTCTTCTCAGGCAAAGCAAATTGAATATCAAGCGAAGCAGAATGACTTCTTCAGGAACTCCCTTCAATAAATTCATGCTCATAATAAAATGATGGAGAATCAGATGACCCAACTTGCTCAACAAATCAGTCACCTCTCAAAACCTTCCGGCCAACTTCCAGGGCAAACTGAACCAAACCCAAAGGGGTATATCCATGCTATCTCATCGAGAAGTGGTAAAGAATTGCAAGACCCCGCAAGGAAGGTGAATGACCAAAGGAAGAGTGCAGAAGAGTCTAAAAAGCCGAGTGAAGAAGATCAAGGCGAAAAAGTGTTGGAAGAGGAAGCTAAGGAGACTGAGAAAAAGGAACCTGCTGTCATACCTATTGCACCATACAAGCCACCTATTCCATTCCCTCAAAGATTGGCACAAGCAAAGCTAGAGAAGGAGTATGGGAAGTTCTTTGATATTTTGAAGAAGTTGCACATCAACATCCCTTTCTTGGATGCTATCTCAGAGATGCCTTCTTATGCTAAGTTTTTGAAAGACATGCTTTCCAACAAGAGAAAAATTGAAGAAAATGTTACTGTTTCACTAACAGTTGAGTGTAGTGCTATTTTGCATAACAAGCTTCCAAAGAAGCTAGGAGATCCAGGCAGCTATTCTATTCATGTTAAGCTTGGTGATATTGAAATCAAGAATGCCTTATGTGATCTTGGGGCAAGTGTCAGTTTCATGCCCTTGTCAATCTGCAAGAAGCTTAATATGGGTGAACTGAAACCCACACGCATCTCCTTACAACTAGCAGATAGAACAGTCAAGTTCCCCCTTGGCATCCTTGAAGACGTTCCTCTTAGAGTTGGAAATTTTGTCATTCCATGTGATTTTGCTGTTATGGAAATGGAAGAAGATGCACACGTTCCCATCATTCTTGGGAGACCCTTTTTGGCTACTGCTGAAGCCATAATTGATATGAAAAAGGGGAAAATCACCTTTGAAGTAGGTGACGAAAAGATGGAGTACACACTCACAAACTCCATGACTTCTCCATCTATGGGAGAAGTTGTTGATAGAGTGGATGCTCTCAATGAGGATACCTCGAGTATACCTATCACTCATAATGGCGCTAGCTCTTCTTCTACGTCGATTGAGATATCACTTGCAAAAATCCAACATTCAGTTGATGAGATTAAGGCAGAGCAGAGCATTATGAAGAAGAATTTGTCATCCATATTTACAATCTTGGAAAACTTCAATACTTGGATGCAGTCACCAGGGTTTCCGAACCCTTCGCTCTCCTCTCCTTAGCGAGGTTTTGTGAGTATCCTGCCCCTTTCTTTGTGTCTTCTCTTTCATTGCACATTGAGGACATTGTGCATTTTAGCTTGGGGGAGGGATATATCGCATCTTGTGTACATATTAGTCATCATTTATGCATTTTTTTTATTTCCCATTTTTGTATGTAGTTTCATTTTTAGGATGCATCTTGCATATCATTTGCATAGTAGTTTTTGCATTTAGGTTGCATTTAGGAGTAGTCCCCCAATGATAGCAAAGATCTATGCATGTGCTTGTGAAAATAGAAAAAATGTTTTTGAGAATCTCATAGTTAACAAGGAATTGATTGGTTTGTGGTAAGATTGGTCTCTCCTATGTGCGATTAGATCAGTGTTGGTAGCTACAACCTAGTGAGGATGTTTTTATGCCTTATAGACTGACATCTTTTCAGTCTTCTTTCTTTTGTGTGTGATGCTCTTCCTTGACGACTATTCTCTAGAACTTGCATTGATACTCCTTGAAACCGCATTGACTTGTTTATGCATTGAATATGATTGAGGCAATTATTGTTTTCTGAGCTACATAGCCAAATGCCACCTACATTGATTACTCCTTTTTGTCACCCTTGTGAGCCTAGCCTTTTCATTTTGTTAACTACATCTCTAGCCCTTTTACCTTGTCCTACCTAGGGGATTGTGAAGCTATGTTACTGAAGTTAAGTTGTGACATTGGAGATTTATTGTGGTGTTTGATGTGATATAATGCTTAGTTAGAACTCATGATCTGTGTTGATTTCATTTCCTCAGAGTTACTTTTAATACTCCTATTAATTTCCTCTATAGATGATTTTGGTTAAATCCTTCGAAAAAAAAGAAAATAGAAAAAAGAATCAAAATGAAAAAAAAAAGATTGTGATTTATGTCTTTAGTATACAATAAAAGGAAATTGGAGTTTCTATTTGAGGAGTTATGGTTCAGTTAATGAAAAAAAAATATGAAGTGCAATTGGAATGCTTGTGTTTGGAGTTTGGTAATTGTTGTCAAAGGTGCTTGAAAAGCTTCACTTTCCCCTTTGAGCACCACTTTCCCCTTTGAGCACCACTTTCCATACCCATACCTTAAGCCTTCATTACAACCCATATGAAGTCCTCATGATTCTTTGCATGTAATGTGGTCTCGTAGCGGTGGAGAGTGAGAAGATATGCAAGCTTATGGTAGGATATAGTCAATGGAATGGAGCCTTGAGCGATCATTTGACCCTTTTTGTACACATGAGAGATATTGTGCATGACTAAAGTGAGAGCTACTATATTCATGATTGAGTCAAGCTTAGGGGATAATTTGTGGTAAGATGGTTGCTTTTCCTTGTGCTATACTGTGAGGTTTGATTGTTTTCTACCATGATAACTTTGAAATTGTGTTTGAATTGGTTTTGAAAATTGGCATGCAAACTTTGTTTGAGGCGGCTATTGAACCCCTTCCTTGATTTCTTAGTTTGGATTGCTTGAGGACAAGCATTAGTTTAGCTTGGGGGAGTTTGATAAGTCGGTTTTTAGTTGCATAATAGTAGAATTTTAAGTCTCATTTTCATGTAGTTTTTAGTACATCTTAGGTTTATCTGCATTACTTTAGTAGTTTTTGAACCATTTTGTTATTTCGAGATACTTTTGCCTCTATTTTGTGATTTTCAGGTTCTTGTGGGCGTTCGTGGCTTAGAGAGGCTAAGATGGTTCGTAGATGGTCTACATAGTGGTTCCCAGAAGCGAGTAAATGAGTTTGAGTTCTTTGGGATTGAAGAAATGATGATCTTTGAAGAATATTGGTTTTCACGGGACCACGCACATTTTCGCTTGCCCAAGTGACGAGCCGCGGGACCAAGCAGATTGTTGCTTGCCCGTGCAAATCTGTGAACAAAAGAGCAAAAAGGTTATGTCTCGCGTGCACGCCCAAGCATATTTCCGCTTGCCCATGCACCATGGTGCACGCCCAAGCACCTTTCTGCTTGCCCGTGCAAGCTGTTGGCCAGCTAAAATCCGCGAGTTTCTTTATTTCCTTTAGGTTTTTGTAAACATTAATTAGGGTTTATTAAACATACTTTTGGGTAGTTTTTTATAAAGAGAGAAGATAGTATTACTTTTTAGAGAGCTTTTTGAGAGTAAACTCCATTATTGAACCTTGATTTCTACAAGTTGGCTACTTCGGAGTTTGGATAGATTCATTCAAGTAAAGACTAAGTTTTTCTAATCTCCTCTCTTCCTTTATTGTTATGTCTTTTAGTTTATTTCTTAATTGCTTTGTTATTTCAATTATGAGTGAGTAGTTCTATAATCTAGGGTTAATTTGAACCCTAGCAATGATTAATGCATGAATTCCCCCCCATAACCCCAATTTGATGTGATTAATTGTCCTTGCTTGATTGAATTGTACTTATTTTCATTATCATACTAGGGATAGGTGATTTTGAATTGATTCCTTATGTCTTGTTTTCAATGGGAATTGAATCTAGATGGATTTGTTGATTCAATCAAGAGTATGAATATCTCTATGGGAATAAGTAGATATGATTACTAGAAATTTGTTTGTGATGTCATGTTTAATGTTTCTTTCTTGCATGATTCCATGGGAATATGTATGATTGCTTGTTTAGAGTAGTCATAGGTACTCGGGAGAGATCTTTGGTATTTTTAGGGTGCATTACTCCTTTTGGATCATTGCTTATGTTTATTGGGATGTGAATTATTCATGTATTATTCGTGCTAGTGGGGATACATAATTCTAGGTGCTTTTATTGATTGATTTTACCTCGTGTGTTATTGCTAGTTGTTATAGTTTAGTGTTTATATTAGTTTAACATCTCTTCCACCATCGTTTGTCACCTCTTCCACCATCGTTTGTCACTTGTTTAGTTAAATTGAGTCAAAATATCTAGTGTTTGATACCTTTTGTCTCTATGGATTCGACCTTGACACGCCTATCAAATTTTGGCGCCGTTGCCGGGGACTAACGGTATTAGATTAGTTTATCCTTGATTTATTTAGATAAACTTATTTTTGTTCGATCATTATTACTCTTTTTGTTATTTGATTTTTCCCTTTCAGTCTTTTTGTTGCATGCGCACTCGTAGCAAGGGTTCAGAAGATCTAGCTACTCTTGATCGCGAGATTGAAGCCACAACAACGAGATTAACATGTGAACTTTTATACCTTAGATCAATGTACTTAATTAAAACAAAATCACGAAAGAATATCTTTACGTCAAAGAAATCAAAGTTTCCGCATAAAATACATTTATACTTCTCAAAAGTTTTTATACTTGCTCACAGTAAAGAGATACTCCTTTATAGATACCAAGGATGCAAATGTAATATCTCAAAGAATATATTGAGTAACTTCCCAAATGCTTTCCATAAATTATCTTGTTATATCGGCATCATTATCAAACATAACTCAAATTTTTCTTAATACTTTAGCATCAAAATATTTAACTCAGGGAAGGAACGCGAATGGAGAGGGGTAAACCACGTCTCCAAACTTTTGAGAGACGTCTTCCCACCTTTCTTATACTCTGCTTGCAAGACTTTTAGGTCATGACCCTACACAATGGAGCAATACCCGCTCCGGAGCAATAACCGCTCTAACACATAATGAGCAATACCCGCTCTACAAATGTTGTTCGTCACTGCTTTTGCAACTACTTCCCTTATAAAACAAAACATAACCACAATACTCAATTTTTAATTTCACAAACTCATATTTTTCGAAACTCATATACATGGTTCTGAAAATTCATATAACATATATCCATATCTTATAATAAGATGACAAATCCATGTTCACAATATTTTTGGAAACATACTTTGGAAATGATGGAAATTTGACTTAGAAATCATATGCCAAATCCATTACACAATTCTAAATTACTTAGTATTATTCAAAATCTGAAATCTTGAATTATCTTTATCTCCTTAAAGTCATTTGACATTAAACAGATTGTTGTTCGAAACATATTTATGTTTCTCACACTAAAAGCAATCCAACCATAGGTTCTATCATATAACTTTCCAATCATGATTGGGTTCATATTCAATACATCAACTCCTCATTGCCAAAATAGTGTTTGCATTTTAAATTTTATGCCATTAGTATTTCATACTTTAATACCCATACTATGTTCTCTTAAAGATATGTAATACTCACAACTCTATAACATCTTACTCTGAATCCTTTGCCATGATTTCCTATTCAACGACTCAAATAGTCATTTGTAATTAATAATCCCAAATATTTAGCTTAGTGTCTTTATTAATCTTACATCTATAACTCATAACAATGCTTCCCAAAATACTTGAACTCAATGCTCATACTATTCTTACTTCATACCATATTCATTTCAAAAACAGAAAAATAACAACACCAATTCCTACGCACTCTCTTACACGAGATTTACATTTCCCCATACGTCCATTATATAATCTTACTCTTCTAATTAGAAGATGACAACTCTAAATTATTTTTCCTCTCCCACAGTCAAATACTCATTCTCATAACTTCAATATTATAAATTACAATGTTATGATGTGATACTCCTTCGAATCATTTCTCGACTCTTAGTATCTATACTACTAATATGAGACTTACATATCCAGTTTTAATTTCCAATATTGAATAACTCTCGTTCCCGCTTTACTTGTTTCATATTCTCACCTTTGGGATTCATAGAAATTCACATAAACCCATTAAGTGATATTTGAACTCCAACCTTGCAATAATCACAACTTAACTCCCATAATCAATAATTGTAGGCATGTATGAATTACTCAAATCAACTTATTATATTCCTCAACTGCTCCAACAAAGATTCCTAATTTAAACAATCCAATTCCTCCAAAGAATTCCTCAAAGGTATCCTAAAAAAACTTTTTTAAACTTTTAATCTGAACCTTTCTGCATTTCACAAAACAGAATCATGATACTCAAATCCTATCTTTAACTCCATAGGTGTTCAAATAGAAGAGCAACATATATATTCCTGATATCATCCACCAATACAAGCGTATAAAGTTTCTTAATTTGAAACCCATATTTATAGATACATTGAAAAATATGTCGAAAACTCATACTTCAATACTCATAGGAACTCTTATCTCATAGTTCATTAAACATGTTATACTATCGGATCATAAAAACAAGATAAACTTATCACAACTCATAACTCAACTTAATAAACACTTAGGATATACACAATATAACATTTGGCATTGAAACCCCCATTTAAAAATTGAAGTAAACTCATAAAAGAGTAACTATTCACATACTTAGGATTAGAATCGCGTATTAACTCAAGTCAAGAACAAAAATACTCTTTTATACAAGTCATATTTAAAACACAAATTCTATGTTGGAAGGTGGAAGGACAATGTGTACCTTTACTTAATCTTCAAATATTTCTCAAGCCCTGAATTGATTCTAATAATCCATTATTTTCGCTCAAATGATCTTGAATTCCACAATAGCAATAATTAGTATTCATCCTCACAACAATTCATATAAATAAATTGCCTTGATCATACTTTCTAAACTCCTCCATGAACCAACGACAACCCTTATATGCAAACAACCATTCACTAATCTAACTCACATGATCAATCTCACATAACTCCAACTAAACCCATAGAGAATATTATCAAAGAACATAATTTATAAAAATCAGATTTTATAAACTTAACTTAAGAAGGTTCAATTTATATTAGAGCTTCAATCCATCAAACAAAGACTTCAAGATTCAATCTTTGGGTTTAACAAACTATTATCTCAACTAATTTTGCTAAACAACAAAAGATTTAGAACTGAATGTATTTGTGAAATCCAACAATAATATCCATAACATTAGAGCTTGAGTTATTTAAATCGAACGAGAGAAAGAAGAGAAATTGAGTTATACCTCCACAAATTAGGATCGATTTCTTTTGAAACATGAATGAAACTGGAAGAAGAACAAGAGAACACAATATTAATACAACAACAACAAACAGCTCCAACACGCTGCAGCAACGCAAACAACAGGGCAGCAACAACTATAAACTTCCAGAGAGCATAACTCATAGCTCCTTCCAGAGAGCATAACTCATAGCTCCGAACTCCGATTGAAGAAATTTTTGAGCCTAAATTCAATAACTCGAAGAGATCTGCAACTTTGATGCAACAACTATAGGCAGTAACGCACTGCATGAGTGAGATTTTGAAGAAACAGAGCTCTTGCAACACTTTATGACGAAAACGGAGGAGAGAGAAAATAAGAGTTGGGGTTTCTTTCCATTGATTACATGGTAAAGCTTCAAGAGGCATTTGTGGAAGTTCCAAATCAGTAAAGATTCAATCTTTGGTGGGTTTTCTTGAATTACACAAGAGAGAGAATTGGATTTCCTTCAACCATAATAGAAATGAAATTGAAAGAGGAGGAAGAGGAACGACGTGAATGTGAAGTAAGGAAATTGGGGTTTTCTTGGTGAAAATACTAGCATCCCATTTTAGGATGATTAAGGGCTTTTAATCTCATTTGGTGGAGCTTGAACAATTGACAACAAAGCATAAGTGTGTCATTTGTACATGAAGACACGAGAGAGATAAGTGAGGAAATGATTTTTTTTTCTCTTTGTAAGCTTAAAAATCTTTTATTCAATATCTCATTTTAATAAAACCTACAATAACATAATTGTGCTTGAAACTTACTTTAGACTATAAATAATGATTTTCAAAGCAATTTCCTATTAGTATTAAAGCTTAGTAACTAATAAACATAATTAACATTAACTAAAACATGCTTACAAACATGGGCTATTACACTCTACCACCCTAAAAATAAATTTCGTCCTCGAAATTTAAAAACATAGAAACTTGAGAGTATTTTAAAATGAATAGATCACATAAAACGTTTTAGAGTAAATACACACATAACCTACCCCATTACCTCAAAAGATTAATGGCTCCTCAACCCAATAATCACTAAGCCTCAATTAAAATTCTCTATAATTTCCTCAAATAATCAAATACTCTAATCTAAAATCCCAATACTTAACCTTCAATTCTCATACTCAACCTTCAATTTCTCAATTTATATTCCTCGATTTTCGATAACTAATAACCCAAGTCAATTTCAAACAATTCCAAAAATCTTTCTTAAACTCATATGCCATGATATGAAGATCATGACAACTCTAAAACAACCATGCTCTGATACCACCTATAACAACCCGCACTTCCAAGCTGCTAGCTAATCAAACTTAACATACACAAATCTCGATTAAAACTTGATAAACCTCGAATTTACATTTATTCGCATCGGAAACAAAACTGTACAAATCGATCTTGGACCTGTGGGTCATGGGCCCACAACAATATCCCAAAATATAAATATAATTACATGAAATGATCAATCGAATCTCCGATATAATACAATAAAACACTATAACATTCTTTTCTATAACACTATATAATCTCCACCATAGCTCATCCTAAAGCATCTCTTATAACACTCATGATCCTTAAACCACACCAGAGCTAGCTTCCACATTTCTTGCAAAAGTCACTAACATTGAACGCTGCCCCCACCAGGACAGGTTCCAAGAACAAAATCAGCACAACTGAGTACACACTGTCCAACCAAAAATTCTCTCTTTGGTGGCTTAAAACATATTCGAGTTGTTAAGTGTGACCTTATAGAAAATAAATGCGTAATAAAGAAATGGCCTTAACATTTGAACTTTTATACCTCATATCAATGTACTTAATTAAAACAAAATCACGAAAGAATATCTTTCCGTAAAAGAAATCACATATTCCGCATGAAATACATTTATACTTCTCAAAAGTTTTTATACTTGCTCACAGTAAAGAGATACTCCTTTATAGATACCAAGGATGCAAATGTAATATATCGAAGAATATATTGAGTAACTTCCCAAATGCTTTCCATAAATTATCTTGTTATATCGGCATCATTATCAAACATAACTCAAATTTTTCTTAATACTTTAGCATCAAAATATTTAACTCAGGGAAGGAATGCGAATGGAGAGGGGTAAACCACGTCTCCAAACTTTTGAGAGACGTCTTCCCACCTTTCTTATACTCTGCTTGCAAGACTTTTTGGTCATGACCCTACACAATGGAGCAATACCCGCTCTGGAGCAATAACCGCTCTAACACATAATGAGCAATACCCGCTCTACAAATGTTGTTCGTCACTGCTTTTGCAGCTACTTCCCTTATAAAACAAAACATAACCACAATACTCAATTTTTAATTTCACAAACTCATATTTTTCGAAACTCATATACATGGTTCTGAAAATTCATATAACATATATCCATATCTTATAATAGGATGACAAATCCATGTTCACAACATTTTTGGAAACATACTTTGGAAATGATGGAAATTTGACTTAGAAATCATATGCCAAATCCATTACACAATTCTAAATTACTTAGTATTATTCAAAATCCGAAATCTTGAATTATCTTCATCTCCTTAAAGTCATTTGACATTAAACAGATTGTTGTTCATAACATATTTTAGTTTCTCATACTAAAAGCAATCCAACCATAGGTTCTATCATATAACTTTCCAATCATGATTGGGTTCATATTCAATACATCAACTCCGCATTGCCAAATATAGTGTGTGCATTTTAAATTTTATGCCATTAGTATTTCATACTTTAATACCCATACTATGTTCTCTTAAATATATGTAATACTCACAACTCTATAACATCTTACTCTGAATCCTTTGCCATGATTTCCTATTCAACGACTCAAATCGTCACTTGTAATTAATAATCCCAAATATTTAGCTCAATGTCTTTATTAATCTTGCATCTATAACTCATAACAATGCTTCCCAAAATACTTGAACTCAATGCTCACACTAGTCTTACTTCATCTTCATTTCATAAACAGAAAAATAACAACACCAATTCCTACGCACTCTATTACACGAGATTTATATTTCCCCATACGTCCATTATATAATCTTACTCTTCCAATCAGAAGATGACAACTCTAAATTCTTTTTCCTATCCCACAGTTCAAATACTCCTTCTCAGAACTTCTATGTTACAAATTACAATGTTATGATGTGATACTCCTTCGAACCATTTCTCGACTCTTAGATCTATACTACTAATATGAGACTTACATATCCAGTTTTAATTCCCAATATTGAATAACTCTCGTTCCCGCTTTACTATTTTCATATTCTCACCTTTGGAATTCATAGAAATTCACATAAACCCATTAAGTGATATTTGAACTCCAACCTTGCAATAATCACAACTTAACTCCCATAATCAATAATTATAGGCATGTATGAATTACTCAAATCAACTATTATATTCCTCAGCTGCTCCAACAAAGATTCCTAATTTATTAAACAATCCAATTCCTCCAAAGGATTGCTCAAAGGTATCTTAAAAAGAAACTTTTTTAAACTTTTAATCTGAACCTTTCTGCATTTCACAAAAGAGAATTATGATACTCAAATTCTATCTTTAACTCCATAGTTGTTCAAATAGAAGAACAACATATATAATCCTAATATCATCCACCAATACAAGCGTATAAAGTTTCTTAATTTGAAAACCATATTTATAGATACATTGAAAAATATGTCGAAAACTCATACTTCAATACTCATAGGAACTCTTATCTCATAGTTCATCAAACATGTTATACTATCGGATCTTAAAAACAAGATAAACTTATCACAACTCAACTTAATAAATACTTAGGATATACACAATATAACATTTGGCGTTGAAACCCACATTTAAAAATTCAAATAAACTCATAAAAGAGTAACTATTCACAGACTTAGGATTAGAATAACGTATTAACTCAAGTCAAGAACAAAAATCCTCTTTTATACAAGTCATATTTAAAACACAATTTCTAAGTTGGAAGGTGGAAGGACAATGTGTACCTTTACTTAACCTTCAAATATTTCTCAATCCCCGAAATTGATTCTAATAATCCATTATTTTCGCTCAAATGATCTTCAATTCCACAATGATTCACCCCAACAACAATAGGAACAATTAGTATTCATCCTCACAACAATTCATATAAACAAATTGACTTGATCATACTTTCTAAGCTCCTCCATGAACCAACGACAGCCCTTATATGCAAACAACCATTCACTAATCTAACTCACATAACTCCAACTAACCCCATAGAGAATATTATCAAAGAACATAATTTATAAAAATCAGATTTTATAAACTTAATTTAAGAAGGTTCAATTTATATAAGAGCTTCAATCCATCAAATAAAGACTTCAAGATTCAATCTTTGGGTTTAACAAACTATTATCTCAACTAATTTTGCTAAACAACAAAAGATTTAGAACTGAATGTATTTGTAAAATCCAACAATAATATCCATAACATTAGAGCTTGAGTTATTTAAATCGAACGAGAGAAAAATGAGAAATTGAGTTATACCTCCACAAATTAGTCTCGATTTCTTTTGAAACATGAAAAAAACTGGAAGAAGAAGAACAAGAGTACACCAATATTAATACAACAACAACAACTCCAACACGCTGCAGCAACGCAAACAACAGGGCAGCAACAACTATATATAAACTTCCAGAGCGCATAACTCTTAGCTCCGAACTCCGAATGAAGAAATTTTTTAGCCTAAATTCAATAAATCGAAGAGATCTACAATTTTAATGCAAAAATTATAGGCAGATCGCATTACATGAGTGAGATTTTGAAGAAACAGAGCTCGTGCAACACTTTATGACGAAAACGGAGGAGTGAGAAAATAAGAGTTGGGGTTTCTTTCCATTGATTACATGGTAAAGCTTCAAGAGGCATTTGTGGAAGTTCCAAATCAGTAAAGATTCAATCTTTGGTGGGTTTTCTTGAATTACACAAGAGAGAGAATTGGATTTCCTTAAACCATAATAGAAATGAAATTGAAAGAGGAGGAAGAGGAACGACGTGAATGTGAAGGAAGGAAATTGGGGTTTTCTTGGTGAAAATACTAGCATCCCATTTTAGGATTATTAAGGGCTTTTAATCTCATTTGGTGGAGCTTGAACAATTGAGAACAAAGCATTAGTGTGTCATATGTACATGGAGACATGAGAGAGAGAAGTGAGGAAATGATTTTTTTTTTCTCTTTCTAAGCTTAAAAATCTTTTACTCAATATCTCATTTCAATAAAACCTACAATAACATAATTGTGCTTGAAACTTACTTTCGACAATAAATAATGATTTTCAGAGCAATTTCCTATTAATATTAAAGCTTAGTAACTAATAAACGTAATTAACTTTAACTAAATGATCTAGAAGCAAGTACAAGTGATTCAATTGAGGATGATGGTCAAGAGGTTATACTAAGTAGAATGGAGATGGAGGGTGTACGTTCTATTGGCTTCCATGGACTTGGAAGGAATGAAGGGCATTGTTGCATTTCCTTAACAAGCGTCCAAATTAAAGTTATGAGTAGAGTTTGAGAATGTAAACACTTCCTAGTTCTGTTAGAAGTGTTAATTAGTTACTCCTAGTTTTGTTAGGAGTTGGTTGTAACTAATCCTTGTTGGATTAGGAGTCTTAGTTTCACCTCCTTTATTTATGCAAGGTTATTACAAACCGTGTTGGTTTGGTTGTTGTTTTCTGTGTCATTCTAGTGTTGGAGCTAGAATAGGAGTCTTAGAGATAAGCATGCTTGGTATTAGATAGAGATCTAGGCGTGTGAAGGAGTCCTAGTTCTAGGAGGATTAGAACTAGTAGTTGCTTATTTATATTTCAGTTGTTTTCATTAATACATGTTAAGTTGAATTTTGTTTTAAACACTTGTTGTTATCCCTTGCTAATTCGAGTGAATTAGAGAGCATTACAACGTGATATTTTTTGAGTTAAAAGCTGCAAGATTTCACAAAGCGTTTGAGAGTTCTTAAGAGCAAATCTTTCGAGCAATTAAACAAAACCATTAGTTTAGGTTGAGAGCCAATCTTTTCTATAAACTAATAAAAGTTGAAAGTGAGTGAGAGCTAATCTTTCTTGCTGGAAACAAATCATCTAAGTTAGTTGAACAATCGAGCCATCAAACAAGAGTGTTAAGAGTTTATTGAACTAATATAGATCAAGTTTGGTATCAGAGCTGAGGCGGCGCGTGAGGGTGCGTGTGGAGGAGTTTTCTGTTGATTCTTGTTGGACTGGACAAAAGATAAATGAATCTAGCTACGTTCAAAATTTCGCGGTGTTTTGAGATCAATTGAGATCAGAGCGTTACGAAGAAGTAGAGTGATCATGGGAGTAAGTGAAGCGGATGCTAAGAGGGATAAGCTGATCAAACGGAGGCCATAAAAAGAGCATTAACCCAACTTAGTTTAGAAGTCCTGAAGAAGAAACCTGATGAACCAAAGTCTTACAAGGATGATGAGAGGGGAATGAAGATCGAAGTACCTGACTTTGATGGAAAGCTGGATGTCGAAGGTTACTTGGAGTGGGAACGATCGTTGTTCTTTGAGTACAAAGATATGCCTGATGAGAAGAAGCTAAAGATAGCCGTGCTTAAACTCACAAAGAACACAACCATATGGTATGAGGGATTGAAGAGGAAGAAAGCACGCCAAGGGAAGAGGATAGAGAGTTGGGAAGAACTCAAACGCAAACTACAAAAACGGTATGTTCCTACAACCTATCAACAAGAAAATTAAATAAAGTTTGCAACTTTGAAGCAAGGGCAGGTGAGTGTCAAGGACTACATAGGAGAGTTTGAGCGTCTCTCAGTTGTGTGTGAGATTAAAGAAAGGGAGGATCAAAAACTAGCTCGGTTCATAGGAGGTTTAGACTTGGATATTGCGAACAGAGTAGAACTCCAACCCTACTTGTCCTTTAAGGAAACGTGTAAATTAGCCATGAAAGTGGAGAAACAAAGAAAGCCTCGAACCACAAAACCCTATACTAAACCTTTTGTTGCTTTTAAAATAAATCCTACTACCACCAACTCAATGAACAAAGAGGGCAGCAAGGATTGGAGATTAGAGAATGAGAAGCAAAAGGGGAAGGAGAAGGTAGGAAGCAAGGAGGTCGAGAAAGTTAAGTGCTTTAAGTGTCAAGGCTATGGACACTATGAGGCCAATTGTCCTACTGCTAGGATCATGACTATGCGTGACATAGATGAGATTGAAGAGCTTGAGAAGATATCATTAATGGCTAGGGAAAAAGAAGAGGATGAGGAGGACATATGCAATCCGGAAAGTGATGAAGAGGAGCGTGTATTAGTCCTTAGGAGATTCCTACATACCATTAGTACCCCGGAGCATGAAGAGCAAAAAGAAACCATCTTTCACACGAAGTAGAGTGAAGGATATGGTGTGTAGTTTGATCATAGATGGGGCAAGTTGTGCTAATGTAGCCTCGACAGATTTACTGGAGAAATTGCAATTGCCCACAACCAAACATCCTAAACCCTATAGATTGAAGTGGCTAGATGATGATAGTGAGGTAAAGGTGCGAAAGAGGGTGCTAGTTTCCTTTTCTATTGGAAACTACCAAGATGAAATTGCTTGTGATGTAGGGGAGACCAGGGCAGTTTGATAGAAAAGTCACACATGATGGGGTAAGCAACGTATATAAGTTCTCTATGGGTGGAAAGTTGAAGTCTTTGTTACCCTTGCCACCATAAAAAAGAACTCACCATAAACAATCACCACCTAAGGCAGTCGTGTGCATTAGAGGGAAGGAGTTTGAGAGGGAGATGTTGGAGGAGAATATGGTGTTTATGTTGGTTTCTAAGGAAGTAAAGGAGCCTAGTGTCGAGAGTGATCCGGAGTTGCAGCAATTGTTGGGTGAATTTGGGGACGTTTTCCCTAGTGATTTACCACCAGGATTACCACCCATGAGAGGAATTGAACACCAAATTGACTTAGTTCCTGGGGCAGTGATACCTAACAAACTACCATATAAAAGTAACCCCGAAGAAACTAAGGAACTCCAGTGCCAAATTGTTGAACTTATGGAGAAAGGCTATGTGCGTGGGAGTATTGTGTTGTGCCAGCCTTATTAGTGCCAAAGAAGGATGGGACTTGGAGGATGTGCATAGATAGTAGAGTTGTTAATAACATCACAATCAAATATAGGTTTCCTATACCACGGTTGGATGATATGTTGGATGAATTGTGTGGTTCCCAAGTTTTTTAAAAAAAGTGATCTAAGGAGTGGGTACCATCAGACTAGGATGCGTGAAGGAGTTGAGTGGAAGACTGCCTTCAAGACAAATCATGGCTTGTTTGAATGGTTGGTTATGCCATGTGGTTTAACAAACGCACCTAGTACATTCATGCGCCTCATGAATGATGTTTTGAGGCCTTTCTTAAGCATGTTCATTGTGGTTTACTTAGATGACATTCTAGTCTATAGTAAAACCAAGGAAGAGCATCTACAACACCTACGCCAATTGTTCCAAGTATTGAGAAGCAAGCAATTATACGGGAAATTGGAGAAGTGTTCGTTCATGCAAGAAGAATTAGGGTTCCTAGGATACGTTGTATCTAAGGATGGAATCAAGGTGGATCCAAGTAAAATCGAAGAAATTTCTACGTGGCCAATAACAAAGAGAATAACTGAGGTACGTTCTTTTCATGGTTTAGCTCCATTTTATAAAAGATTAATCAAGAATTTTAGCACTCTTATGAGCCCTATTACCGAGTGTACAAAACAAGGGAAGTTTGAGTGGACTAAAGAAGCACAACAAGCCTTTGAACTAGTGAAGGATAATATGTGCAATGCTCCAATTTTGGTCCTACCAGAATTTTCTAAACTTTTGAGGTCGAGTGTGACGCAAGTGGGACTGGAATTGGGGCAGTTTTGTTTCAAGGAGGGAGACCTATAGCATACTTTAGTGAGAAATTAGGTGGGGGAAAGCTGAATTACTCCACATATGATAAAGAATTCTATGCTATGCTACGAGCCTTAGACCATTGGAGCCATTATTTGAGACCTCAATCCTTTGTTTTACATTCGGATCATGAGTCATTAAGGTACACACATGGACAACACAAGCTAAATACAAGGCATGCTAAGTGGGTTGAGCTTTTGCAATCATTTACTTTTTTGTCTAAGTATAAAGCGGGGAAGGCTGATATAGTACCAGATGCACTCTCTAGGAGGGATACTCTTTTGGGGGTGGTTAGTGGCAAACTCTTGTGGTTTAATTTGCTTAAGGAGTATTATGCTACGGATAGGGATTTTGGTGACCTATATGCAGCATGTGAGAAGGGTCCTCAAGGTCATTATTATAGGGAGCAAGGGTTTCTCTTTAAGGGTAACAGGTTGTGTGTGCCAAGTTGTTCCGAGACTTGTTGGTAAGGGAAGCTCATGGGGGAGGCTTAGCTGGTAACTTCGGGATAAACAAGACATTGGAATTAGTTCAAGATCATTTCTTTTCGCCTAAGATGGTATGGAGTGTCCAAGCTGTGGTTGCTAGGTGTGGGACTTGTCAGCGTGCTAAGAGTACATTTCATAAAGGTCTTTACACACCATTACCTGTGCCGGGGAGACCTTGGGAGGATGTGAGCATGGATCTCATAGTTGCCTTGCCTCGAACTCAAAGGCATCGAGATGCTATCATGGTTGTTGTTGATAGATTTAGTAAGATGGCACATTTCATTCTTTGCAACAAAACTCATGATGCATCACATGTGGCTACATTGTATTTTTGTGAAATTGTCAAATTACATGGTATACCTCGCACTATTATCTCGGATAGAGATAGCAAGTTTTTGAGTTACTTTTGGAAGACTTTGTGGAGGTTATTGGGTACCAAGTTGCTCTTTAGTACTTCGCACCATCTGCAAACAGATGGGCAAACCGAAGTCACAAATCGAACCTTGGGTTCATTGTTACGAGGTTTGGTGAGTAAAACAGGTAAGGATTGGGATATTAAGCTTTGTCATGCGGAATTTGCATATAATCGAACTCCAACATATGCTACAAAACATTCACCTTTCGAAGTTGTGTATGGAGTTAACCCTTATTTTCCCGTGGACTTGGTTCCTATTCCTAAACAAGATTATGTGCATGGGGATGCAAAGAAGCAAGTTGTTGTTCTAATGAAGCTACATCAACAAATCAAAGAAAGAATCAAGAATGTTAATGAGAAATATAAAAAGAAAGCAAATAAAGGGCGCAAGCCTAGGGTGTTCCAACCTGGTGATCTTGTGTGGGTGCACCTAAGGAAATAGCATTTTCCAAGCAAACGCAAGCACAAGCTTATGCCACGAGCTGAGGGTCCTTTCCAAATCTTGGAGAAGTATGGTGATAATGCTTATAAGGTGGATCTTCAAGGTGAGCATGGCGTGGCTGCTACTTTTAACATTGGCGACTTGACACCATACTTGGATGATGAGCAAGTACAAGAATTAAGAACAATTCCTTTTGAAGAAAGGGAGGATGATGGTCAAGAGGTTATACTAAGTAGAATGGAGATGGAGGGTGTGCGTTCTATTGGCTTCCATGGACTTGGAAGGAATGAAGGTCATTGTTGCATTTCCTTAACAAGCGTTCAAAGTTATGAGTAGAGTTTGAGAATGTAAACACTTCCTAGTTCTGTTAGGAGTGTTAATTAGTTACTCCTAGTTCTGTTAGGATTAGGAGTCTTAGTTTCATTTCCTTTATTTATGCAAGGTTGTTACAAACCGTGTTGGTTTGGTTGTTGTTTTCCGTGTCATTCTAGTGTTGGAGCTAGAATAGGAGTCTTAGAGATAAGCATGCTTGGTATTAGATAGAATTCTAGGCGTGTGAAGGAGTCCTAGTTCTAGGAGGATTAGAAGTAGTAGTTGCTTATAGTTATATTTCGGTTGTTTTCAATAATACATGTTAAGTTGAATTTTGTTTAAACACTTATTGTTATCCCTTGCTATTTCGAGTGAATTGGAGAAGATTTGAACTTGATATTTTGTGAGTTAAAAGCTGCAAGATTTCACAAAGAGTTTGGGAGTTCTTAAGAGCAAATCTTTCGAGCAATTAAACAAAACCATTAGTTTAGGTTGAGAGCCAATCTTTTCCATAAACTAATAGAACTTGAAAGTGAGTAAGAGCTAATCTTTCTTGCTTGAAACAAATCATCTAAGTTAGTTTATCAATCGAGCCACCAAACAAGAGTGTTGAGAGTTTGTCGAACTAATATAGATCACTAAAACATGCTTAAAAACATGGGCTATTACAATATACTTAGAATTTTCATGCTATACCTTTATCTTCGGCCAACCGCAAGCCAACGGCGACCCAGAAGTTGTCGTCATAAAACATTTCCTTAAAGGGAATCCAGTTAGATGACCCCTTAATTTGGACAGTTTGGTTTGGAATACTCAGCTATTCCGAAGTATTCTACCACTTCGTCGTCAAATCTATCTTCAAGATCCAAGATAGATGCTCCTCATCCGGTGTTTGTCGCCGCCCGACTATGATAGCGATAATACACGACAACGTCTTCACTGGGTGCCCGGACGAAGATGAAGTCAGCCTTCCAGTCGTGCATCTTGGAGGGTTTATCGCAAGCAGTGATAAACTCAGAATGATTACAGACGCTGAACCAAGCCCCCTCCACTGTTTTGGGAACTTTAGATACATAGTATAACTGGGTGAAGGCTGGTAAAGAAGGAGTTAGGCCGCGCAATTCGCAGATGGCTATGAAAGTAAGAATATTGTGCAAGACATTTGGCACCAGCTGGTTATGGCCGATGTTGTAATGCCTTAGCACTTGGTCAATAAATTCGTGAAGGTGAAACCTCAACCCGGCGTCCAAAGCCAGCTTATACACGGTAAAGTGAGCCCGGGGAGCGCTCAAAATTGTGGCCTCCTCGTCCGAAATTACAAATGAATAGCCCGGCATGGGCACAACGGAGGACAAGTGGATGGGGTCAGGGTCAATTTTTTCTAACCACTTACGGTTGACCAATATAATGCCCGGGTCAGACAAGGGACCTAGGCGTCTCCTAATTTCGGACGAGGTGGTAGAAGGCTCGTCTGACTCTTCAGGAGAGCTAGATTCGCCCTCGTTATTATCACTATTACCCTCGCCCATATCTACATCTCATCTAGACGGGGCTTGTCTCTGGGTTTATTTGTTCGAAAGTTTCTTCCCTGGCATTTTCAGAGGAAGAACGCTCTGCCGTTGGCCGAGCACTTTGTGTTTCTCTTTCCCTCACTTCTCCGGGAACCCGTCCAATAAACTCCTCCATTTTAGAACTGGAGGCCGGGAGTATGATACCTCGTCTTAGACTGGCGGTTTGCTTGACGAGCGCCAGATTACCCTGCACAGGTAAAGACTGGGTCGTCTGACTTTGTCGGCCAAATCCATAAAAATGATATACATGGTCGACCAGAATAGGCCCAACCCTAGAATGTGCCGAAGGAGAAAAGTTATCGGTGCTAGCGTCAAGGCAAACTCTTGAACGGCCGGGATTATTTGACGAAGAGGAGGAATTCATTTTATTGTTGTTTTAAGAAAAAATAAAGAATAAGGAGAATGAGGAAGAAAAAGGGAGATACCTCACGAGCGCTTGGACGTTCGGTGAAGTAAACAAGGCTGGACAATCACACTTTCTTTCTAAAAAGTAAAAAATCTTACAGAGCCTCTCTCTCTAGAACAATTACTCAAGGTGTGAAATTAATGATTTCAGAAAGGACAAAAGAACATATTTATAGGGGGATGAAAAACCTCCTCAACCGGTTAAAAACGACGGGACACGTGGTTCTGCTGAAAAATTGGCGCGTCTTTGCTTTTAAAAAAATGAGGTAACTTCCTCTGGTAAAAGGGCATTAAACATCTTTGGCAAAACGGTAAAATCCCCCTTTTAGAGGCAAATGTTGTAACCTAAAAATAAAGGATTAACATTGAGACACGTGGACCAATCAGGAGCCTCCACGTGTCCCAGAAAAGGGAGGAAAGTTGGGCAACTTTCTAAGGGGTTCTCCTCTTAGAAAGATAAAAGCCCACTTTTGGCCTGAAAAGAATAATCAGCCTAACTCTCAAAAAACGACTGCATATGATTGGCTGATATTCAGCTGCCAATCATTGCCTGCCACGTGTCACAATTTGATTACCTAGTCAAGCAGGTGCTCCCATTCTAGGGTGACATCAAATGGCAGCTTTCAGATTCCAAACACTATAAATAATCTCCTCAAAATCAGGTAAAAGGGAACTCATTGAAGAATGTGTCATTACTCTGCTAAAATATTCTCTCACGTTCTCTCTCTATCTCTAATCTCTTTTCCATACCTAATAACTGATTTAGGTTTCGGAGAGGGAACCACCACCCAAACCTCCCGGGTTGGTTCCGTTTTCTGCAGGTTCGCGAACGGAGCCCAGGTTCGGAGTGCATAATTCAGGAGTCGTTGCACAAGTCTCCATAAAAGAACATCTTTAAGGATTGAAGTTGCTTGTCCGACAAGTAGACTAAACAGAAAGTATTAATGACATTATATATATATTGCTAATGATATAAAACAAATCAATAATGATATACCATTAACAATAATAAACTGTCATTCGATGTACTAAAAATTACCCAGACTACATATATAATGAAATACATTAAGATTTTATTGACAATGAATTAACTCAAACTACTCACTTTGTTCTTGTTTTCCTCTGTCTTGGGTTCCTCCTTACTTTCCTTTTCCTTCTCAGTTTCAACAATATTCTAGGGCCCCTTCTTCTTCTCCTTTTCTTTTTCAACAATATTGTAAGGCTCCTTTTCCTCTTGCTCAAGAACACTCAGTGGATTGGCTAATGCATGTTCAAAAGTATCATTACCAACCTCATTCTCCTCATTTGGCTGAGACGCTCTCAGTGGTTGAGGTGTATATATGTTGAAAGAAGGCATATCATGTTCTGCGATATTTATCTTCCTTTTATTTGTATTACTTCATTTATGTATTTTGACCTGACCAATGTTGCTCGTCATTTTAGCAGAAATAGGAGCGTCAGTTGGTGCGCACTTTTAAATTGGAAGACGAGGCATAACTTCGTTAGCAGGAAGAGCCAAAAGTTGAGGAGCACGAGGAGGAATAGCTTCAGCAGTAGCAAGAGGAATATGGTCACAAAGAATTCCAGCATCAGTAGAAAGATGTCCGAGAACATTGTCTGACACTTTTGTAGCAAATTTTTCCTCTGCAGATTGCCTCTGCATTGATTGTACCCTTCATGCCGGACTCGACGGAATCAACAAACTTTCAAAAGTCATCATTCTCATACAAATCTTTCTCACCTTGAGAAAGAGATTATTGAGAACTCCTTGCATGCTCTTTCAACTCCTCAAACTGATTAAAGTGTACTAAAGAACAATATTGACATCCCTTGTCAATACTAGCATCTTCGCATGATATCCTAAATTAGAAAAAGAATAATTTAGTAATGACAATATAATGACATATAGATAACCAATAATGACATATAATGACACAAAAAATAAATTCATGTAACGCCATTAATAATGACATAAAGTGGATTTCTATTGACATAGATTTCACATATAATGACATAAACTAGAGTCCCAATGACACAGGTTTCACAAATAATGACATATCATTAAAAATATGACATAAGAAAACCAAAAAACCAATAATGACATAAGATAGAGCAATAATGTCACAAAATGAAAATAATATAAAACCTCAAGGTTTGCAATGTACTCAAGAGGGGGGTGAATTGAGTACTTAGACGAACTAGGCCAAAATTAAATTCTTTCGATTTAATGGGGAACCAGTTGTGCTGGTTCCTGACAGCAAAAGCAATAGAACTTGAAAGCAATAAAAGACACACCAAATTTAATGAGGTTCAGCCAAACAAGGGCCTACGTCCTCCTACTCCAGGGAAACATCACGCCCCACACTAACTCTAGTGTGTTACTTCGCACTTAAACTCGCAAGTACTCGCGAATGAACTCACAAGCACTCGCGAATGAATTCACAAACGCTACCCAATCTCTAACCCCTTTGTTAGAGATTCAATACAATCAGTTTCTCTTAACTTACACTTTCTTACAAAGCAGCAAACAAAGAGTAATGTAAAGCTCTATGAGATGTTTACTCTACTTTAGGAAACTGTTTTTCTGTTCTCTTTGTGAAAGCTCTCAATAATACTCAATGAAATCCGGAAGAGCATCAAGAGTGAAGAAGAATCATCATTATATTATATAAAACTAGAAATTTTTGCTTATGTGTAGTTTAGGCAAGGCCATGAAATCCTATGTGTCAATTAAACACCAATTTTTTTGCTTATGTGTACAAGACCTAAGGAATGGACAAGTGGCACAATGCATTTCGAAATGGAGATATTTGAGCAAATCGGCTAAGATTATGGTTATTTGGCGTGATTTTAGGTGATTGATGACCCTAATTAGGCAATTAGTATTCTCAAATCTTTATGTACATAATTAACTACTAAATCATTGTCTTCTTTATTTAATTGATTGACATTAAAATCGTAATTAGGGAAGGAGATCCGAAATTTCAATCAACCTTGATTTTAGGTATCTTAATTGTCAATCATGCATATTTTCTGAATTAGGCAAAACAAAATCAATTCTATCTACAACTATGTTAATGCCATGATTATAGCAATTGATTGGGCAATTGGTATCATCAAATCTCTATGTATCTAATCAATCCTAAATCATTGCCAATCTAGATTAATTTGATTGATATTATATACGTTACTTATGGAAAGTATATTTAAATTCTTAATCAACCTCATTTTAAATAATGGCAACCGGATTATTAAAAAGGATTGCTATGTAAAATATGGCAAGTATAAATAGACTTTATACAGTAGCTTAGCAGAAGTCATTCAAGAACCGACCTAAATACATTTATACTTTTTGAAGCTTATTTCTCTCTTCCCAATGCAGTATTGTTATGGAAACATCACTCCCCTCAAAAAAAACATCATCCCCTAAAAAAACATCATCTCCCTCAATCATGGTTATTGTACGTGAAAATCTAGCATAAACTTCAAATTTGTGGCATATAGTACTTGGGTATAATTTGGTAAATTGTTTGGCTAATATAAGATTATAATATGCTTGAGGGTATAATGTCGTTATTTATGGTTCTAATTATTGGCTGCTGCGTACCCTGTATCATAAACATGTCAACCAAAATCAGGGACATCAAACTTATGGGATGAGATTTTCTAAAAGTATTTGATGGTCGAGGACAGTCAACAATGGAGGTCAAAAGATGAAGTACTTGACAGACATATCAAAAGTTAGCCTAAAGTTGGATTTGTCATGCTGAGATACTCCTCCATTATCATACAGTACATGTTGTATTTACATAAATAAATAAATTATGTAGATATATAAGAACTTCCCTTCACTTTTTCCCATTTAAGATTTGAACCCTAGAATATAGGCAAAGTTGGCCTCAACACTCTCAACTATAGCGCAGGTGCACCCAACACCACCAACTACGACTTATAGCCAGAACACCACCAAGTACGGACCTGGGTGCATTTCGTACCATAAATGAGGCCAGAGACCAGAATTCTCACCTCAAAATAACTCATAATAAAACAAATGAGGTCGGAGACCTGAGGGAAAATGAAAAATAATAATAAAATATTAAGATTCTCCCGTTACCGGTGAGAATTCTAGTCTCCGACCTCATTTATGGTACGGACTGCACCCAGGTCCGTACTTAGTGGTGTTCTGACTATAAGTCGTAGTTGGTGGTGTTGGGTGTACCTGCGCTATAGTTCAGAGTGTTGAGGCGAATTTTGCCTAGAATATATAGAGAGAGTGTATCATGTACAAGTTCTGCATATACCAAGAACTTTGGTAGTCAACTTTACAGGTCCCATTTCTTCACCATACCTCTAGAATGTCATAAACTAAACAAATGAGCTATATAAAAGTTTAATAAATTAACAGAATTTTACCAATCAATTTGAGAGATCATGAAGTACCCTTTCATTGCTTGAAGAGGAATAACCACTAGCCACTCTGCTGCAGAAAGGGTCGAACACCCATCATAGTAGATATACTTCCGATTCCAATCCCTAAGCTTCTCTTTGATCCAAAGCCTTGGAAGGTGCTATATGGATCTGTCAAGATGCAATGCTAATGAGGCAAATTGCTGCGGGATTTTTTTGTTTTACAAATTAATAGTTTGAGGATGTTTATTGAAGGCGAAAAAGTGATAAAATTTTATTTTTTTGTACTTTGCTATATTTGAGTTTGAGGGCCTTCAAAAAAAAATATTGAGTTTGAGGGCTTTTTTTATGCATAAAAAACTAATACCCTTATTTCATTCCCTTTTTGTGCGATATTGTTATGTTCAATTGATCTATAATATAATAGACATTTAAAAAATAGATTTTAAAATAAGTTATTATAATTTGTTCCATCACCGTTGTATATTCTTTATATTATGTGCTGTATAAACATATAAAATCAAAACTAATAGTACATTATACTATTAATTTAAGAGTATAAAGCTTGAGTATATATATCATTTACTCCGTTTAATTCTCTACCATTAATTCAACGTCAGACAAAATTAATTAAAAAATCGGTGACCTTTGGAAAAATACTTGCCTATATTAATGACTTACCTATGTGAAAGGGTCAAAGAATAACAAATGTATATTGCACTTCAGTCATTGACATATTAATCTATGATTAATTTCCATCTAAGGATCCAAATACACGACTCTTTAGTATTTATCGTGCAAATTTAAAAGGCATGCATGGTTAGATTTTAAGAGACCGTATGACTTTCATCTAAGGAGTTACACAACTTTTTCTTGAATAAAATCAACATCGTCAATCTTGAATTATAATCATCTATTATGATGGGAAAAAAGTAATTCATATCCCTAAATTCATTCAATTAGAAATCTAAATTTTATAAGATTAGCCAAAATCAAATAAAAATTGGTTATTATCTTTTATTTTGTAAAGATAATATAACACATTAACAAGTTATTATCTGAATAAAATTAGCATCAATATAGCATTATAAGCATATATTATCATGGAAAAAGGACAACTCATATTCCAAAAATTACTCAATTAAAAATCTAAATTATTCAAAGTTAGAAAAAGATATATGTATGTAAAAATTCAGTGATATTTACATAAATATTTGATCAATAGAGACTATTCACACATAGGGCTATTGTTTTGTTTCCTATACAAACAATGCGTGGTATCAGCTATATTAACTTTAATTTAGGAAATATATTACACTCTATTAACAGATTTTTCACAAGGTTTCCCTAAGACTTTATGAAATGAATGAGGTACCCTTACGTTTTCACAAATTTATCGAATACCTCTTAGGTTTGCATATAATGTATCTAACACCGTCAATAACCTATTGATGCTGATTATGTTAACTTAAATAACTCAAATTTAGTTGAACCCTATCCTAATTCCTCCAATATATCACATTATGACCAAAGAAGTCTTTTAAAAGCAGATGATATTGCTTAAAAAGGTATTCATCACTAAGGCTAATATTGATCGCTGAAAAAAGGCAATTTGTATTTGTATAAAAAACATGTTTGGCTTGATGTGGGCTAGCCGATGAATTAAGTTAAGGGTTTAAGTGATTTATGATCATTTCAGCTAACCAAAGAACTTTTTTTATTTATTAAGGGTGTTTGGCACATTATAGGCAAACCTAAAGGTTAAAGAATTTTTTAACACAAAAGGGTACTTAATGCATTCCATAATACCTCAGGGGTATCAGGTGAAAAATCCGATATATTAATGAATTCCTTATATGTACGTGCATGTAGGTCAAAGAATAACAAATATATAATGCAAATCTATAGTTGACATATTAATCCATGATAAGGATCTAAATGCACGATTGTTTACGATTGTTTACCAAGCAAAGTTCAAAGGCAAATAATAAGGTTAGATTTTATATTGTATTAGCTTTTGGACATTGCATGGGATATTTTTATTCTATAAAGCTAAAATAAAAAAAAAACTTATATATGGACCTGGTCGACGCTAAATGTAGTTTGGACCTAATGATAATACATGTGAATATGTGATTTATGAAAAAAAAATGTTACTATGTTAAAAAATAATAGATAAAAAGAGGAGTAGCTGTAAATTGTAAAGAGTGGCTATGTGAGAAAAATGTTACTATGTTATAAAGTAGAGTATATCTTGGGGGTAGCATGTAACTTATTGTGTAACAAAACCTAACCCGTTCATGATGACATCGACTCCAACTAAAATGACATGGGTTATACAAATAATAACATCATCAATGTGATGTCATTTTGTCATTTATTTCAAGTCATTTGAACTCCGCCATATAAATTACTATAAGTTATCATAGAAAGCACTGTCACTTAAAAAAGCATGATTAACTTTTGAAAAACTATAGGAAAAATTATATAAGTCTTATAAAGGCAGAGACATAAAAGGATCTAACTATTAAAAAAAGGAGGTGTAAGATACATGGACTACATGAGGAGTAAAGAAGCATATTCTTTCACATTTTTTGACCTCTCCCTCTAATACACAGGCTTTTTCACATTTTTTACCTCTTCCACTAGTGGCGGAGCCAGGATTTCAAAATCGGGGGGTCACAAAATAAGACAAAAGATATTCAACATTAAAAAATTAACAACGCAAAAAACATTGCCTTTGATTTTTTTTTATCTAGGTGTATCACTCATCGTTTCCTATATTCATTATATAATACAAATTAACACATAACTAACTATTAAACTATATGAAAATCAATCAATAAATTACCATCATAAAGAAACTAAATCATCATATGAAATTATAAATTAATTAACACTACCTAATTTATATAAATTCACACATTCAAAAAAAACTTAACAACAAAGTTGGAGAAAAGCATAAAAAACAGCATAATCAAGTACTTCTACAAATTTGCATAATCATAAAAATATAAAAAGATAATCACATTAATTAAATACTACCCATCATCTAACTATTTCCTTTTTACACAACCACAAACTACCAAAAAATAAAAACAAAGTAAGAGAGAGAAATTCAACTCTTCAGCAAAAAAGTGGACAAACACCAGCTGCCATCCATAAAAAACCCACCAAAAATCAATGCACATTCTCTCACATCAACAATTAAAAAACAAAAAATAAACCTTTTTTCATTTTTCCTCAATACTAGTAATAAAATTAGCTCAACCCACCAAAAACGCACAATAAACAAAACCAAATCACACAAAAATTCAACTTCAGACATCAAATTAATCATAAACCCAACTCAAGTTTTATAAGAGAACAAACAAAAAACAAACCTTGGTAGGTGGGATTGGTAAAAGATCGATCTTAATTGCTTTTCTTCGTTTTCGATTGCTACTAGTAGTAGCAGCACTACTACTAATATGATGTGCCTTCTTCTTTGACCTCTTTGATCGTTTCCCAACACAAACTTTTGGTGTTGAAACACAAGCTCCCATTTTTTTCTTTTTTTTTGTGGGTTAAATCTTATTAAATCTTTTCCCACCTTAATTTCTCTCTCTAAAAAGATGTGATTTTTGATGGTTGAAGAAGAAGAGAGAGAAAAAAAGTAGAGGGAAAAATGGAGGAAAAAATAATCTGGGTATTTGCAAATATAATGAAATCAATGAATTGAATGCAAGTGAGAGAGGGAGGAGAGAGAAAGAAAAAAAAGGCAGCAAAACGTGAATTGGAAGAAGTGAAGGACCCAAAGTTTTCTCTTTTTTGGCGCTGAACGTTGCTTGCGTCTGGCGCAACAATTTTTTTTGTTTTTTTTTTAACGAAAATCCTTAAAAATAATTTTTTTATTCGAGGGGTCACGTGACCCCACGTGACCCTATACTGGCTCCGCCACTGCCACTAAGTAAAACGATTCTTTGTTGGGAGCTCTTAGAGGGAATTCATAAATTACTTGGATGGAATATTGTTTCCAATTTTATTTAGGTCATACTAAAATGACTTTAGCAATGATACATGGTTACTCTAGAAAATCATTTTCTATTTTTCCACCAATTTTATTTTTCAAGATAGAAAGTTACTATGTACATAATATTTTCCAAAGAATTATGATTATTGTCATAAATAATATGAATGACTTTCAATCACGAAAATTAGTCGAAAATCATGACAAATATGTCAATTAATCATGATAATACATACTCCCTCTATTTCTTTTAAATTACTCACACTTTGGAGGAGAACCAAGGAGGAAGTAAAAAAGTGTGAGAGAGAAACTGAAAAGGTGGAGAGAGACAGTAAAATGTGAATTAAAATATTAAAAAGTGGATGATATGGGTGGAAAACGAGGAGAAAGTAGATAAGGCATGTTACCAAAAATAGAAAAAACAACAGTATATATGTAGATTCAAAATAAACAAACCAAAACGAAAGTGTATAAATTAAAAAAACGGAGGGAGTATATATCAAATTTTTTTTATTGACAATCATGATATGAGATTATGGAATTTTAAAGATTAACATAAATTTGAAGACTTTTTAATATATTGTTATAGTAATAATAGTAATACTTATATAGGTTTTTGTTTACCATCTTTTTGAGGAACAAAAAAAATAACATGCCAAATTGCTTTTGGTTAGCTAACATAATTGTTGTAAAATTTTAAAAAGAGTATTTTAAAATAAAAAAAGAGAGTTAAAATGAGATAAGCAAGAAGAAAGAAAACCTATAGAATAAGAAACTATAGTAGGTGAAAAAGTGAAAACCAATATAAGAATATAAAAATAAAAATTGAAAAATTCTTAGGGAAAAAGGTTGAGAGGAAACACTTATCAAGAGTCGTACTAAAAATGGTTTTAAAATATGAGACAATGTTCCTAATTCTGCAATTTGAAAAAAGGATAACATGCATGGTAAAATATTACGATAATTAATCGAATCATATGTTTCATATAGTTAAAAAGATATTCATGTAGTCAAATAATACACTCATTATCAATTTTTTAAGGGTAAATTTGTGTATCCAATTCAAGATTTCCCAAGCGTTTATTCATAAATACTGATATTCCCGGGATTTATGACTTTAAAACAAGGTTGGTTATCTACTAATTGCATTTCAAAATATAAGACATGCAAGTCCGAGATATGCAGAAGATATTAAGAAATATTCGAGAGATAAATTTTTTGAGGGCTTGGATTTGGGGAAAATCTTATTGCCTCATTCAGGTTGCCAAAATAAGAGAGTGAAGAGAGACGACAAAATAAGAATGAACTAAAATAACATTGTGGAATTAATTGTAACTTTTACTCATATCATAAAGTGAAGGCATTTTTATATTTTAAATTGCCTTAGCAAAATCAAATTACATTGACTATTTATCAGAGTTAAATGCAATATGACTTAACAATATAACTTAGGGAAATCATCATTTTAGTAGATTGCAACACAATGAAAAAAGCTATAACTATATGTTACTCTTCCTTTTACTTTTACTTTTACTTTTTAATGTAAGTTATGAATTATATAAATTTCTACATAAACAAATCATATTTTGTACCAATGGATAGTGTATTTCTTCTAATAATTTTCGTTAATATGGTAGATGGATGATCGAACATTCATCTTCGAGGTATAGACATGTTCAAGGGGCTCTAAAAGGAGAGTACACTAAAATGAGAACAAAAGAAGAAGGAAAAACCACCAGTCAGGCGGTGGCAAGGACACGGAGCGGCTCAAGGAGCTAACAACAAGAAAATTAAATCACGTCAATTTTTTAGATGGGGCAGGGGAAATGATCTTATATTAGCTATAGTAGAAAAAAGATTTTCGATCTTTCCTAGAGAATCGTTTACAAGGCCTAAGTATTTGCAGGAATAGGTTATTCTTGCTCCGACTCACAAGATAGTGGAGAAGGTAGATGATCATGTGTTGTCCGAATTACACACGAGTATTAACAAAGTATATCTAAGTAAAGGGCAACTTAGGAGTGCCGAGTGCATGAAATCTACTCAACCCGAATTCCTAAATACCATTACATGTTTCGATCTATGGAATTACAATAAAAGACTCAAGGTCGGTACACCAGTGATGGACAAATATATTGGCAGATTATTCTGTATTTCAATACATCATGCAAAGTTTCTTAATTTAATATGGTATAGAGGCTAAACTCATTTGAGTAGTACATAAGCCTATATCTGATCGAGTAGACGTAGAGAATCTTTCATATGCTTTTAATGTAGTTGGTATAATTCTTATTAAACAATAAAGTTCCCATGCATTATGCACGGGTCCAAAAACTAGTATTCCAATATTTATAGACCAAGGTCTGACCTTTGAGCGTGCCCTAGCTTAAGATATCAAAGATATGATTTCTTAAGTTAGGAAAGTATATCTTGAACAATATCTTTCTTTAGGGAAAGATATTATCCAAGATATACACACGCTTTAAGGTAAGTAAATGTTGAATTATGATTCTAAAGGCTAGCAATCTTTCCTTGTGGAAAGTATTTGAGAAAATATTTTTACGAAAATCTTTTCTAAAATAGCCAGCTCAATCCCCCAGCAAAGTAACTGGTACTCAGACCTATTACCCTACTTAGTAGTGCTCTGAATTTGTAACTAACTGGTTCCCATATTCAAAACCCTATTGTTTCACACTTAAGAACAACACAAACAATTCCACTAAGAATATCATACGCAAATATTACATGAAAACCTAAGATGAATCAATTAGAGGATCCTAAACTATCTTCATGCACTTCCATCCTTGAAGTTTCCCTTGAATCAACAACAAACTGTTTCTTTTCCTCGAACATGTTCGAGAGGGCCTCCTAGCTTCAAGTCTTGGAATAAACCTGTTTGCTACTGTAGACACAAAATTGTATCTCCCTATGGAGTTCCCAATGATGAAACACATTGTCGTCCTAATTGTTTCGGTCCAAAGGAAGAGCAATAGAACGAGCTAAGCCCAAAAGCATTTCGAAAATATAAAGTCTATTTATTGGTTTCAAACAATCCAAGCCCAATTTTAAAGTCCAATTAATTATTCCTGATAATTAATTGCATTTTTAATATTTTAATATTAATTATTCTTGATAATTAATTTTTAAAGGATATTTTGAAAATCAGATTTTTATTCCTAAAGATAGCTGATTTCAGATTTCAAAGGATAGATTTTATCAAAGGATAAAAATGAATCTTAAAACAATAAAAAACCGGCCACAAAGCAAGTGCGCGAGACGCACATGTTGTGTGCCTGGCGCACAGGTTGTGCCTCAAGCGCAAAGCTGTGCGCCCGACGCATAATTTTATATTATCTTTTGGCTCCGTTTTCGGTTTCCTTTGCCTATAAATACCTCGGTTCTTCGAATGACTTTTGATAATGCTTTCCCACACTTTAGTACTTTGACATTCTTAATAACAAACACTCAAACTCATATTTAAACACTCAAACTCATACTCAAACACGTTCAAACACATTCATACCTTCGGATTTCCTATTTGAAACTTGAAGATTGCTCATCTTGAAGATCGTTGCATAAGACCCAGGCGACAAAGGTATAATTTTTGAGGATCAATTCCAATTTAATTCCTTTTTTACTAACAATTTACTTGTCACGATGTAGATCTTGAAGGAATTAACGCTATTTTCTACATTCTAATCCTAAATCTTCTCTTTTTTATTTTCTTTATTATTCCTATGCATGTTTGTATGTTTTATTGCTTTTATCACATCACATGATTATTATTGCTAATCAAATACCTAAATAATTGTTCTAATGCCTAATAAGATAATTGAACAATCTATTTAGGATCCCAGTAATTTGATTGCATAATAACATGTCACCAAAAATTAGTCTTTTGTTCGTTTAATGAACCGACATAGATTAATTATTAGATTGCATTAAAATATTATGTGGTTGTTTTTTTGCATAAAATGTGACGTGAATCGATATTAAGTAAAGGCCATTAATGGGCGAATTGGATTCCTGATCTTATTCGTACCCTCACCCCTGAACTCAATCTATGGTTCATTGACCATTAATGGAGTCATGACGGAGAAATCTACATTGGATAAGTCCATACTGTTTCCCAATATCCAATTAAGTTTATGAGTCTTCCTTTAAAGACTTGTTGGCGACTTCTCTCTATTTCAAAACATTTTCAATAAAACCTTTACAATGAGGTAGTCAAATTAGCGCTCATCCCGCATAGGCGAATAAAACACGGCTACAATTGCACAAGAACATATCATAGCATAGCAAATAATGTTTTGACTATTTCAATATACAATCAGGAACAATTAGTTTCTCAGTGGTTTCCTAACAGTTTAGAACAACCTGTAATATAAATTGTTTCGTGCAGTTGTTAATCATCATTCAAAACCTAAGGGACTCAACAAGTTCCCCCTTTTTTATGATGACAAACTCTTTGAAGTTTCATGCAACCAATATTTTAGTGAACACATATAACTTCAACCAAAGCTCAAATACTCATTAGAAGAGCTTACTTAACACAAGACTCACAAGGTGAAACAGTTAACTATTTCAATTGTTTCTCAAGACTCCTTTTTATTATTAAACTACAACTGAAACTATAATAGGACTAACTCAATCTATAATAGACATAGGCACTTCAAATTCAACAAATTTCCCCCCTTTTGGCATCATTAAAAAGCACTCAATGAAAGAATCATTGCACATAAGCTATAACCTAACTAAAAAATCGTAGCATCAATTACCAATCAGATCATCATGCTGCAAGAAATCACGTTAGGCACACAACTCACAATCCATAACAAAACACAAGTTATCCAAATACAAACCAGTATAGTCAAACGAAAATCCAAATTACATAAGAGAATGTTTTGTAATAAGGGGGGAAATCAGTAATGCATAAACAATTATCAGAATGGGGTGTGGGAAACAGCCAGAAAGGGGCAATCACTCCTTATCATCCTCTTATTTCTCTTCTTCTTCCTCACCAATAGAGGCATCATCATCATCATCTTCTTCTTGGTTGGAGGAGGAGTGTGAGGAACCAACACCTTATTCATCTTCCTCATCATCATCATCTTGATCCTCATCCATAGGATCAGCAGGAAAACGGGGATCACTTGGAGATGAGGATCAGCAGAACCAGTAGCACTCTTAGTTGTAGGAAGTTGAGGTTGTACCTCTGGAAGGGAGAGAACCAGCAACTCAGTCTCGGCCAGCTTCTTCTCAAGTTGTAGGACTTGGACATACCCTCAATCAACTTATACATTTTGTCCAAAGTCTTCTCCTGGTTCTCCAACCTTTCAATCACAACACTATCAGAACTGGTTCCTCCTATCTTTCTCTTCTTCTTCTATGGCTTTTTCTTCTCAGCTGGTACTCCTAACTCCTTAAACCTTAGCATATATGAGGAAACATCCAACCCTTTTCGCCTCAATATCTTCCTGGTGAACATCTAAATGGAATTTGTTTCCCCATTAAGAGCCAACTTTTACTTCTGGAGCAGGAGGGTGATGATTGAACCATAGTCTAGGGCATGGTGAGAGGAGGAGAAATAATTCATGATATGATCAATGAGAAGGGCATGGACATTAATCTTGATCTTTTTCCTCATTAAGTAAATCAAGACCATCTCCATTATTCGATCTGTTCCCTGCCCTGAGCCCTAGGAATTAACACTGTATTGCAAATAGAGTGGAGGACCAACATAATGGGTTCACGCAAATTGGCAGATTAATAACTAGCCTTCTTGGAAATGGGAACAACAAAAAATAACTAATAGATCTCCTCAGTTGTTACCTCAACAATAGTAGGCAAACCATCCATAGCATACTTATCAAACCCATCCCTTGGAATATTAAGCAATTAAAGAAGCCACAGAAGATACAGACATAGAGATTTCACTTCCAAACACAGCAAAACCCAAAGACATATCAGACAATTGTTACAAATTCACATAAATTCCCTAACAGCATCCACATAAGCATTCTTAACATCTTTAAGCAAAGGCATCCAACCTTGAAATTCCAACAATTCATGAACCTCATATAAAGCAGGTACCTCAAAATAACCATCCTCTACAGAACATCCAGATAACACACTTCTCTAAACAATTAGAGTAGAAACAGGAGTTTCAATAGATTTACCTTTTGCAGCGCGAGGGGTCTAGCTGGTACCCCATTCCTCTTGGTTCCCCTAGCAGAACAAGCAGACTATTTTTCATAGACTTCTCCTGTTTCCCTCTTCATAGCAGATTTGGTCACTCTCCTTCCTCTTGCCCTAGTAGAGGCAGATGGTGACCCTTCATATACCAGATATTCTTCCTCCTTTTGTTCCTTCTCAAAAGGAACTTCAGTAGACAATTCCTTTAAAACCCTTGCAACAGTACCAGTAATAGAATCCTTCTGATGTTCCCGCTCAGGAATAGCTTTGCCCTTCTCAGTGGAAATTAGGTTATGGGAAACAGCAGAGGCAGTTGGATTTTCGATTGAGGAGGTGGTTGGAGGTTGAACGGTTGAGGGAGTGAGATTAGGTTCATGAGTAGGAGATGAACGGATGAGTGGTAGATGAAGTTACGGGAGGAGGTGGTTGAGGTGGTGGTGGTTGATTTTTTGGTGGAGGAGGTTGATTTTGTGGAGCGGTAGTGGTTGGAGTTTGAGTGGTCGAGGGAGGATTTTCGGGTTGAGTACCAGATGGGCTTTCTTTGGAGAGGGAGGCATTTTATTGGAGCTCTTCGATTTTCCACCTTCTTCCTTGCGCTAACTGAAGATTTATTTCCCATTGTTGAAAAAATAGAGAATCTTGGAGAAACCGTTTTTAGAGAGACAGAGAGATTGCTCGAGTGTAACTTGAAGTGATTGCATAGAAAAGGGGGATAAATATAATATATATATATGAACATGTATATATGTATGTATATATGTATGTATATATGTATGTATATATGTATATATGCATATATATATGCATATATGTATATATATATGTATATATGTATATATGCATATATATATGCATATATGTATATATATATGTATAGATGTATATATGTATATATATATATATAGATGTATATATATATATATATAGTATATATATATATAGATGTATATATATATATATATATAGTATATATATATATATATATATATATATATATATATATATATATATATATATATATATATATATATATATATGTATATATATACATATACATATATGCATGAGAGAACAAAGAATTTGAAGAGATTCAGTTGAGATTTCTAAAAGCAATTCAAATTTCGGAAGTAATCATAACTTCCCTTAAATACCTCAACTGCCGAAAATAAGGCGTGTATAAGAGATGTACGTTGGACGTGCCTTTTCATAGGAAAGATAATTGTACCATAATATCTCAACTTGCAGAAGTTAAGATATTCGCTTAATTTTTAGAAAGAATTAACTTCCCAAAAAGTTATATGTGCAATATTGATGTTCTCCTTAGCTGTTTCATACAAGAAACACTTGTACCTGGTTCTGGCAACTTAGCATGATTTTACCTTCATTCAAGCAACGATTCTTTATAATCTTAGGAGATATAGAAAGAATCTACATGACAATTTGAATAATGAAGCAAAGATATATGTATGCAATTTCACATCAAAGAGTACTAATCTAACCATCAGGGGAAACAGCTAAAGCTAAATAACCTAAACCTAATAAATCCTAATTAAGACACTTACTTAAACTGAATTTAACCTAATAAGACTCTTAACTTACAAAAAGACTCTCTACACAATGGTTTTGTGAAGATATCAACAATTTGATCTTTACTTTTGTAAAAGAATAATTCAACCAAGCCTTTCTCAACATTATCCCTAAGAAAATGATGTTTGATCTCAATATGCTTTGTTTTAGAGTGCTGAACAGGATTTTTTGAAATATTGATAGCACTAGTGTTGTCAAACATGATAAGAAAACTTTCATAGACAACACCAAAATCTTTCAGGTGGTTCCGTATCCACAACAGCTGGGAATAGCAAGCTGCATCAGCAATATATTCCGATTCTGTTGTGGATAAGGTCACTGAATTTTACTTTTTAAAGCCCTATGATATCAGACATGAGCCTAGAAATGAGCCATACCTGATTTGACATTCCTGTTAACAAGAAAACCAGCATAATCTGCATCTGTATACCCTACTAGCTTAATAGAAGTGCCTTTAGGGTACCGCAAGCACAAGTCATCTGTTCCCACCAAATACCTAAGTATTCTTATAACAACCTTTAGATGAGACTGCTTGGGATTGCTTTGAAATCTTGCACACAATCCTACAGAGAACATAATATCATGTCTACTTGCTGTTAGGTACAAGAGGGAACCAACCATCCCTCAATACAATGAAGCTTCTACATCCTCCCTTTTGAATCAGCATCAAGTTTTGTACAAGTGGGAACAGGAGTATCATAAGCTTTATTGTTCCCTAGACCATACTTCTTTAGAAGTTTTCTAAGATACTTTTGCTGATGGATCATGATTCCATCAGTTGTTTGTCTAATCTGCAAAACCAAGGAAGAAGCCAAGTTCTCCCATCATGCTCATTTCAAACTCACTCTACATAAGATTAGCAAACTCATCACATAGCAACTGGTTAGTAGCTCCAAAAATGATATCGTCAACATAAATTTGGAATAGTAGTAAGTGTTTCCCTCTGGTTTTGATAAATAAAGTTTTGTCAACTGTTTCCCTCTTGTATTCATTTTCCATCAAAAACTTTGACAATCTCTCATACCAAGCTCTTGGTGCTTGTTTCAAACCGTACAAAGCTTTATCAAGTTTGAATACATAGTGGGGAAATAGTTAATCAGCAAAACCAGGTGATTGTTCTACATATACCTCCTCTTTCAAATAGCCATTCAAGAATGTTGTCTTCACGTCCATCTAAAACAATATCATATTCACGTGAACAGTAAATGCAATAAGAATTGCAATAGCTTTTAACCTAGCAACGGGTGCAAAGGTCTCATCATAATCGATGCCTTCTTGTTGATTATAGCCTTGCACCACAAGCCTTGCTTTATTTTGAACTATTGTACCAAGATCATCCAACTTGTTTCTGAACACCCATCTAGTGCCAATGACCGACCTATATCTTGGTCTTGGCTCAAGGTGCAGTACCTGGTTCCGTTCAAATTAATTCAATTCATCTTGCATGGCCAACACCCAATCTTGATCATCCAATGCCATTATGTAGTCAGCTGGTTCTATGCTCGACAACAAGGAGAAGAAGGCACAAAAGTATTCATAAACAACTATTCTTGTTTGAATTCCTTTATTAATATCAATAATAATTTTGATCAGAGGGATGAGAATATTGATATTTAAAACTCTTTAAAACTGGACCATCTTGTCCTTTTGAATTCGCATGACGGGAACCAGCTTGCATTCGAGCATCATCTATGTTAGATCTCTCATATATGTTGGGATGCAAAGTGGATCCCTGCTCATTCCTTATCTGTTCCTCATTAGGGTTACCACCAACTTGCATAGTGGTTCCCCCTGAGATGTTTACCTATTATTCTCTGTGGGAACCATCAACATCTGGTTCCCCCTCAGATAAATCTTCATTATTCTCTTCTCGTTCTAGATCAGGTCCTCTACCATCAGCATTTGGTGGGTTAGTAGGTAAACCTGTCTCCTCTTCTGGATCCTAAGCGGAACCAGCTGGTTGTTGCCCATTAAACTCAAGCATTCCAATAATATCTTCTTGCTCGACCTGTGCAATATTAGAAGACATATTAAACTCATCAAAAATCACATGAACACTTTCCTGAACACACAAGGTTCTCTTATTGAACACCTTATAGGATTTACTATGAGGAGAGTATCCAAGAAAGATTGCCTCATCACTCCTAGGGTCGAACTTATCAAGCTGGTTCTAAAGTTCATATGGGGTGTTATTCAATTTAGGTATAATGAGAGCACGATTCAAGATATAGCATGTAATGTTCACAACTTCTCCCCAAAAGCTCTTAGGGAGACCACTTTCAATAAGCATCGTCCTCGCCATCTCCCCTAGAGTCCTATTCTTTCTATCCACAACACCATTTTGTTAAGGTGTTCTAGGAGCAGAGAAGTTGTGACTCACTCCATTCTCTCTTCAAAAATCAATAAAACTTGAACTATCAAACTCAGAGCCATGGTCAGATCTTACCGCAACCAGCTTATAATTTATCTGGTTATGTACCTGTTTCACTAATGTCACAAACTCATTAAATGTTTCATCTTTGGAGTGCAAAAAGACCCATGTAACCCTTGAAAACTCATCAACCATTACACAAACAAACTTGTGACCATTTCGACTTTGTACACGCATGGGACCACATAAATCAATATGTATAAGTTCGAAAGGTCTGCTGGTACTCATAACACTTTTTGGCTTAAAGGGGGATTTTAAATGTTTCCCTTTAGCACATTTTGAACATATTTTATCAATCTCGTACTTAACATTTGGAAGACCAATTACTAAGTCACAAGTTTTAAGTTTGTTCAGAAGTGTCAAGCTAGCATGTCTAAACCTCTTATGCCATACCCATTGATTTGACTCGGAAACAGCACACAAAAAGATGGACTTTTTCTCCGAAATTTTATCAAGTAAAGTGATGTAAATATCATCTTTCCTGGTTCCCTCACAAAGAAGTTCACCTGTTTGTGAATTAACTATGTGACAAAGGTCAGCTTGAAACTCAACTCTATTGCCTTTATCACACAATTCAAAAATGCTCAAAAGATTATGTTGCAAGCCATCAACTGTAATAGCCTTAGTTCTCAGCAGCTGTTATTAAAGACTTAATGTACTTTATTAGCTTAAGTTATGCTTAAAGATTATATTACTCAACATGGGCATATAGCTGACTATTTATGTTACTAATATTTTGAAGAGAAATCTGATTTTATTTCTTTTTTTTAAGAAGAAAAAGACAATTTTGCCTTTGAAAAAAAAAAGAGAGAAATAAGATTTATGGAACTATCTAGATTTTTGAGGAGAAGCCCATAAGTCATTCCTAATTCTCCTATCAAAATCCTCCTTAGTGAACCATAATACTACTTCTCATCCTTATCTCACGTTACTTACTTTCTCTCAAATATACTAGGACGTTTCGGCCACCGCGGCTGGGTTGCCGCCACCTAATTCCAGTGTCTTATCGCCAATAGCTTGCTAGCTAGCATTATTACATTGCTGCTTTGTTTTCTCAAATTTCCTCACTTTATTTTCTTCTTGAGTGAATGTTGGTTCTAATATTCCTCTCTTTGGAAATCAAGAACTACCCACCAAGATTCAATCTTTCGCACCCGTAATTCCATAAATTTGTTCTTCAAGCTTGAAACAAGGGAAGAAATCCAAAGACTCAAGTGTTTTCCCTTTCCTCAATCGGGTGTTGCTCACGATGATGGTTCTGTTCTGTTTGGTCGCCGCTGGTATCGCGGGGTTGATGTCGGCGTTGTGTTGGTGGTGATTCCGCTCGTCGCCGCTGCTCATTGTGTTGCTTCTTGTTTGGGCGCTGCATGTTATACTTGCTTAATGATGTTTCTTTCATCCTTTGTTTATTAAAATTTTCTAGAGGTATGAAATTTCCACATATTTTCTCTCTCAAGTTTTTCATTGTTTTGGAAATCAGTTTATAGACTAGGTGATTTGTTGGCTTCAAAATGTTATTTTCCGTTTGAAGCAAGCAAAGCCCCAAAAAATAAAAAAAAAAAAAAAAAATTAAAAAGTTCTAATCTTTGTGATTGTTTTCCTTAAAATTCGGATTAAAATGGGTTTTGGTGTTGTGACTTTTGCTATGTAACAGTTTAAATAGCTCTGAATTTTGTTATGGGTTGTTAAATATCGGTTTGAGATTTCAATGTCAAAGGATATTACTTAAAATTCACCATGATTAAGGAAAGGTTGAAGCTTTTGTTTGGAAATTAAATGTTAGTTTCTTTTGTATCTAAAATAATCTAGTTATATCAATACATCTTCTAAGCTAAGCTGGGTAGTTAGGAGTTGGAAAAGTCTTCGGTTGTAGTATAGTGGTTCCAATTAGTAAGCTAATAAGAGGAACTACATTAAGAAGTGTTAAGTAGTTTCCTCATATATAATTAACTAGTTTAGGGCTCGTTTGTTATCGTTTTTTGTTTTCAGTTTTCAGTTTTTTTGAAAACCAAAAACAAAAATATGGAAACCAGAAAAAGTAGTTTCCAGTTTTCTGTTGCCAGATTTCAAAATTGACATGTTTAGTATAAATATGACTAATTTTAAGTTCATTATACCCCTTATATCATATGACTTTTATAATCATAAAACCAAAAACTGAAAACTTACAGTAATGCCGAACAGGCCCTTAGTTATTGATTATTGTTGGTGTTATTGTTGTGATTGAGGTGAACTCTTAAGAGGTGATTATGGAGCTTAAGTAAATTATGATGATAAGTATTGTGAGCATTGTCGAAGATAGATTTCATAGTTGGAGCGGTATTTGCAGATTGGAAAAAAGGTACACATTGTCCCTCCACCTTATAACTAAACCGTTTTTGTGCTATTACAAGTCATATAAATTTCATGACTTTCCAAAAAGGAGTATGAGTTTTGACTTGAATTTGTTATTGTTTTATAATTATAAAGTTCAACTTGTTTGAAAGTATGATTCTTAAGTACTGAGTTTGTCTGATTTTCGAAGTATATGATTTGACGTCAAGTATTAAATTATATTGAGTTTAGCACTTGTTTGATAATCATGATTTGAGATATCTTTATAAGTTTCGGTTATGGACGATAGTCTGTTCGGATATTTGGAAGTAAGTAAGAATTATCCAACAACACCAGTTTATGTTATACTAAGCCAATCGTGTTTGGAATTGAAGTATATTTTGATTTTCGAATCTTAATAATTGTTGAGCAACCCACGTTCTAGACATGATATGAAAGTATGGATGTTGGATTACAATAATTTAAGTAAGAGTTAGTTGATATATTTCTCATTGTATCTATAAGTAAAATATATTGTGCGATCTCGTATGCTTTATGATAAGTAATTGACTTTAATTTGATAAGGTTGATAAGCTTATGAAACTCAACTATGTTTGTACTTATATTCGTATATATATATATATATAGTTGTAAATATATGATATATACAAAGAGTTGTATCATACAAGGTTACTAGAAATCTAAGTATATTATGATAGTCAAGAGGCTTCCGTTTCAAGTTTCTTATATGTAATTTAAAATATAAGATACAAGGTGTTAAAGATAATTGTATATCAACATTGAGGAATACAAAATTGACTTTTGGGAATTATATAGGAGTTTGAAATTTTGATGATAATGTAAGATTTTGAATCCTATTATGAGTTTTGTATGTTTGAGATTCTCTGGATCATGAGAAGGTTGAAATTAGAGATTTCAAAAGTGAACTATTATTTCGAGATGTTAAAAATTGTGCAAATTATGATATGAGGAAACTTCAGTGATACGCTAGAAAGTCTATGTTAACTATTGGAGCTAGCAATAAAATCTTTTGGGGAATTAGATTGAATATGAATTTGTAAAGTTATCAAGTAAGCTTTTCTGATTCTGTTTTTTGGAGAAAGTGAAGTTCAAATTTACAAGTTAAATTATATTACAGAGGTATCCTTAAAGAATCTTTGGAGTTGGGTTTATAAGATTGGGTATTTATGTTGAAATAATTGAAGAATAAAATGGTTGTTTGAGGAGCTCTATTTAGGGAGGTAAGTTGTTATGTGAGAAGCTAAAGTTGGGCAACAACGATTGTAATTTGAAAGTAGATTAATGGAATATGATATGAGAATTTCACGGGTCATTAAAGCAAGCTGGGTAAAGTAGTGATAAATTGTGGATGACATAAATCAAGTATTGAGAAGTAAATCAGATGTGTGAGGACTATACTAGTTATATAAGAGCTCAAGAAATGAGTGACAGATTGAAGGAGTAGCAAAATAATATAATGAAATTACAATAGTTGAATTGTGAGGGATTATACCCGAATTGGAAAATTTTCTATTATGAGTATTGGACAGAGATAAATAAAAGAGCTTAGAGATACCATCTTCTAACAGAAAGAGTAAGTTAAATAATGGAAAGTGGGAGAAGTATAAATATTTTGTAAAATGGGCAGTGGTGATAGGCTTTAATAATCAAAATAAAGGAGTCAAAATTAATATGAACATTGAATTCAAATATTTAAGAAACGTTGTTATGAGTTATAAATGAGTTTAAGTATTTGGATTGATAATAAGAATTATAAACTGATAGCTGAATAATGGTATAAATATTTATGACATGGAAAGATGAAATAAAATGTTGTTGAGTTATAATAATAATTGTAGATTATAAAACATGGTATAATATATTAATGGTTATGGAAGTATGAAGTATCGAGGCAATAAAGTCGGGAACCCAAATAACTATCTTATAATACTAAGGTTAAAGTAATGAGGTGTCAGTTCAACTATGGAGTGGAGTTTAATCATTTTAGATTCTTTGTCAATGGGCTATTAGAAGTTGGAAGTCCAAGTATGAGAGGTCTAAATAATTAAAAGGAGGAATGTTAAACTCTAAACTATTTTAATAGAAGAGTTACTTGTAGTTATAATACATAAGTCCGATCTTTATGAGTTTCACCTGAATTATAAAAAAAAACATGTCCTATGAAGTTTTGTATTATGAGACTTAGATAGATGTGATATGATTTATAAATCTAGTGATATGAACAATGTGGAATTTGATACTACTTCATTGTGACTATTTAAAGTTTATGTAAGATTTAAGTTCTATTCTGGGATTATAATCTTTCGGGAAGCTGTGTTTTATTGAGTTCAAGTATGATAATTGATAAGCTCGTAGAGTTGAGACCACAATTCTTTTAGAGTCCGCATTTGAGTAGTTTTCATCAAATAAATTTTATAAAAGGTTGTTTATACTAAGTTGTTGGAAACTAGAATATTTATCAAGCAATTTAAGTTTTGTATATAAAATGCCTAAGTGCAATTGTATTATAAGATTTTGGTATATCTGATTCGGGAATCCTGAATTTGAGTTTCGGAAATTATTGAATTATGAATTATGTTTTCGTGAGGGGAAGAAGCTGCTAGAGTAGTGATGAACAACATTATGTATTATGTATATTTTGTATTCTGGGGACATGTCCTGAAAAGTCTTGCAAGCAGTACATAACGGAAGAGGGAGACGTCCCTTATAAAATTTTGGAGAATGCGCCAGGATGGCAACTCTATTCGTGTTCTCTTCCCCAATGTCATATGATTTCTGAAAGAAAATAGAATATGTATTTGAGTATACAAGTGGTTTCGTGGAAAGTTATTTCAAACTCTATTTACGAAGTGATGTTTTACTCACCCAAGTTATGGAATTCATGCGCCGATTATGGAAATGATTTACCAAGAAACTCGTTAGGAATTTATGAAAGGAGTTAACTACGATATACATATTGGATTAAATTTTTTTTGGTATCTGAAACACAGAAGTGGGAGATACTTATTGACTTAAAGTATGTTAGAGTTGATTTCGAAAGATCGTATTAGTTCTATAGAATTCTCATGGTTCTGTCAATTGAAGTATATACTATTTACGTTATGAGATATTCGTATTACTATATTAAACAAGAAATAACATTATAAACGACGTTCAAGTATTTGTTATATAATTCTTTTATTATGACTTCTGTGTATCTTGATTTCAAATATCTCGTAAGATAAACTTAAATCTGTAAATGCATTTTAAGCCACCAAAAAAAGTTTTTTTGGTTGGACAGTGTGTACTCAGTCTCTCTGATTTTGTTCTTTGAACCTGTCCTGGTGAGGGCAGAGTTCATTCTTAGTTATTTTGCTCCAGAGAGAAAAGGTTGGGATCGTAAGTTTGTGATTAGAGAGGTGTCTCGTTTAACTCAAGATATGGATTATATTGTTGCTTAGAAATAATCTTATTATGTATTATGGTATTCATTTGGAGATTGTATTAGTTTAGCTCATGAAGTTGTATGAACTATTTTGGTTGTATTGTTGATCATAAAAAGCCCAGGATCGAGTTTGAGTTATGTTCCGTTGCAGGTGTCTAATTGAGGTTAATTAACGTTAATTGAGTTTTCTGAATGCTAAGTGTGATTTGCTAGCAGCTCGGAAGTGCGGGCTGTTACATCAACATAATATACATCATCAATAACTTGTGAAAGTGACTTACCAACTTTACCTATACTAACTATAGAACCTTTACTATTGTCTCTAAAGGTAACACTTCCACCATTATAGGCTGTGAGTGAGAGAAATTGCTTCTTATCCCCGGACATGTATCTTGAGCAACCACTGTCCAAATACCAAAAGGTACTACCTCTCACTTTAGCCTGCAAGAAACAATCAAATATTAGGTTTAGGAACCCAAACTTTCTTGGGTCCCTTTCCACAAACAGTTGACTCTTCTTTCTAACTGGACAATTAAAGATCTTATGTCCATTCATACCACAGTGATAACATACATGCATGTCCTTTGCAAGAACATATTTACCTCTTTTGTACTCCTCAATCCAAGTGGTTCCTCTGGGGTGCTAGTTGGTCCTGGTTATCGTTCTGGAATAACCAAGACCAATTGTACCATTATTTCCTTCCATAGAGGTAAGATGGTTCAGGGTATTTGTCAACATGCCTTTAACTATTTTGAAGATCTTTGTCCTTAGTATCAAGAACCTTTATTAGAAAAGCATTTTTCTCATTCATAGCCTTGAAATCCTTTTTTATTTTTTCAAGATCAAACTCAAGTTTTCAAATCATGGAGTCATTTGGCATGTCAACACTCACTCTCTGCTTTTCCTTATTCAACTGATGAGTTAAACAAATCATGTGCAGAGGGAACATGTAAGTTTCCTTCACTATAACTAGGATAATCCTCATCCTTTTTTAGCAAAGAAAGCTTAGTTGTTTCCAACTCGACTTTGCACTTGTCAACTGCAACTTCAAGCTCAGCCACTTGATTCTTTAACTCAACACACACTTGTTCTAATTGATCACAATTGTAATAGCAATATCACATTCATTTTTCTTTTCTTTCAACTCAGGCTTGCCGGTTATGTAAGTCTCACTTAGTTTTAAACACTCGTCTAATAAAGAGTCAATACATTCAAGCATATTATCTCTATCATATTGATGCATGTCTTCACAGATATGTTCCAGATTTACCTTACGTTCACTGGGTACATCCTTGTTCGCCATAAGACAAAAATTTGATGTACTGTTCCCCCTCCTGGTTCCTCCAGCCATGTTGTTTCCTTCTTGATCCATAATGGCAGTCATGCATGTTTCCAAATTCTTCATCCTCCTCAGAACCTGAGTCAGAATCATCCTACATGGCAGCTACCATAGCCCTCTTGAAAGCTCTTTTATCATTGCTCTTGGACTGTTTATCCTTCCATTTTGGACAATCTCGAATGATGTGTCTAAATTCTCCACACTTGAAGCAGCCTATAATTGAAGGGTTAGTTTTCTTAAAATTCTTACCTTTCAAATTTTTTCTTTGATCTCTGAAATGCCTTTCAAAACACTTAGCCATCATAGCTATGTCATCCTCTTCTTCTTTAACTGATCCCTTCAAAGCAACACCTCTGACTGGTCCCTTGTCACTCTTAGACTCAACCAGCATTTCATGAGTCATAAGGGAACTAATCATCTGTTCCAGACTCAGCGATGTGAGATCGTTTGCTTCATAGATAGTTGTTACCTTAGCCGTCCAAACATCTCTTAAACTTCTCAAATTTTTTCTAACCAAATCCTCGTTAGAAAAACTTTTACAAGAGATTTTAAATCATTTACTATAGTCATAAATCTAACAAAGCAATCATTTATTTTTTCATCTCTATTGATGTTAAAAGTTTCGTATTTAGACATAAGTAAATCAATATTAGACCTCTTTGCCTCACTGGTTTCGTCATAAGCAAGTTCGAGGGTATCCCATATCTCTTTGGCAGAGACACATGCAGAGATTATGTTTGTCTCATTCTCTCCAATAGCTTATTGCAATAAGGACATGTCTTTTGGCATTTTTCTCCAGCTTTTGTAGTCAATAGAAGTATACTCGCTCTCCTTCTTCATCACTGAGGAACCATCAACCTCCTTGGTAATCTCTATTGGTCCATTTTTGATAACTAACCAACAATCTTAGTCAATACTAATGATGATGTTCTTCAATCTATTCTTCCACCAAGCATAGTTTTTCCCATTCAATTTAGGTGTCTTGTTGTCGTATCCCATAACATTCATTTCTTGAGTACTCATGATCTACTTCTCTAGGTGTTACCCTATTCAGAAGAACAAGGTCTGATACCAATTGAATATTTGTAATGTACTCAAGAGGAGAGGATCAAATGAGTACTGAGACAAACTGGTGCTAAATTCAAATTCAGTCAATTTAATAGGGAACCAGTTGGGCTGGTTCCTGACAGCGGAAATAATAGAACTTGAAAGCAGTAAAGGACAAACTAAATTTAACGAGGTTCACCAACTGGTTCTTATATTCACAACCTTACTGTTTCACACTTAAGAACAACACAAACAGTTCCACTAAGAATATCATACGCAAATATTACATGAAGACATAAGATGAATCAATTAAAGGATCCTAAACTATCTTCATGTACTTGAATCCTTGAAGCTTTCCTTGAATCAACAATGTAAAACTTTGTCTTTTCCTTGAACATCTTCGAGAGGGCCTCCTAGCTTCAAATCTTGAAATAAAACTGTTTACTACACAAGAACATATCTCAGTTGTTTCCTAAAAGCTTAGAACCACCTGTAGTAAAAATTGTTCCTTGCAGCTGTTTGTCATCATTCAAAATCTAGGGGACTCAACAAAACCATTAATAATGACATAACTGGAGTTCTAATGACACAGATTTCACATATAATGACACAGATTGGAGTCTTATTGACACGGGTTTAATAAATAATGACATATCATGGAATAATATGACAGAAGAAAACCAGAAAACCAATAATGACATAGGGTGGACTAATAATGACACAAAAATCAAAATAACATAACACCATTAATAATAATGACATAAACTGGAGTTCTAATGACACAAATTTCATGTGTAATGACATTAACTAGAGTTCAAATGACACAGATTTCACAAATAATGACATATCATGGAATAATATGACAAAAGAAAACTAAGAATAGTAATAGTACAATTAAAACAATATAAGACCATTGATAATGACATAAAATGCAGCCTAAATGACATAGAAAGGAATTATAACGACACATATTGAAGTAAAAATGACATATGATAATGAACTTATATCTTTGGCCAAATATTGCAAATTTTCCTTGGAAGGAAATGATGGAGGAACTTTAAATTGCGGGAACCTCTTCCTCATTTGGTTGATCGATATGTCATTGATGGTTACTTCATCTCATGAGGAGCACATATTGATAAAACCAATTCCTTGTTCTTCACATCTCTCCCTTCTTTAATCAGCTTTTCCAACTTCTCCACAGCCGCTACTACCTTTCTTCCATCAATGTTATTAGCAGTAGGAGTGCCTAACACAGCTAGCTCATCCTTCACCCTTTTTCTAAGGGTAACATCGACCCAAGTGCGGGATGTTGGGCACGGCATCGAGTAGAGTCTCTTCAAAATTGACACTGTGTGGATGTACACAATTAGAAAAGCTGGAAAACAAACACCAATTTTTGATTTCTTACTCTCCTTTAATTTGCGTTCCCCGTCCCTTTTTTATTTTCCTTCTCCTTCTCCTTCTTTTCCTCATCCTTTTCAAATGTTTCTCTCTTTCCTCTTTTCCCTTTCACAATCATAATAGCCTCATCCAATTTCATAATTGTATACCCACACCAATTATATGAGGCTAACCCAGCAACATCATCAATAATGTACATAATGTTCAAATTCGAGATTTGTCATGAAGAGGGGCTAATATTACAATAAGTACAAACAACAAAAACAGCTTGTTTAAATTCATCACTAGATGCATTACACCTTTCTAGCATATCAATAAAAGTCTGGCCACTAACATACTTTGTCCTTCTTTCAGGAAGACCAAAGTAATTTCTCCATTTATTGACAACTGGATCACGAAAATCTTTATTTGACTTTGAGCCATCAAGCTCTACTACTTGTTTCCTTAGAATTCCAAGAATCCCAAGAACAGATGAGAAGAAATCATCAGCAACATGTATTGTTACATCCCGCACATCCGAGCTGCTAGCTAATCACACTTAAGATACAACAATCTAAATTAATACTTAATAAACCTCAAGTTCATTTTTAATTGCAGCGGAAACATAACCTTATTACAAACTTGGCCCCGTGAGATTAAGACTCCACAAACGAAGGTCCCGACAATGATACATATCCATAAGAACTCTTATAATAAAATCTCCAAAATAGTACAAAAATAACCAATTGATTTTTCTCATGTCTATTACATAACTTCTTTGATACGCTCGTTCGAATTCTTCTTAAACACCTGAAAACCTTGATTCAAACTCTAGTTTCCATATTCCCTGCAAATTCACTAACAATGAACTCTGCCCCCACCAGGATAGCTTCCAATAACAAGATCCGCGAAACTTAGTACACACTGTCCATCCATATATTCTTTTTGGTGGCTTAAAACATTGTTAGGTTGGTGAATGAAATATTACACCAAGATTGAAGTATAAATTTAGGCTATTTAAACAAATAACTTTTAATCACACAAAATAGAGTACTTAGCAAAACATGGAGGTGTTTCCTCCCTAGACAAAATATCAAGAACTTTGAATGTATTTACAAACACATAACATAAACACATACTCTCATACTTGCGAACTCTCATACTCTCATACTTTCAAACACATAAACACATATTTACAAACACATACTTTGATCGATCTTCACAAGTGTTCATTGAAAGGCTTCACGATTGCTCTTCCCGAAGGTTGTTATTCCCTCATAATCAAACCACACCGGTATATTCCTAAGGGTCCTTGAATAAACTTCTCTTATTTTTATATTGAAGTTACTAACGTTTTATTTCGTCATGTAGATCTTTAATAAAAATCGTTCTTTTGTACGTTCTAATGTCTATTCTTTCTTTTTATTTCTTATATATTTTCATGATTGTCCAGCTCATGTTCTCATCACCAACATGTTATTATTGCTAATCAAGACCTAAGGAATTGTTCTAATATTAATCAAATAATTTGGACAACCTATTAGGAACCCTGTAATTTTGATTGCTTAATAACTTGTCACTAAAAAATTAGTCTTTTGATGTGTTTAATCAACCAACTTAGACTAATATTTTTAGGGTGCTGGAAAATATTCTCTGGTTATTCTTTTGCATAAAACTCAAAATGAATCGATATTAAGTAGAGGCCAGCAATCAGCAAACGTGGTTCCTGACTGTGTTTGTACCCTCATCCCCGAACTCAATCTATGGTTCATTGACCATTAATAGATTCGTGACAGGAAAATCTACATTGGATAAGTCCCTAAGTTGTCCTTACGATTTTTGAATATCTAATTAGGTTTATGAGTCTTACTTTAAAGACTTGTTGGCGACTTCTTTCAATTCAAAATGTATTTCAGTAAAACCTTTACATTGAGATAGTCAAATACGCGCTCATCTCGCGTAGGCGAAAAAATACACATACAATTTGGCGAGTCCACTAGGGAGGATTTTAAAAAAATTAATTTTTTAAGTGAGTGGGTGAAACTTAAAAAATATGATTCATTCTCTTTTTAAGCCTTAGAATAACATATTGTTTGCATATGCATGGCTATTGTTTAAGCCCCCATAAGGACAATCTTTCTTGCCTTATTAGCGCATGTTCTATGCGTAAGGCCACCCTGGGTTGTGCTTTGTCCTTCCGAAAGCTTCCTGAGCGATAGTGTTGGATCTTATTCATAAGCAAACCTACCGAACCATGGCATTGTTCTCTTGTTCCTGACTTAAGAACTGGAGTGCATCTTACATGTGGCCACCTATTTTAAGCAAAGGTACGAAGCGTGGGATCAATCTCTTAGTCATGGACCCTTTTCACCCTTAACCTAAACCTGTTCATAGTTGAAACGTATAACTGGACTTTAGGTTGAGAACTTAGCATCCATGTTATGTGACATTTGCTTGTGATTGCGATTTTAGCACGTTATTAATTTCTCAAAACGTTGTTATGTATTGCGCCTAAAATCGCGTCTAAAATTTGGTTTTGCCGTCAAAAGTGTCCAAGCTTTCGTCGAATTGACAAATTGCATGCCAGGGAGCAGTGCATCAAATGCACCAAGGTGCGCCTGGCGCACCACTCTTGCGCCGGACGCATAGGCTTCGCGCCGGGCGTACTATGGTGTGTGGCGTGCAGCCAATACGTCTCATGCTATTGCCAACTCGGCAATCGTTTAAAGTCCTAAAAGGTCTGTCAATAAATCTGTCATTATGTCATGTTTGTTGTCGTGTCCTGCAATTATGTGGAATTAGCCAAAACCTCGCCTAAATGCCCTGGGAAGTAGGTTGGGAAGTATGTTGGGATTATGTGGAATTATGTCGCGTCCCTAAGTTGTCCTAAAAAGTATGTTGGGAAGCAAGTGTACAAAACGCATTAAGTTACGCCGGTGCACTTGTTCTCGCGCTTAACGCTAAACCTAAGCGCTACACCCGCAATGGTGTTACGTAGCGCGCATCCTTTGCATCTCATGTTTTTGTCGATTTAGTTGTCGTGGTGATCAATCTTGTGTTCTTTCCGTCTGCATTCGCGTAGAATCATGATCATTCTAGGAGTCATTTTTGTCTAAACATGAAACTCACCTAATTCAAGCAAAAAAATCAATCTTTTCATGCATATAATCTAAGGTCGAGTCTATCCTAAAAAGTGCATCTAGAAAAGTTAATGGTAGAGTTAGAGTCGTCATGCATGTCTACCTCCTCCTGTTATATCCCTCTTTAACAAATCTCCTCTATCACATCTATCCTATCATATTCCACCTTTTCTAAAAACATCTCTTTTTCAAAATCAATCCTACACCTCTTCTATTCTACCTTTTTCGAGAATATTTACTAATCATCATCATACTACCTATTAAAAAAAATATTTTCAAAATTAATCCATCATCTTTTCCCAATAAAAGATAAAAACAAGGGGTCCCTTTCAAAATGAATTTCGAAAATTCTAAGCCCAAATTCAAATACCTATAATCCATTCCAATCAACCCAAACCCAATTCATTTGCATTCATCCTAGTCCATCTAAGTTTGAGTCCTTGCATTCATTTTAGGCACATGTGCATTTGAGTCCATTTCGCATTCATCCTAGGCCCATCTAAGTTTGATTCCCCGCATTCATGTTAGGCCCACTAGCATTAGAGTCCATCTTCGGCCCATATCATTCTAGCCCATGTCGCATTTAGGCCCATTGGCATCTTTGTGAACTCTAGTCTATGTCAAGCCCGCCTAAGTCTAATCCCACCATTCCAATCTAAGTCCAATGCTATCCATTTCCAATGTCAAGCCCATGTGCATCTCCAAGTCTAACTTCAAACCAATATAGGACTAAGTCCAAAATCGTGCCATATAAGGCCAACTCATATCCTAAGTCTAGTCAAGTCCAATTCCAAACCCATATATGAATAAGTCCAAATTCTAAAACTCTTGACCTCTAAGTTTAGCGAAGCTAGCACTTCCTTAAGACCGCATAGGCAAATCCCGAGTTTAGCAAATCAAGCTCACCTTTTAAGATTATAATGGCACCTTTTAACCTGGGAGCTAGTTATCCTAAAGACCATAAAGTCACCCTTTGAGTTTAGTGAAGCTACTCATCCTTTAAGACCATACTGGCACCCTTTAGTAGGGCTGTTCATAATGATCCGATCCGGCTTGATCCGATCCGCAATCCGATCAATCCGATCCGCGGATTCGATCAATCCGATCCGAAAATCGGATATCCGGCCCATTTTAAGTTTCGATATTTCAACGGACATCCGGAAAAAATCGGACGGATACGGATCACGTTTTTGTGTTTTGATATCCGAAATATCCCCTTTTTTAAGTATACTTTGTTTTTAAAAAACCCTAAACAACAAAACATTCTAAACCGAAAACCAAAAGAGTCATTCAAAAATCTAAACCCTAAGTTGAAAGGAGACGCCGCTCTCTCATCTTTCCACACGAGTCACCTGCTGCAACGCTCCTGCTAGAGTCCAGACCATCACCTTCCGGCGAGGCGGCGATGACTCTGCGACGCTTCTCTCGCTTCACGGCGTGATAAACGAGGTAATGTTTCGATTTCCGACCGCAATTCTCTCATCTCACTTCATCTTCTTTAATTTTCGACTGCATCTTGCCATCTTTTTTAATTTTTTGACTGAATGTTGTTTGATTTTTTCATTTTTTTAATTTCTGCAACTTATTCTTCTCTTGTGTTTGTTGTTGTTTCATTTTTTTTTACTTCTCTGTGTTGTTCGTTTTTTTAATTTTCGACTTAATGTTGTTCGATTTTTCCGATGTTGTTGCTTTTTTTTTTGTTATTTCGATCGCAACTTATTTTTCGACTTAATGTTGTTGTTTCACTTTTTTTAATTCTTTGTGTTGTGGTTTCCGGCTTTCGCAAATTACTGCTTTGACTTAAGTTATAAAATTTCATAGCAACTTACTTCTCTGTTTTGTGGTTTCGGTTTCTTTACATGTTCTTTGATTTTTTTTTTTTTCAGCAACTTACTTCTTCTCTCGTTTTTTTCTTTGTTTAAGTTTAAACTACGATTTTAATTGATTCACTTTTCCCTCAATAATGTAGTACTTTCAAATGGGACAAATGATGAAATTGATACAAACATGGAGAACGTGTGCATATCCGATGATGAAGCCGCAAGTGTGGAAGAAGTTGAGAGATGTGCGTCTCCACCAACTAAGAGGAAGAAGGGAAGCACTTCATAGTCCTCAAACAAGCCTAAAAACCTCATGTTCATCCTAATGTAAGTGATACCACTTCTCAACGCTGTTGGGGAAGAAAATCTAAAATGGTGGGCTCATTATGATGATCAGGCTGATGATCCCGATGTGGCTATATGTAAAACATTGTGAAGCTCGTATTGGTTGTAAAAGGGACAAATGGGACTACCCTTTAAAAATCATGCTCAACGATGTAAAAAGCTTCACGCCAATATGGATATAAAACAAAAATTACTGGACTTTCGAGCCCATAACAATAACTAAAGAAGATGGATCCACCGAAATGTGAATGTTCCAACGTTGTAGGAGTTCGATCTAGAAATCACTAGAAA
>CANSZD010001600.1:1110000-1278501 GCA_947648045.1 Beta corolliflora | reverse complement strand
TTAGTAGGTTACTTATGATACGTGTTACAATGTCCATTCTTCTAAAGCAGGCGAGGAGGCGAGAGTGGGGGTGGAACATTGTAACACGTATCATAAGTAACCTACTAAACAAGTCTACAAACAAGTTAAAACTCAATAGAAGAAAATGCACATACAAGCCTAACTCAATCGGGATAATCAAAAGGTAGACTTAAAATGGGAAGACCGTGCAAAGGTTGACTTATTTAAAACAATTTTTCCTAAATTAAAACCGCCTAAGGATATCAGGACTATGTCGATATGGTTATGTTAAACGACATTGTTAGGTTCCCGTAATGTAGTCCCGTCATTTTAAGGGCATAAAGAACATTACATTACTACGGTTTAATTCAAATAATAGAAGTTTAATATTTTCGATTGGGTTAATTCAAACAAAAAAATCACCAAAGTGATCCCTATTGTGTAAATTGCTCATGAAAAAATGTTAGATGTTATGTGTATGTATGTTCATGCGAATATTTGCCGGCCCAAAGGAAGGTGAATATTTGGCCGGATTATATATACACTTTGTGATGATAAACATGTAACAATTATAATGCCATATTTGTGGTAATAAACCAACCCAAAGGTGGGTTTATTTTTCTTACATACATTATTGTTAGTGTTTCTTCATTACAACAAGAGTACCTCTGGCGCTTAATATTTTTTGTCCAAAGACTCAATGTTAATGGCGCATTTGGTATCTTGTGATGGGTTATTCTTTTATTTAAATTCTACTAAGGTTGAATTTCAAGTTTATCTGTGAGTATATATATTTATATTTGTTGTCTTGTTCTCTTTATGACTAATTTTACTACCTTATCCGCTAATCTAATTCAATTCCGACTCCTTAATGGCACTAACTTTAAGGAATGGAAGGAAAATGTTCGATAATTTTAGGTCGCATGGATCTAGACCTTGCTTTAAGAGTAGACTCTCCTTCTCTTACGGACACTAGTTCTCTTGATGAGAAAAAATATTATGAGAAGTGGGATCGCTCGAATCGCATAAGTCTTATGATCATAAAGCGTGGCATTCCGAAAACATTTAGGGTGCAAGATCCGATGAGGTTACTAGTGCCAAGGATTTCCTCCTGAAATTGAAAAGCGCTGTGCAAAAAAGCGATAAGGCGGAAATAAGCATGCTATTGAGCAACTTAACTTCCAAAGAGTATAAAGGCAAAGGAAATATAAGGGAGTACATCATGGAAATGTCTCACATTGTTTCAAGGCTCAAGGTCCTAAAGATCGAGATATCGGAAGATATTCTCGTGCATTTGGTCTTGAACTCTCTTCCAAACAAAAGTTTTGAATCATTTAAGGTCGGTTATAACGCCAAAAGGAGAAATGGTCTCTTAATGAGCTCATTTCATTTTGTGTTCAAGAGGAAGAGAGGTTGAAACAAAACAAGACCGAAAGTGCTCACTGGGCAAGCACCTCTAAAGAAAAGGGCAAAAGAGGAAAAATGGTGCTTATAAGAATGAAGCCGCTAAAAGGCCCAATACAAAAGAAACAAAAGGAAGGTGAAACCACTTATTTCTTCCGTAAAAAGCCCGGGCATATGAAGAAGGATTGTACCAAATATCAAGCCGGAAGGTTAAAAAGGGTATGATTCTTACTTTGGTTTGTTCCGAGAACAATTTAGCCCAATACCTAGAAACACATGGTGGTTAGATTTCGTGCAACTACTAACATCGAGTGTTTCAATGCGGATTGATCCGAACCACCGCAAGCCAAGTGATGTTGAGAGATACATCTATGTGGGAGATGGCAAGTCGGTGGAGGTTGAAGCTATTGGGCATTTTAGATTGTTATTGTCTTCGGTTTCTATTTGGATTTAAAAGACATTTTTATTGTACCGTCTTTTAGGCGGAATTTGGTTTCGTTTCCTATTTGGACAAGTTGGGTTATTATTGTTCTTTTGGAAACTATCAAGTTACTTTGTCTTTGAATTCAAGTTTGGTAGGAACTGGTTCATTTATGGTTTATGACAATCTTTATATGCTTGATACAATAGTTTCTTATCATGAAAATTTGAATGTTGAATCCCGAGGTACTAAGCGAAAAGACCGATAATGCACAATCGGGGACATTATGGCACAAGCGATTAGGACACATCTCTCAAAATAGAGTTGAACGACTTGTGTCCGATGGGATACTTGATTCCATTGATTTTGCGATTTTAATGTCCGTGTTGAGTGCATTAAAGGAAAACAAACCAAACATAAGAGATTGGGTGCATATAGAGCTACGGATGTCTTAAGAACTCATACACACCGATATTTGTGGACCATTTCCTACTCCTTCATGGAATGGTCAACAATATTTTGTGTCATTCATGAGACGATTACTCTAGATATGCATATTTATTTCTTATACATGAAAAATCTCAAGTCTTGGATGTGTTCAAATCATATAAGGTGAAGTTGAAAATCAACTCAACAAACGCATTAAGAAAGTCAAATCCGACCGTGGTGGTGAATACTACGGTAGGTATGACGGTTCGGGTGAACAACGTCCGGGACCTTTTGCCAAATACCTAGAGGAATGTGGGATCGTCCCTCACACCATGCCAGGTTCACCTAGAATGAATGGTGTAGCTGAAAGGCGAAATAGGACCCTTAAAGATATGGTAAGAAGTATGATTTGTCATTCTTACCCGAATCACTGGGGTGAGGCATTAAAGACTCCATAGCCTTACATTCCGAATCGAGTACCAACTAAAGCAAATGCTAAAACACCTTATGAGCTTTGGACAAGTAGAAAACCTAGTCTAAAGCACTTTCGTGTATGGGGTTGTCCGGGTGAAGCGCGCCTTATAGGCCACATGAAAAGAAATTGGACCCCAGGACTACAAGCGGCCTACTTTATTGGTTATTCGTAACGATCTAGGGGTTATAAGTTTTTTTGATCCCAAGGAAAACACAATTTTCGAGACGAGGCTGCGACATTTTTTGAGGGATGTCGAGTTTGGGGAGAGAAATAAGGTTAGAGACATTGTCTTTGAGGAAGAAATGGTATCAATTCCGGAGCGTTTCATACGGATGCTACTTATGAAACTATCGAAGAACCTCAATAAGACAATGTTGTAAATTCTCCTAACCAAATTGAAGACGTTGCTCATAATGAGCAAACTCACCATCCTCAAGAGAACATAGAGCAAGAACAAGTGTCTTTGCGACGATCCACTGTAGAGAAAGGAGAAGTGCAATTTCGGATGATTATATTGTATTTCTCCGGGGAACATGAGGAAGATAGTGGTTTCGTGGAAGATGATCCTATCAACTTCCGTAAAAAGCCATGGAAAGTTCCAATTCAGAAAAGTGGATCATAGCAATGAATGAAGAGTATAAGTCTATGCAAGATAATAAAGTTTGGGAACTTGTCCCATTACCTGAAGGTGCAAAACCTATTGGTTGTAAATGGATTTTTAAAACCAAAAGGGATTCTAAAGGTAATGTGGAGAGGTATAAGGCTCGTCTTGTAGCTAAAGGTTATACTCAAAAGGAAGGGATTGACTATAAAGAGACCTTTTCTCCAGTGTCATCTAAGGACTCTTTTAGGACAATCATGGATCTTGTTGCGCAGTTTGATTTAGAGCTTCATCAGATGGATGTGAAAACAGCGTTTCTCAATGGTGACATTGATGAAACAATCTACATGGTGCAAACCGTAAAAACTTTGTATCAGGAGATCCAAAGAAAATGGTTTGCAAATTGAGTAAATCCATCTATGGCTTAAAACAGGCGTCTCGACAATGGTACCACAAGTTTCATAACGTCATTCTCTCATTTGGTTTTGAGATAAATGATGTAGATGATTGTGTGTATCATAAGTTCAGTGGGAGCAAGATGACTTTCTTGGTCTTATATGTTGATGATATTTTACTTGCCACAAATGATATAGGTATGCTTCATGAAACCAAGAGATTTCTATCAAAACACTTTGAAATGAAAGATCTTGGTGAGGCCTCTTTTGTGTTAGGAATTGAGATACTTCGTGAGAGATCACAAGGTATTCTAAGGTTATCACAAAAGAACTATATCGATAAAATTTTAAAAAGATTTGGCATGCAAGATTGTAGACCATGAGATACCCCTATTTCTAAAGGAGACAAATTTAGTCTCAACCAGTGCCCTAAAACTAATCTGGAAATTCAAGAGATGCAAAAGATTCCCTATGCATCAGTTGTAGGGAGTCTAATGTATGCCCAAGTTTGTACGCGTCCAGATATAGCGTACATTGTTGGAGTTTTGGGGTAGATATCTTAGCAATCCAGAATGGATCATTGGAAAGCAAACAAAAGGGTTATGAGATACTTCAAGAGAACAAGAGATTATATGCTCACTTATAAGAGATCGAGACCATTTGGAGATCATTGGATACTCCGACTCGATTTTGCGGGATGCGAGGACTCTAGTAGATCTACTTCGGATATGTTTATCTACTAACGGGGTGGTGCCATATCTTGGAGAAGTGCTAAGCAAGGTATAATAGCCACTTCTACCATGGAGGCGGAATTCATAGCGTGTTTCGAGGCATCAAATCATGGAATATGGCTACGTAATTTTGTCACGGTACGCGAATTGTAAACGAGGTTGAGAGACCTATTAAGTTATTTTGTGACAACAAGTCCGGCAAAGGCTTTATTCCAATAATAATAAAAGCTCGACTAAATCAAAGCACATCAAGGTTAAGTATCGAGCCGTGAAAGAAAGAGTTCGAATAAAGAGATTTCTATAGAACATATACGGACAAACTCCATGTTAGTCGATCCTTTAACTAAAGGTCTCCCCTCCAAAGGTTTTTCATGAGCATACTTGCTCACTTGGGAGTCTTAGAGTTTGAGGAGTCTCAAGCTTAGTGGGAGTAGTTTGTCAAATGAGTTCTATGTTAGACAATATGCATATGGTATTTTGTATTTATCCGATCGAAATAAAGTTGAGTATTCAGCTTTTTTATATGTATTCGAACAATTATGTTAGCTATGGTTAATTAAAGTATGGAAGGGCCGATTGAAAATCGACATGTATAGACCACCTTCATGTGATTTTCATGCTACACATTTCATGATTGATCTATGTCATTTGGTTGTATTAGTATTAGTGATCATTGGTGGTAAAGTTATTATTGAAATAACCAAACCGCAATGGTCCTATATTGATGTGGCTAATGGACGAGATTGTTGCGGATATGCAAAAAGTTTATGATGATTAAATTTTTGAGCTCATAAGGTACAACACATTTTATTAGGATGCATATTTGGCCCAAGGGGGAGATTGTTAGAATAAAAATTATAGGGCCACATATGTTACTAATTAAAATGTGATAATCATCATATAAATAAGCCAACTAAAGTGGTCCATAAATAATTTAATTTGGCTTAAAGTTGTAATTGTCATGAAATAATTATCGTGTAGATACCGGAGCAATATCACTAATTTGGTGACGGGTCAAATTAGAAATATTGCACTTAAGTGGTTTTATTAGATTGCGGTTATGGCCTCAGTGTATATTTAGTAAGTTATGCTCATAAGGTTTATTATGTTATAATGGGTGATTAAGGGAGAGTAATTGAGAGTTAACTCTTTCTCTCCAACCGTTACAATTCTTGGGTCTTTATATCCCATCTATGAAGACTCAATAGAGCATCACCGAAAATCAGAAAATATTACACTGGAAAGTCATAATAGCGCATTTGGGATTAGGAGAGACGTAGCTGAAGAATTTCTCTTATGGCTGCCATGGAAACTCAAGGTAAGTTTCCTACACAAATAATTTTTAATACCTTTCATGAATTTACATGGATTTATGTATTTTGTGATTAATAATCTCCTTCACTTGCATTACTTCTAGACTTGACCCATTAATATAAATTATACTTCTCATGCTACTAACAATTTTTTTTCTTATTTGCAAGGACATGAACTTCAGTATGTGATGAATTTTCAGCGTACATGGGATATGAAAAAGAGCAGTAAATTCATGTAAATAAGAAGGTAGTATAATTGTATTATTTTCTTTGCTATGTTGCTTCATTAAGTACTTCAATTTTGTTGTAGCTAATCTTGTTATACTCTTAGAATTTCCAAGTCTTCTACAACAATTTTTTTTTTTCTTCTGTTTTTAATGTTCACGCTTGCTCTCTCGTGGGGAAAAACTGCAGCTACGCTTTTGTGAAGAATTGAATATAGCAAAATTTATGCATTTTGGGGAAAATATTTTTAAGCAGTAACAAGGAAGATAAAAAGAATGGGCTACACTATTTAATTGCATCACAATTTTCGATTTCGTATGAAAGTATAATTATTTGCTTATTTGAGGATGATTGTCACCTTTCATTTTCTTCTTAATGGATATTGTCACTCTGTTATTGAAATTTTTTATTTTTCTTTATTGAATTAATTTCCTATTTAATTGCCACTTTAACAGTAGTTAACAGTGTTTGTAGACACATAATCGTGTCTCCCCATTTAAGGATCCGATGATAAAACATACCGCGACATTAGTTGGCGCGATCCAATGGAAGAGCAATCTAAAGAACCATTCTAAAATGTGTTTCGAAATGATATTCTAAAGCCCAATTAATTAGTCGTGATGATTAATTGTATTTCAAGCCCATAAAATGTTTTAAACCCATTATAAAAGCCCAATCAAATATTTATTATTTTAATAGATATTTTTCAAAAATATTTTATTATCTTTGATAAATAAATCAGATTTTTAATCCGTCAAATTCTATTTCCGGAATTTTAGGGATAAAAAAGTATCTTTGAAAAACGAGCAATGGAATATGCTCGAATATTCCAGAATATGCACCGGACGTGGGGGCTGCGCTCAGCGCGCCACGTGCGTCCAGCACATTGGCCATATCGCGTCAGGCGAGCCAATGAGCGCCAGACACGTAGATTTTGTGACTCACACAGAGTCCTGCATCAGACGCAAGTCTTGTGGGAGACGCAAGTCTTGTGGGAGACGCAACTTTCTTTTCTATCTTTTCAAAACGTGTTTACACGTGCCTATCTCTGATTGAGCTGGCTGCGTCAGGCACACCAATGTGCGCATGACGGGTGGTACTGCGCCTGCCACGTAGGCCTGTGCCTGGCGCAAGGCGTGCGTGAGGCGCACGTGCCTTGTTTCCTATAAATATCCGCAATTTCATCGAATTACGGACGGCTTTTTTATTATTATTTTCACGCACATAAATTCTCTCTAATAATCCGAAATACACTTCGAATACTTCAAACACTCAAATATTTTCAATCAATCAATACTTTCACACTGCGTTCTTGGTTCCACGATTGCTCCGCCTAAAGATCGTTGCGCTCCTCAATCTAAGCCGCATAGGTATAATCCTGAGGATCCTTGAATAAATTTTATTTTGAAGTTACTAACAATTTTCTTTCCTGATGTAGACCTTTAATATAAAATCGCTCTACTGTACATTCTAACCTCTAATCTATACCTTCTTTTATTTCATATTCATATTATATTTATTCATGCCTTTGTATTATTATATGCCTGCATGATTGTTCTTTGCATATTATATGATTGCCCTGCTTATTGCTTTTATCACCTCACACGCTATTTATTGTTAATCAACACCTAAATTAATGTTCTAATATTAATCAGATTAATTTGGACAACCTGCTAGGAACCTTGTAAAACGATTGCCTAATAACATGTCACTAAAAAATAGTCTTTTTATGAGTTTCCTGAACCAATCTAGACTAAATATTTTTAGGGTGTTTAAAACATTATTTGATTATTCTTTGGCATAAAATCTGTAATGAATCGATATTTAGTAGAGGCCAACTCCTGGGCGAATGTGATTCATTATGACTATATTCGTATTCCTCACCCCGAACTCAATCTTTGGTTCACTTTGACCATCAATGGAGTCAAGACGGGGAAATCTACATCGTATAATTTATCCCTATGTTTTTCCCATATCCAATTAGGTTTATGATTCTTCCTAAAAAGAATTGTTGGCGACTTCTTTCAATACAAAATAATTTTCAATAAAACCTTTACAAATGGGGTAGTAAATCTAATACGCGCTCACACCGCAGCGTGGGCGAAAGAAAAACACGCCTACAATATCTTTTATAAAAAATCATCTTTTTCCATAGTGTTTTCAAATATTTTAATCTAACTATTTTATAAAATATGTTTTAAGAAACCCAATTGTTTTCGATAACCTATTACTTCTCAACTACCAAACCAATATATATTATCTCCAAAAAATTCCATCTGAGGATTCCACGGCAACACAAAAATCTCACGGCAGAACTAACAACACAACCTTCAACTTACACGGTCCCCCTCCAATTCTCTCGACAAAACCTCCTAACAATTAATTCCACCGCCTAAGAAAACCACTCGGCACCCTCTAATATCATCACCATCCCTCACTAAAAAACACAGGGCCAATATACAAAATTCCTCGACACTCCCTGCATCTTCATCTTGATAATTCTTCTCGCCAAATCTCACAAACAATTATCACACCACTACCTATTCTACTATTAATTATTATCATCCATGTTCAATCAAAGTTACATGACAAGATACATACATCAAGATCACGCATCACCTGATGCTAATACATTAATCTAACGCAACATAATTTTTTTAACGACTCGTTTAATATTCGATCCGGGATCCGTACAAAATCAACGACCCCGGACAACTAGTATAATTTATGAGGCCAACTAAATTAACCACCTTTATTTTCTCTCTTTATTTATTTTTATTATTTTATTGAAGTTACTAATATTCTATTCATGATGTAGATTGTTAACAAATTCACGCATTGTAAGAATTGTATATTATACTAACTCCCTGCAATATTTTATTTTCTTATTTTTTTATTTATTTTCATACATTATTATACGTCCGCCCGATTGTTCTCATGATATTATATGATTGTCACCCCGCTTTATCGTTTTTATCACCCACATGTTATTTTTGCTAATCAAAGACCTAAATAACTATTCTAACATTAATCAGATTAATTTGGACAACCTGTTAGGTTCCCTGTAATATTGATTGCCTAATAACATGTCACTAAAAATAGTCTTTTATGCTGTTTCCCGAACCAACTTCGACTCAATATTTTTAGGGTGCTTAAAACATTATTTGATTATTCTATGGCATAAAATCCGTTGTGAATCGATATTTTGTACAAAGCCAAGAATGGGCGGATGTGGTTCATTATGACTATATTCGTACCCGCACCCCCGAACTCAATCTTTGGTTCATTTTGACCATCTATGGAGTCCGGACGGGAAAATCTACATTGGATAATTTGTCCCTACGGTTTTCCCATATCCAATTAGGTTTATGATTCTTCCTAAAAAGAATTGTTAGCGACTTCTTTCAAAAATAATTTTCAATAAAACCTTTACAAATGGTAGTCAAATATAATATGCGCTCATCCCGTAGACGAAATAAAAACACGCCTACAATTCTCACACATAATCGTGTCTCCCCATTTAGTACCCTATGATGACCAATACCCCGCTCTAATTGGCCTGATCGAGGGAGAATAAAGAATGAGTCTAAGATAAAATATTTTAAGCCCAAAATCATTTTCTAAGTCTCTTTAAAAAAGCCCATCTTTGAAAACCTTTTAAATGTAGTTTCATGAAAGCCCAATTTTTAAAACCCTTTTTCTAGCACAATTTAGTCAATAGAATTAATTAATTATATTAATTAGTTTTGTTAATAAAAATATCTTTTTATAAAAAATCATCTTTTTCCAAAGAATTTTCAAATATTTTTATCTAACTATTTTATAAAATATCTTTCAAGAAACCCAATTATTTTCGGTAACCTATTACTTCTCAACTACCAAACCTTTATATATTATCTCCTAACAATTCCATCTGGCGATTCCACGGCAAACACAAAAATCTCACGGCGGAACTAACAACACAACCTTCAACTTACACGGCCCCCCTCCAATTCTCTCGACAAAACCTCCTAACAATTAATTCCACCGCCTAAGAAAATCACTCGGCACCCTCTAATATCATCACCATCCCTCACAAAAACACAGGGCCAATATACAAAATTCCTCGACACACCCTGCATCTTCATCTTGATAATTCTTCTCGCCAAATCTCACAAACAATTATCACACCACTACCTATTCTACTATTAATTATTATCATCCTTGTTCAATCAAAGTTACATGATAAGATACATACATCAAGATACATACATCAAGATCACACATCACCTGATGCTAATACATTAATCTAATGCAACATAATTTTTTTAACGACTCTGTTTAATATTCGATCCAAGATCCGTACAAATCAACAACCCCGGACGGTGGTATAATTTCTGAGGGTCAACTAAATTAACCACCTTTATTTTCTCTCTTTATTTATTTTTATTATTTAATTAAAGTTACTAATATTCTATTCATGATGTTGGTTGTTAACAAATTCATGCGACTGTAATAATTGTATATTATACTAACTCCCTGCAATATTTTCTTTTCTTATCTTTTATTTATTATCATACATTACTATATGCCTGCATGATTGTTCTATGCATATTATATGATTGTCCCTGCTTTATTGTTTTTATCACCCACATGTTATTTTTGCTAATCATAGACCTAAAGAACTGCTCTAACATTAATCAGATTAATTTGCGCAACCTGTTAGGTTCCCTGTAATATTGATTGCCTAATAACATGTCACTAAAAAATAGTCTTTTATGTGTTTCCTGAACCAACTTCGACTGAATGTTTTTAGGGTGCTTAAAACATTATTTGATTATTCTTTGGCATAAAATCTGTTGTGAATCGATATTTAGTACAGGCAAGCAATGGGCGAATGTGGTTCACTATGACTATATTCGTACCCTCACCCCCGAACTCAATCTTTGGTTCATTTTGACCATCTATGGAGTCCGGACGGGGAAATCTACATTGGATAATTTGTCCCTACGGTTTTCCCATATCCAATTAGGTTTCTGATTCTTCCTAAAAAGAATTGTTGGCGACTTCTTTCAAAACAATTTTCAATAAAACCTTTACAGTGAGGTAGTCAAATAGAATACGCGCTCATCCCACGTAGGCGAAATAAAAACACGCCTACAATTCTGTAAACACATAATTGTGTCTCCCCATTTAGTACCCTATGATGACCAATACCCTGCTCTAATTGGTCCGGATCGAGGGAAGAATAAAGAATGGGTCTAAGATAAAATGTTTTAAGCCCAAAACCATTTTCTAACTCTTTTTAAAAAAAGCCCATCTTCGAAAACTTTTTAAAAGTTGTTTTATGAAAGCCTCATTTTTAAAACCCTTTTTCTAGCCCAATTTAGTTAATAGAATTAATTAATTATATTAATTAGTTTTGTTAATAAAAATATCTTTTTATAAAAAAATCATCTTTTTCCAAAGTGTTTTCAAATATTTTTATCTAACTATTTTATAAAATATCGTTTAAGAAACCCAATTATTTTCGGTAACCAATTACTTCTCTACTACCAAACCTATATATATTATCTCCTAACAATTCCATCTGAGGATTCCGCGGCAAACACAAAAATCTCACGGCAGAACTAACAACACAACCTTCAACTTACACGGCCCCCTCCAATTCTCTCGACAAAACCTCCTAACAATTAATTCCACCGCCTAAGAAAATCACTCGGCACCCTCTAATATCATCACCATCCCTCACAAAAACACAGGGCCAATATAGAAAATTCCTAGACACTCCCTGCATCTTCATCTTGATAATTCTTCTCGCCAAATCTCACAAACAATTATCACACCACTACCTATTCTACTATTAATTATTATCATCCATGTTCAATCAAAGTTACATGACAAGATACATACATCAAGATCACGCATCACCTGATGCTAATACATTAATCTAATGCAACATAATTTTTTTAACGAGTCGATTAATATTCGATCCAAGATCCGTACAAATCAACGACCCCGGACGGTGGTATAATTTTTGAGGGTCAACTAAATTAACCACCTTTATTTTCTCTCTTTATTTATTTTTTATTATGTTATTGAAGTTACTAATATTCTTTTCATGATGTAGATTATTAACAAATTCATGCGACTGTAAGTATTGTATATTATACTAACTCCCTGCAATATTTTCTTTTCTTATTTTTTATATATTTTCATACATTATTATATGCCTGCCTGATTGTTCTATGCATATTATATGATTGTCCCTGCTTTATTGTTTTTATCACCCACATGTTATTTTTGCTAATCAAAGACCTAAAGAACTGTTCTAACATTAATCAGATTAATTTGAACAACCTGTTAGGTTCCCTGTAATATTGATTGCCTAATACCATGTCACTAAAAAAATAGTCTTTTTATGTGTTTCCTGAACCAACTTAGACTGAATATTTTTAGGGTGCTTAAAACATTATTTGATTATTCTTTGGCATAAAATCGGTTGTGTTACGATATTTAGTAGAGGCCGGCAATGGGCGAATGTGGTTCATTATCACTATATTCGTACCCTCATCCCCCGAACTCCGAAGTCAATCTTTGGTTCATTTTGACCATCTATGGAGTCAGGACGGGGAAATCTACATTGGATAATTTATCCCTACGGTTTTCCCATATCCAATTAGGTTTATGATTCTTCCTAAAAAGAATTGTTGGCGACTTCTTTAAAAATAATTTTTAATAAAACCTTTACAGTGGGGCTGTCAAATATAATACGCGCTCATCCCGCGTAGGCGAAATAAAAACACGCCTACAGTTTGCACAATAAACTATAGATAATTTTGCAAAAGAAGCAGGAATAAATATTTACGTAAAATTATAAAAGAATAAATCCGATCATACATAAATATTTTTAGAAAAGAAACGAAGAAGCAAAAGTTCGTAAATTGATAGCCAAACCAATTTAAATTGAGATAACCACACAGGCTTCTACTCCAGTTAAATAGATAAGAACACTTTAATAAAGAGTAGCTAACTTCTTTATAATAAGAGCACTTACGAACTCAAGTAATGACATATGTTATAAGAGCGTACGTCCTCCTAAACATATATATGAAATTTAAAGTTAGCAAAATAATTTGATAACTTTAAAATAAATTTCACAACTACGAAACACTGATAATAAATAGGCGATAAGTAATAAATTATAAACAACAATTATAAAATTTGCCAAGTTGACACAAATGTGCATGGAACCACCCATTGCAACCTAGTATCAACAAAAACACTATTCGAAAGCCAACTTATCAAATCGACATTAAAGTTTACCGGAATCACCCAATATAAACTTAATATCAACTCAAAAAGGAAATTAAATCAAAATAGATAAAATGAGTCAACTTATCAAATTGACATACAAGTCAAAGGAATCACCTATTATGACTTAATATCAACTCAAACAAGTTTAAAATTTAGACTGAGTATATAAATTTCGTTTTCAAAGAATACAAAACAAAATAGTTAAAGTCAGATAATTATATAAGAAGTAAAGAAATAAAACAAAACTTTGCTATAAAATTAGCAAGCACTAAATATTTGGATAAGAAACAACAAATAGTAAACGAGATCCTTTCCCACATTTGAGTTTGAAAATAATGCTAATAAGAAAAGTGAATTAGCAAGTAAAATAAAAGTTGTTGAATGCTAACCTTTAAAACAAAATAGTTTACATCTACATTTCAATCTATAACCCACAATAACTCATCAAGGTACTTTTATTTTCAAAGACTATGAAACCTTATTACCACAATTAAAGGCTGAATAAGGATTAACACAAAAAAATACAAATATTAAAAGATATATATATATATATATATATATATATATATATATATATATATATATATATATATATATATATATATATATATATATATATATATATATATATATATATATATATATATATATATATATAAAACATAGATGGTCAAAAGACGGTAAAATTATTTGTAGAATCTCTTGAAAAGACAATTCCACAATCCTTTCTTTTTCCCAAACCTTAATAAAACGATTGTAATTAACGTTTTCGAAAGAGTATATCAAAATATTAACAATAGCAAAATTTGAAAGTCAGAAAATAACTCTAATATAGGTATGAAATTTATTAGGTTCAAAGATCCACAATATAATTTGGAATATAAACTCAAACGAGAAAGTTTTGTAAATAATAAAACAGATATACGTAGTACTCACATAAAAACAACACTTAATTGGAAAAAGAGAAAATATATAATGTCTTGCATCATAACATATATTCTCAAGCAACCATCAAATAAGATAATGCAATGCAACACACATGACTATATTAAAATAAAATTAAAGTTTATTTTTAAATTGCAAAACACAAAACAAATTAAACACACAACTAAACCGAGAAGGCTATAAATTACTTCACTTTCGCTGCACTCCGATAAAAGAGAAAATAAATTACATGTAAGAGGCCCACGCAAATAAGATTAGCAAACTTGGTAGACTAATTCCACCAATAATACAAGTAATTATACATATAACATATGCTCCATAAGCATGAGAGCACACCACATTCCCATAAGGCTTCCCTTTACTTACTCTGCCCATCACACTCTCATTATAGTGAAACTATTAAACTTAATTTTAAATAAATTTTTATCTCCTATGACTAACTAATAATTTTAAAGAATCATTAGCAACTCTTTTTCAGAGTTTAGGAGTGTTTTGCTCTGATATCAACTATAACACCCCAGAATTTTAAAGCGGAAAAGAAAGAAGTAATAATAGTATTATAGGACGATGGCGGAAACATCGTCTTCTGGGAATGTCACTATTACAAGAAAAGCGTTTAAATAACTAAGTGATAAAACCAACATAAATAAATAGTATAAATAAATTAAATTAATTAGATTAATATCCAAAAGAGAAAACTAACTCTTCAACTAACTAAAAGTCTAGGCCTAAAACATCTAACTTTTTAATGCTCACATCTCAACCCGAGCCCCAAACCAAAGAAGATTCCCATCAACATAACCTGCAAAAATATACAACAAATATCCACAATCAGTGGGGAGTAACTAACAGCTCTCCCAGCTCAATTAGAATCCACATAGGAGTTATCAAGCATTAATAAATAAGTCTCAATCAACATAAAAATATCAAACTGAACCAAATAACAGCCAAACAACAACTAACAGTTTGACATGCTAAGATAAAGTAAATCAACAATAATGAAATTAAGATAAGAATACAAGATCCATAGCATAAGCCTCCAAAATAATTAAACAAAATAATATAATAGGTTTTGAGAAAGATCAGAACGCTAGTGGATCGCAACCCACTTCCTAAGGTTTGTCATATCTCCAGACAGCCTATGGGCTTACGGTCCTTACTGCCTGTGTCTAAGAATGGCCAAACTCCCGATGCAGGATAGTACCCAGCTCAGTACTTCCCAACCTCTCGGACGACAACAATTAACCCAGGTAATACCCCTAAATCGCAACCTAGGTGGTTGGCATGTTCTTCACTGGGGACTACATCTATCCCACCGGATATCTTAATCTCAATAAAATAGTTCTACAAATAAATACAATAATTTATTCAGCCATTTATTCATCAAATATAAAATAATAAGGATGCCCTTCAGGCGTTACACCTAAACTCACCAGAAACTAGGATTGCAATCCAAAAGTCTCATTTCAACGATATTATCCTTCTCAAAGTAATAGTAGTTATAATACTAATAAAAATCATTTCACCCAACTAAAAAGAATAAACCAACATTAAAACATACTTATACACCAAAAACACAGTATAGTCAAATACTCCAACTACTACACACTCGTTGTCTGTGTTTGGGTACAAGGTTAATTACAACGTTAGTTATAATGCACCCGGTACATAACTCTTGACGAAACGGTACTAAAGACAATATTATTCTCCCTCGAGTACCGTAACGTCGACAACTTAGATATTGATTTATAAAAGTACAATATTATTATACTCTCAATGTGATACAAACAAACCAAAACATTATAAAATAATGAATTTATTCATATATATTTTACGAAGATATAGCCAAAGCAACAACTTACGAACTATACCCAAAGATAACATAACTATCTTTGTAAAAACGAAATCATAACTTAACTATTTATAAACATATAAACTTATCACAAGAAATATATATAGTCTCAGACAAAGCACAAATATATTGAATGCAATACATTCCATAACACCAAAACACAATACCTCCTATGCATACAACACATTTTACACCAAAACTGCAAAAATAAGCTTAGGTTAGATGAAGCTGCCACTAATAATACTCGAATAAAATAGAATAAGATAAAATAAATGAAACTAAGTAACCCATATAATACCATAAAACAAAAGGAAAAAGAAAGAAAGAAACAAACAAAAACTATTAAAGTTACAATACATAACCCGTTGAACAACAACAATAACTAAAGCTTGTTGCATACATTATGAAATCATCAACACACAAGAGAAGGGAGGATTACAGGGAATGAAACTATATACATACTCCCAAGTCTGTCGCAAGAACGACAACGGTATTGCAGAGAGCAATCATCATCATTCTCACGCATGAACCACAACAACAACTAAACAACAACATGACATCGAAACAGAAGCCAACACCAATAAACTACTCACTCATCTCTCCAATGCAACACAACACACCACTTCTAAACATGGCTTAGCATAAACACTCCAAAAGCACAACATAAATCACAGTAACTAACAATCATAAAATCAGGAAATTTCATGAAGATAACCACACTATCATATATATTATTTTCCCCACCCATACTTCTAGCATGATACTAACCCAAACTAATTATCCATTAAAACTAAATAAAACCCAAACAGATTTTAATCGTACTAAGATTGTCGTTAGTTACCTTGATTTTAGGTGGAAAATAATATTAGAACGACGGAGAAAGAAGAGAATAATATTGCTCCCAAAACTCCAACAAAACCAGGATGACTCGATCCGCTTGAAACGTAAACCGCGACCAATTCTTCCAATATCTTCAAAAACCGATGACACCACGAGCAAGATTTCTCTGAGTAGATGAATTTCGATTTCTCACACGCCCAAATGCGATAAGAAACGAAGGAGATACGATGCAAACCAAAATGGGTGTGCAGAAATGGCCGAAAATGCGAAAGAGAGAAGAAGAAGAGTTGTGAAGCACGTTTTTTTCCTTATTGTTTCCAGCTTTTGGAGGGGGTTAAAGTGCAGAAAGTAATGAGATTATTCACCTCACTAAGCAAAGAGTTTAAGGGTACATTAAGGTGGGTTAATGGGGGGTTAATGGTGGCAATTGATGGGGGTTTATGAAGGCTTGACTCCTATCCTCATCTCTTGGTGGTTACAAAGGTGAAATGGAGATGCTCATCCAATCTTTTTACACCCAAAATTTCGGACCATATGGTGTATAGAATGGGCTTGAAATTTCGTTACGTTGGTCGGTCCAAAATATATTTAAAACTTGAAAGAAAATCACACGCTACTTAAATTTATAGAATTACTAACCATATGATAAAATAAATACGCACATTATATATATAACTAATGAAATTACTAAATAAATATATATACACTTTAAATTAATAATCACAACAACATAATACAATAATTAAATAATTATACACTTTCAAAATAGATTTTAATAATAAATTATTTTATTTGAACGAAAAATATCATTTTAATGTAAACAACGCCAAAAATAAAGAGTGAAAATTACGGGGTGTTACATAAGTCATGCCTAATTGTTGGGAAATTTTGTTACCTTCTTAAAACTGGTATGAATCAGTTTTCTTGGCGATCAAGATATTACCCACCAATCACTTTCGGTTGTCCATATGATAAAGAATAAGAATACATTCTTTAACCACTAATCATATCCTTTTATCCATAGGGTAAAGAATAAGAATGAAATAAATAATAAGAATACAGTCTTTGACCTCCAATCATATCTATTTACCCATGACCTAAAGAATAAGAATAAGCATCAAAATCAGATTTTTCCCTTAACGCCAAGTTTTGAAATTTTCAAGTAACCGTCCTTGCGCATAGCTGATGCGCGCCACGCATCAGAGATGCGTCATACCCATCACTGATGCATGCAGCGCATCTCGTTGTGCGCCATGCAACAAGGCCAGAAATTCCCCATGTAGATTTTTCAATGAATTTCCTTAATTAGGGGATATCTAAGGTACATGTAGAATAGAATCAAAGGTTGAAAAAATCATATTGTTTTCTTAATGTAAAAGCAAAACAAAAGCAAAAGAGAATCTTTACATTTTCCATTAAAACAAGGTGATGTAAGGGGAGAAATTTCCCATTTGAATTGATTTTCTACGTCTTGTAAACCCTAATTCATCACATTCCTTCTTCTATAAGTATCCCTCAAAACAACTTCATCGAAAACAACACAAAAAGAGAAAAAAGAGCCTTAGAAGAAGAGAGAAAGCTACAAGGCATTGAAAAGTTTAATGGGAAAGAGTAGTTAGATACTAATTTATAAGTAGTAATGAGTTTAAGTAAGTTCATCAAAATACAAAAAAACGAGTTCTACATTAGTAGCTAAGCACACTTCAAAAACCAATTAGAAAAATTAGGAAAATCATAAAATAAAAACAATTGCAAAGTGTAGGCATGGATTTTTATTTCCTTTAATGCCTACACGCGGTGTGAGCGCGTTTATTTGACTACCCCATTGTTAAGATTTTATTAAAAATACATTTTGAAGTCGCCAACAATTCTTTAAAGGAAGAATCATAAACCTAATTGGATATTGAAACGGAAGGGACATCTTAGGGACTTATCCAATGTAGATTTCCCCATCATGACTCCATAGATGGTCAGGAACCAAAAGTTGAGTTCGGGGGTGATGGTACAATATAGTCAGGAACTATATTGCCCATTGTTGGCCTCTATTAAATATCGATTCATTACAGATTTTATGCAAAAGAATAATCATATAACGTTTTAAAGCACCCTAAAAATAATTAATCTAGATCGGTTCAAGAAAAACACAAAAAGACTAATTATTTAGTGATAAGTTATTATGCAATCATTTTACAAGGTTCCTAGCCGGTTGTCCAAATTATTTGAATTAATTAGAACAGTTCTTTAGGTCTTGTTTAGCAATAATTACAAAGTGATAAATATTGCAATCAGGGATAAAAAATAATATGTTCATAAAAATGAAATAAAAATAAGAAAATAAAATATCGCAGGGAGTTAGTATAATATGTACAATACTTACAATCACGGGAATATATTAATAACCTACATCATGAATAAAGTGTTAGTAACTTCATGAAAATAATAAAAATAAAATAAAGATGATTAATTTAGTTGACCCTCATAAATTATACCACCGTCCGGGGGTCGTTGATTTGTACGGATCTTGGAAAATTGAATTATGGTACGAGTCTTTAAAAAAAGAAAAAGATTTGTTTGCGTCTTGCGTCTTGCGTCTTGCGTCTTGCGTCCAACCAAAACAATTGTATGAATCAAGATTTTATAATTGTAGTATGTAGTATGTAGTATGTAGTATGTAGTATGATGTAGATTAGTGCGGTGTAGTATGGTGATGATTAATGAATGATAATATTTGGTGGTGCTGTGATATCACGATGATGGTGATTGACTTTTAAGGAGAGTAGCAGTAGGGACTACTAGATGTTATGATCAGATGAATGTTGGGGTATGGATTTTGGCGTGGAGTGGAGAAGATGCAGTATAGGTAGGCAAGATAGATTATCGAGGTATGCCGAGTGTTATTTGTGAGATGAGCCGTGTGATTTATGAGAGTTTTTTATTGGTGGAGCCCCCGAGTGAGATGAGGGTGTGAATTATATATCTCCGTTCCATAATAAATTTACTATTTAAACGTTTGAAATAAAAAAAAAAAAAAAAAAAATTAAAACAATTGAAGTATAGGTTTTGAAAAGATAGTAGTTTTAAAAGTATTTAAGATTTTTAAAAGTATTTTATTAAAAGATTTTAAAAAAGAGTTAGATAAAAGATATTTAAAAAACACTTTGGGAAAAGATTATTTTTATAAAAGATATTTTTATTAATAAAAATAATCAATATAATTAATTAATTCTATTAATTAAATTGGGCTAGAAAAGGGGTTTTAAAAATTGGGCTTTCATAAAAACTATTTTTAAAAGGTTTTTGAACATGGGCTTTAAAAAAAGTTATTTTAAAACATTTTAGAAAATGGGCTTTTATAAAATTATTTATAAAAAGGGTGTTCGGAAATGGGTTAATAAAAAGAGGTTATAAAATGGTTTGGGCTTAAAACATTTTATTTTAGACTCGTTCTTTATTCTTTCCTCGATCCGGACCAATTGGAGTAGGGTATTAGTCATCATAGGGCACTAAATGGGGAGACACGATTATGTGTCTACAGAAGCCCCCACTTTGACTGAGGTTTGTAAAACCGAGAGTCAAAGTATACGTGTCGGGACGGAGAATGATTCTAGATGCTCTGCAATCCAAAATCACTCTTTTACGCCTGTACCTGCAAAACAAGCAAGAGCTTCAGGAACAGACATACATGAAACATATTTGCAAAGTAATTGTAAGTTTGCAAAAATGAAATGATAGGTGGAAATGAAATAGATGTTGTAGAGCATTTGTATCCCGCTCCACGGGGATGAGTTGTTGGTTGTCCCGCTCCTAGACAAGTTGTGTAGAGTATTTGTATCCCACTCCACGGGTTAAGCAAGATGTCGTTTGTCCCGCTCCCAGAAAAATGGTGTAGTGTATTTGTATCCCACTCTACGGGGCTGAGCTGGTGATTGTCCGCTCCGAGACAACTAGTGTAGAGTATTTGTATCCCACTCCACGGGGCTGAGTAGTGTGTCGTTTGTCCCGCTCCCAGACAAATGGTGTAAAGTATTTGTATCCCACTCTGAGTGGCAGTATATGTCGTTTGTCCCGCTCCCAGGACAAATGGTGTAGAGTATTTGTATCCCACTCCACGGGCCGAGCAAGTATGTCGTTTGTCCCGCTCCCCGGACAAATGCTGTAGAGTATTTGTATCCCACTCCACGGGGCTGAGCAATATGTCCTTTGTTCCGCTCCCAGACAAATGGTGTAGAGTATTTGTATCCCACTCTACGGGTCTGAGCCGTATGTCGTTTGTCCCGCTCCCAGACAAATGGTTTAGAGTATTTGTATCCCACTCTACGGGGTTGAGCAGTATGTTGTTTGTCCCGCTCCCAGACAAATGATGTAGAGTATTTGTATCCCACTCCACGGGGCTGAGCAGTATGTCGTTTGTCCCGGTCCCACACAAATGGTGTAGAGTATTCGAAAGTGGTCTGCAGACCCAACGGTTTGTGTGCGCGTCATTGATTTTTCGACTATTCATCGTTTCTTGAATGACATGCATTGAGAATTTGTAGGATGTCAAAATCGTATTTTTTGCAAACTTTTGAAAGTTTGTTGAATTAGTCGCGCATAATGTCGTAACGAACATTTGAAATCATTCGGAATTAGGTGTAGTGGGCTCCACATGGCTAAGAAGCCCCCAAGCGTCTTTGTGACGGGGCGTGCGCCGACGCACAAGCCTACGCTGGCGTGGTATCTTCGCTGGGACGCAATACGATGTCGTAATGAACATTTGAATTATAAGAAGTTGAGCATGTGGACCCCACTTGGCTAAAAGCCCCAGCGCGTTGTGCGGGGTGCGCGAGACGCACTGAGCACGGCTTGGGCGTGGTATCTTTGCTGAGGCCGATTGTTGTACGTGACACAACGTTGTCGGTGCGGCTTGGACGCACCATGTATATAGCACTTGTCTTCTATTGTTAATTTGTAGTGGTCCGGAGACCTTGGCGGAATATAACTTGTATAGAGCCGTTTAATGTTGGGTACCTGCGAATACAAATAACACACAGATATACAAATAATTACTAGGGGACATGCATGTGTCACGTGATATGGGTGCTGGTGTATGGATAGGAAAAGACTCGGCCTATAAAGAGTGAACTCTAATACTCTAGACTTAAAGGTGCTATCGTGTGTTCATATATGTGCGCGCATGTGTGTGCATGTGTGTGTGTATGTGTGACTCGATGATTGACGCTAGAATCCTATGGCTAAGGACGACCGATGCGATGCTTGACACAATATTGGATGATTCAGATATGTAATGCAAATGCAACGATGTGACACTAATGCCACACTAATGCAGAGATATGACACTAATGCAGAGATATGACACTAATGCGAGATGATATGATTTGATCGTTCCATTAGAAGCTCAAATTTTCGTTGAGAAGACTTGTTTTGAAAGAGGAGGAGTAGGAAGCCCCAAGGATAATTCATGTAAGTTATGTTTGATTCAAAATGCGTCGTAGTTGTTACGGGTCTAAGTGAGCCCATAAAACAGTTAGGATCTCGTATGGGCCGAGAGCCCACAATCTTTTGTATCGACTCGTAATGAAGTCTTTATCAAGGTACACATGGAGCCTATGAAGGATGATATGTTGGATTTGAAATACATTGTAGAACGAGCTTTTGTAGCGCTTGAGTTGTATATGCTTCGAGTTTTGTATGCCAAGGGCCTAAGTGAGCCCATAAAGTAGGTTCAATCTTGTATCGGTGTGGGTCTTAAAACCCAAGATGTCATGTAAGGACTCGTAATGAAGTCCTTATTACAATTGGCCTATACTTGGAGCCTATGATTTTACGTGTGGACCCGGTGATAAAGCCCTCGATAAGATTGAGTTGATGAACTATTCGGCTTGATTGCTTGATTTTGAAGATATCTCGTCACGCTTAGTGGAAGTTTCGACAAAAGATTCCATATAGGGTTCCTAAGGTGAAAAAAAGACAAGAAAGGTCAAGAAAAGAACACTCGAGGGATGAGGCGCGGTCATAGCACTGAGTGTTGAAAGGTTATGCTAAGGTTGGCTTAGAAGCGATAGTGTGGCTTAGAAAAAGAAAGTGATTAGAATAAGAAAAGGCAGAGTCATGATGAATCGATTCACACAATGAGGTAGGCCAATGATGCAGGTTTGAATCCCAGTCTATAATCTAAGGGTAGGGATGAGCATTTAAAATTCATGATTTGGGCGATCACGATTTCCTCATGGGCCTAGGCGAGCCTTATAAAGAAAAATAATGTTTTGAATTAAAATGGCCGGGCCTCAAAAGAGGTTGCCTACGTATCCATGATGGAATCAGGCCAGTCGTAGCTCTTAACATTTTAATCGGTGGCCTAGCATTTTGCTTTGGAGCCATTTGCAATGAATTAGGCATTGAATTGTAAGAGGTCTTTAGCAAGGGTGGATAATGATATAGGTTTGGTTTGGTTTAAAGCGGTCGGACCTCGGGGTGAGGTTTCCTACGTGTCTTTAGCGAAATCGGACCATTTGTAGTTCGGGCTAATGAATAAGGAGGTGCCACGACTTTTGCCTAAGTCGCCCTTATGGGTTTTTCGACACGGCGGGCTTGGGTTTGTCTTTTAATTTGTGGCTTATTGGGATGTGATATGCATGGTAGCTTGAGCGAAGGTTTATTATAGAGGTATGATTTGACTTGTAATGGTGCAGGTCAAGGCCTTTGATGAAGTTCGAGGTTCAGAATTGAAGGTTGAAGGTAAAAGAAAGTACAGTTGATAAAGTTATTGATGGGCTTATCTTTCTCTTTTTTTATATTCGATATTTTTGCACTTTTTTTTTTTTTTGCTTTTTACTTTTTATTTCTTTGTTTGTTGCTCTCTTTTTTTACTTGCCCTTTACATTGAATTGTTGTCAAATGCACTTCCCATGAGGTAGGTTAGAGGGCGAGGGTGTTATGCACTTGAGTTGAAATGGAGGAATAGTTGTAGTGAAGGGAAAGGATGCCTCTTTTATGTATGCCAATTTGTTCATTACCTTTATTAGAATAGTCATGAGAATTAGAAATTCATTTCTTTTAAGGCGACAATCGTGATTTTCATTGATGCTCATTAGTGCAAGGTTAGAAAAGAAATACTCATTTTATTACTTGAAAATTATGAGTACATGCAATAAGAGGGAAAATCCTATATTAGACTGGGAAATATGAGAGAGATGAAACAGAAAATAAAATCATTAGTCTAGACTCCTACGTCACGTGACGAGACAGCTTCGTTGCTTCGATCTTCATGAGGTCTCTTTCTAAATGAAAAGAGAAGAGGTGTATTTTCTTTTCGTGCTGATTGGACCTAAGCGAGTCCAAATGCTTTAATGAGTGATTGAATGTTTCGGGAAGTTTCCCCTTCAGTTTGGTATATCAATAGGCTCAATATAGGAATTTGCATTAGTTACCCTATGAACGACACTTTCCATTTTCTTGTTGAATCTAGGAGATTCACCGGACTCCGACCTTCTCAAGCTTTATAGTTATTTCTTCCATCATACTTGACATCCGGCTAAGGCTCTAGCCATTTCAACAGTATTTACTCGGTATTCGATGGGTTGCCCATTTCAATGTCTCTCAAATTCCGCATGGATCGTCGGTGGAGACCTAGAGATAGAGTGATGATGGAGAGAGAAAATGGAATGAAAAGAATATATGTTTGTTTTAAAAGTTGAGCTTCTAGGAACGATTTTGAATGCATGATGATTTTTTTTTTGGATTTTTTTTATGGACGCACCTAGACCTAATGCTTGTATATATGACTCTTTTGGATGCACCTAGACCTAACGTATGTATGTATGACTCTTTCGGATGCACCTATACCTAATGCATGACCCAATCGATGCGTTCGAACTCGTAAAGGCTGCGTACATACCCAAAAAAAGAGGGAATCGAATCGCTTGTAGTTCGAGACTACTAAATGTGGAATGCATGAGATCGATGAAATGGAAGTATGAATGCAATGAGACTCCTAAATGCTTATGAACTCTAATAATGCATGAGGTGTATGAATGATGGACTATACAATGCAAGGAGGGACTCTAGTATGAATGTTGTCTTAATTGACATGAAACTCAATGACTTGAAATCCTAAACTTGAAAGACTTCTAATGACGTTAGAATTCAAGATTTGATGGACTTTCAAGGATGCTAGACTCCTAATATGCTCGAGACTCTAGTGGACCTAGACTCCTAAAATGGACGAAATTCGAATTAGCTTAGACTCCTAATGTGGGCGGAACTCTAATGGACTCGAAACTCCTAAGACGAACGGAATTCTAATGGATTTAGGCTCCTAGGATGGATAGAATTCTAGCGATTTTAGACTCCTATTATGCATGGACTTTCTATGGATTATAAACTTCTAAGATGGCAAGACTTCTAACGACCCTATACTTCTTAGATGGGTGAAGCTAGACAGGGGTTAAGACTCCTAATATGGAGAGAGTTAGATGAGGTGAAGGACTCTAAATGGAGTGAACTGGATGAATCTAGACATTTGGGTCAAACGGACTTCTAGTGCGGTTAGAATTCCTAAGCGGATGAGACTTTTTACAACAAGATGGACACTAAAAGGAATCCTAGACGATGAACACAAATGATGGCTAATATATATAGAGATATAGGATAGAGATCAAGGATGAATTTTCGAAAAGATATGTGATAGAAAAAAGATGGATATATTTTTTTGAAAAAAAGTGGAGATAGAATTTTGAAGTAGACAGGAGATCGAAGATGGGATGAAATTTTGAAAAAGATAGGAGAATAATTTTTGAAGAAAAGATGAGGATGAATTTTCAAAAAAGATGGGAGATATAGTTTGGCAAAATATGGGATAAAATTTTCGAAATAGATAGGAGATTAGAGATTGAAAATATTTTTTTGAGATGGATTTTCAAAAAGATATGAGATATATTTTCGAAAAAGAATAGGAGATATGGCTTGGTAAAATGCGGGGATGACAAGAAGTTGACAACAAAATGGGATTACGAGCACTCAAAGTGAGTACGCACCACAAATGACATAAATGCGCTAAACGCAAGACGTGAAGCACAAAGCGCAGAATAGAAAAAGATTGGGCACCGAACCTTGCGTGTGACGTTGAAAGGTAATGCGCTCGGGCGCGGAATGGTGCGGGTGACGCAGGAAGCCGCGCAGACGCGGAAAGCTTGAGACTCACGCGAGCAAGATGCGAGCGCGCCATATCCAACAGATTCGATCTTTGCATTTTCTAACGCGCAAACTTGTTCGATAAAATTTGACCCGAAATGCATAATACTAAGCAATTAAAAGCACTCACACATAAAAGATGCACAAGTAGGATAATAACATGCAAAGTTCTCAACCTAAAGTCTAGTTCTACGTTCAACTATTGGTCAGGTTTAGGTAAAGGCTGAAAGGGTCCATGACTAAGAGATTGATCCCACGCTTCGTACCACTAGTACAGAATAGACGATTTGCGTCGGATGCGAGGCGCTATTTGCATCGGACATGGGTCCGGCACAAGCCTCGACGCAGATCGGAGATACGGGATCTGCGTTGGACAACGACACGACGCAATTGATTAGCTATCTGCGTCGGACCCCACCCTAACGTGCGACGCGAGATGCCTCCTCCCCATGTATACAGAGCAAAAGACACATCCGTCGCATGAAGAGTAAAGTGCGACGCAGATGGCCAAGCAAGACCCCGGCTCACTCATGTGCGTCGCACGTAGCACTACATGACGCAAATGAACATCATCTACGTCGCATGTAGTGTACATGCGACGCACATCGAACTCCCATGATATTCACTCTTTGATCAAATCGCAAAAAGACAAAAAAAAAAAAACAAATTCGAAGTATCCACAAGAAAATCGAGGAAGAAAAGATGAAAGTAACTTAATTTCATTAATATAAAAATGTAATTTACACATATGGCTTATAAAATTGTAATACAAAGAAATCATGAACATATATAATGCAACAAATTCGTGAAAACTAATATAATACAACAATTCGTATACAACCTAACCCATTCATTTCTAGATTCAAGATTGATCTTCAAAAATGTAAAATTAAAAACTGAATCTAGAACAATTCCATCCAAATTAATGCGGTAGACGTTTTCCGATGAGCTCGAGGAGACGACTTGAGGAAGAACCAATTCCATATCCGAAAATGAAAATAAGAATTTGGAAAATTCTAGATCCGAAAATAAACCCTAAAAATGCCAAAAAAGTAAACAAAAAAATCGGTTTTATTTTCAATTGGATGAATTAAGTCGGTTTTTATTTTTCAAATGCCAAAAAAGTAAACAAAAAAAATCACATATAAAAGTTTTTATTTTTCGATGTGAAAATGAAAAAACTAAAGACTAAAATAGAAAATTAGATCTTAAAATGAAAAACGAAATTGAAAACTAACTTTTTTTCTTTTATGCGGAGTTGAAGACGCCGAAGATTCGTTCGCCGGAAGCTAAGGTCACCGTCGAAGGTCACCGTTTCTTTGAAGGCCACCGCTCGTCGAAGAATCGCTCACGGAAATCAAAAAGGGCTCGACGGATTGTGAAGCGGATTGTGTTGATGAATTGCGAACGATCTTCATGCAAAAATGGCGATTGTGAAGCGGGCGAATTGAAGTTTTGTGTGCGAACTGGGGATTTGAAGAGAAACCAGAGATTTCTATTTGGGAGAGAGAGAGAGAGAGAGAGAGTGGTGTGGGGTTTGAAAAGAAACGGCTGAGAATTGAAAGGGTAGGTAGGTTTGAAAATAGTGGGAGGCGACCCAATATGAAACTCTATACGCGCGCATGGACCATAGGTCCGACGCACATGGGTATTTCCAAGCGGGCCTCAAGCTATGTGCGTCACACGTGGGCTTCATGCGACGCACATAGGTCGTCTTTTGCGTCGACTCCCTGTTGCATGCGACGCAAATGACTCTTCTGCGACGTTTGTCCAGTTGTGCGACGCAGATGAGGAGACGCAAATCATCGTTTTTCTACTAGTATACCCCTGCTTAAAGAGGTGACCACGTGTAAGACGCACTCTAGTCTCAAGTCAGGAACAAGAGAACAATGCCATGGTTGGGTAGATTTGCTTATGACTAAGATCCAACACTATCGCTCAGGAAGCTTTTTGGAAGAACAAAGCGCAAACCCCTCGGGGGTGACCTCACACATAGAACATGTGTTAATGAGGCAAGGTAGATTTTCCTTATGGTGGCTAATAGCAATGCACATGCAAAACAATATATTATTCTAAGGCATAAAAATAAGAGTGAATCATATTTTTCATGTTTCACCCACTCATTTTAAAAAAATTATTTTTTTTAAAATCCTCCCCAGTGAAGTCGCCAAATTGTAGGCATGGATTTCTATTTCTTTAATGCCTACACGCGGTGTGAACGCGTTTATTTGACTACCCCATTGTTCAGGTTTTATTAAAAATACGTTTTGAAGTCGCCAACAATTATTTAAAGGAAGAATCATAAACCTAATTGGATATTGAAACGGAAGGGACATCTTAGGAACTTATCCAATATAGATTTCCCCATCATGACTCCATAGATGGTCGGGAACCAAAAGTTGAGTTCGGGGGTGAGGGTACAATATAGTCTGGAATTATATTGCCCATTGCTGGCCTCTATTAAATATCGATTCATTACAGATTTTATGCAAAAGAATAATCATATAACGTTTTAAAGCACCCTAAAAATAATCAAACATCTAACACCAAGATCTTTGCATAAATCAACATGAATCAATTGAGAGTGTAGAATATACCTCTTGATGCGTGAATTCCACTTCCACCACGAGCCTTCTAGTGGAGATCCCTTAGAACGTCAACCGCCGTTCCTCTAGTGTTGGTCCACGAACAACCCTTAGATCACCACGTATGCTAGTACGGAAGAGAGAATAATTCTCTTGCTTTTGAGGTGTGATGGCCGAAAATGAGGAGTGAGAGAGGAGCAAAGAAAATCAGATTTTCTCTACTAGAAATGATGTGATGTCCACTCTCCTTTGTAACCCCCATATCATTATATAAGGTGGTTACAAAGAGGTGATTCATGAGGCTTTATTTTGCCTCATAATGTCATACATTATGAGCCTAATAAACTCATGAGTTACAACTCTTCCATCCATCTTTAAAACCGTCCAACCCATTTCACAAATGGATTTGGGTAATATCCAAGGGTTGTCACATTGTGTGACCTCATAGGACCCAATACATATTAGTAGTTGGCCAAAATATACTAGCCCAACAAACCGCAATTAGCTTCTAGCAAAACGTTGCGGTCACCTAATATTATTGAATATATTATCTTTATAATCTGTCCATATACATTTAGTTTGCTACACTTGATCGAGGACAAAATCCTTCAAGAAGAAGATGGTGTAGAGGAATTTCCGGTGCTAAAGCTCAAGCAAGGAGTCAAGGACGTTAATGCCCCGGGGCAACTTGGTTGCGCACCAACCACTGCCCAAAGTATTGGTATTAACATAATAACTGAAGTGGTGGCAATCTTTCCTAGACCCATTTATGCTGCCAAAATTTCTTAATCAATATATGCTGATAATAACTTAGTTTTTGTTATATATACTATGCCAAAATTTCTTTTAGTAGTTTCTTGGGCTTCAACCTATGCATTAGTTTGGGCACGTACTAGGTGAACAAAGAAGTGGGTGCATTGACCAGCAGGCAGCATGGACAGAAATTCGTGACCAGTAAACTACTTTAACAATTATTACACTTTCACGTCATTTTCAGGTGCTGATTTGTCAAGATTTGTGGCTTCAAATTGTCGTGTGTCGATTGTCTTGAAAAAAAATTATAATTTTGTGTTACTTTTGTATTATGTATGGAAATTTATTAAAGTGGCAGCTATAGAGACATGGCACAGCTCAAGGATCATGATATTCAGGTGACCTAACCCAATACTAATACCATATGATATGATTCTGTCGATGAAAATTTTAGCATAGTGTTTCATATTGGACTCTTATGCACTTTCCATACTCTTAGTACCGCTACATTCTTGATAATATAACTACCTCAATTTTTTTTTTTAAGTTCTACTCAATTTCTTTTTCCATTCGTTTTTTTTTAAAGTTATCGTTCAACGCTTTTTCTTCATTTGACAAAAGATATACAATAATTTAATCATTGTTGGCGCACTCTTTTTCTTGTCTTCTTTTGTCTCCTTTAAAATATAATAAACTCACACGCTCTCTCTCATTATAAAAAGTTAAAGAAATCGAAGTGGGCCCTTTTTACATTCTCTTTCAAATTCGTTTTAAAATGTGTATTTATACTAACCGAGTAGAACTTTAAAAAATAGAGAGAGTAGTTAACCAAGTTTACGTATTTCACACATTGTCATTTAGAAACCTATGTATTATTGTTATATATGTTTCTAGATACATGCAACATTACAAATTTTGCACTATTCACATATTAACTTTCATCTCATCTAGGAGCTAATATAAAATATATTGTTGGATTAGTCGCAAATTGTATTTTCAAAATATCAACTTTTTATAAGTTTTTCAAATCGATAATTTAAGATATTAACAGTCAAAATAGCGTTAAAAAAAAGTACTAATGTAGTATTACTTGTCAACTTTTAATGCCAATGTTATAACTAGGACTATCCTATTATGAGACAAACAAGGTGATTGGTAAATTATTTTTTACCAGTTTCCTTAAATTATGTGGTCAAATTATTAAAGAAAATATTGAAGAAAATTTATAGTAAACCCGGGTGTAAAATGCTCATGGCATACCCAAAATTATTTTATGCTCATTGTTAGTTGTTCATCTGAAATTCTCCGAATGAGCAAAATTCTACTCATTTCTAATTGCTTTTGCTCATTCGCCCAAATAAGCAAACTTTCTGAGATGGGCTAACATTTTTTGCTCATTTGAGAAAATAAGCAAACACTTTTGCCTAAATGAGCAAATATTTTCGCTCATTTTCTCAAATGACCATAAGTGTTTGCTAAAACTGCGATATTGATTTCAAATGTGAAATTACGTCCATCACTGATGGACTCTGAAACTTTAATATTTGTTTTTGCATTATCGATCATGAATTCCGGCCTTGACGAATCTTGGAATCTTTAATTTTGATTTTCAAATTTCACCCTGAAGTATGCGTGGGGGTACTCAAAAACCGAGGGAAGGATGTCGGTCATCAAGGTCAACATAAATCGGAGATAATATACAACAGCTTAGCCCAAAAAATGGTCACTCTCTCTTCTCACACTCCAGTAGCAATGACAGAAGAGATATTGAGGATGCCACCTATTAATCCGGGTATGTCTAATTTATTGTGGAATGCGATGGGAGTGGTGAGACAGGGTTTTCGCCGCAATATAAACCAATTAATTAGGGATCATGACCCCATGATGATCATTATCACAGAAACTAAAGTTGGCCATCCTAATATTGAGGGGATTAGAGAGTTTGCCTTTCAATTCGTTTGAAACCATTGAGCCGATACGGTACACGGGTGGTATCCTTATACTATGGAGCAAAGGACTTCATTCCTTCACTAACATCTCTAAGGAGCCCCGAGCAATCCATGGAGTCATTCAGGTTTGCAACAAAAACCCTTTTTCATTTCTATTCTATATACAAATACTAAGTTTAGTGGAAGGATTGAAATGTGGAATAATCTTGTGGAGTTTGCTAAAAATGTTCAATTACCATGGCGAATACTAGGTGATTTTAATGAAGTTACTTTTGCCCATGAAAAAATTGGGGGTAACAAACCTAAAGAGCATAAAATAAGGCTCTATAGAGACTATAGAAAATTACAATTTGAATGATTTGGGATTCATTGATAGTAAATTCACGTGGTTTAACAAGAGAAAGAAACAATCCATTTTTTAAAGTTTGGACCGATGTTGGGCTTCACCAAACTGGATGCTTGATTACCCTTCGGCAGTGTCAAATAATCTACCAAGACTCACTTCTGACCATAACCCAGTTCTTCTAACTCTAATACCCTCAAATTAGGCCCGCCCAAAAGTTATTTTAAATTTGAACCTTTACGGATTGTTGAACCAAGTTTTGTTCCATGGGTCCAATCAAGTGGGTGACTATAACACTTTGTTTCCCTCTTAACTTTTGCGCCTTAGGGAAGATATTCCAAATTTTGTAGAGGAAAACTACAACATATTTAGGAAGAAAAGAAAAGTAATGGCCCATCTCAGTGGAGCCTAATCCGCTTTACAAGCAGACCCCTTGAATGCGTTTCTTTTTTACCTTGAGGCCCAGCTAAATAATGAGTTAAATGTTATATTGGATCAAGAGGAATGTTTTTGACAAACTAGGGCTAGATCGAATTGGATCCTTCAAAGTGATAGAAATACACATTTTTTCCACCTCTCGACAATTTTAAGAAGAAAATCAAACCGTATTAGCATGTTAAAAGATGAAAGCGGACATAACACAACCAATCAAAAAGAAATAGAGATGATGTTTCTAGACTATTATAAGGATCTTTTCACCTCTAATAATCTAGTTATTCCTAACCAAATTACCTCCCTCCATTTAATTGACTGTGGGCAAGTCCCTTCCCTTGTTGAGACTAAGGATGCACTTATTTCCATAGGTGGTACAAAGGCTCTAGGTGAGGACGGTTTCCATGCTATTTTTTTTCAACGCATTTGGGATGATATTGAAACAGATTACTATGAGTTGATTAAAAAAAACAGGATCATATCATCCCTCCTAATCTGAATACTACCTTGATTTCCCTCATTCTAAAAATGGATAACCCTTTAAGAGTGCAAAATTTTAGACCAATAAGTTTTGTTAACACAACTTACAAAATAATAACAAAAATTCTTGTCCAACGAATCAGAACTGATCACCTCCATGATATAATCTCTCCTAATCAAGATAGTTTCATTATCGGAAGGGGTTCGGAGGTTAATGTCATTATTGCTACTGAGATTCTTCATTCTATGAAGAAAAAGAAGGGTAGGAGTGGTCTCTTTGCTCTAAAACTCGATTTAGAAAAAAGCGTATGATAGGTTGAAATGGCCTTTCATAGAACATTGCCTAAAAATGTATAATTTCAATGAGACCACCTGGTCCATGTAAGGAATGGCTCATTGTCTACAAATCCTAGTTCTGTTAGGATTGGTGTTGTTTTCCTAATTCTAATAGGAATAGGACTCTTAAAATCCTAATCCTAGTAGGATTAGAACTCCTAGCTCTATTAGGAGTCTAAAAGTTTTAGTTTGTTTGTAATTCTAGTTGAGTTATAAATCCAAATTCTAGTTGGATTAGAATTCCTAATTGGAGTAGGATTATAGTAGCATTAGGAGTCTAATGATAATAGGAGAATAAACATAATAGGTGTGTAGGCTTGCTTGCCGCCCAAGTTGGAGCTTGTTCCACTTGGTTAGGAGTTTGTTATTTCTTTGTTATCTTGTTTTAGTTTCCTAGTTCTAGTATGACTAGGGTTTATGGTTTTCACGCCTATATAAGGCTTTTGAATTCATTAATAAAATCAGTTTTGTTAAGTTTAAGAAAAGGTGTTAAGCGTTGTGCTTGCATAGAAGTGAGTGTTCAACTATACAAACCGAGACTTTGTGTTATCTTGGATCCGAGACTCACAAGAGAACCTCTTAAACTGAGATTTAAGAGCCTATCCATCTTTATTTTCATTGTTGTTCGTCCATAAAATAGTAAAACCCAAAAGAGTTCGAAACCACCAACAAAAATCACATCACCACCATTCAAGTCATCATGAGTTGTGTCTCTTCTACTTCCACCTCAAGCCAAGTGAATGGTCATCAAACTTATTCTTTCTTACCTTCGAGAGGGATCCGCCAGGGAGACCCTTTGTTAGTTGTCACCCTATCTATTCATTCTTTGCTTAGAATATCTCTCTTGAAAAATTCATGAATAGCTTGTAGTGGATTACATTCTTCTTTTTGGGGGAAGCTAGCCAAGCAACTCTCTCCACTATGAAAATCATTCTTGAAAACTTCTACTCCATTTCAAGGGAAAAAACAAATGACTCAAAAAGTATGCTATACTTTTCTCCTAACACTTCCATTGAAATGAGAGATGAATTTGAACAAGAAATGAATATAATGAGTACCCAAGATCAAGGAACCTACCTTGGTTTTCCCTATGTCATAGAAAGCTTTTTAAAGGAAATCTCTCTTTCATCATTGATAAAATGTAATCTAAAATAGCCTCGTGGAAAGCTGGAGCCTTATCCAAGGAAGGGCGTTTGGTACTTATTAACTATACTCTCCAAGTGATTTCTAGGTACTACATGATGTATCTTATTCATTTTCCCAAATATATTACAAACCAACTTGATGCAATCTGTAGTAGAATTTTTTTGGACTGAGAATAGTGAGAAAAACAAAATAACGTGGACAACGTGGAATAACTTGTGCAAACCGAAGGGCAGTGGGTGTCTTGGATGTCTCTCTAACATGGACATTAATAGGGCCAATTTAGCTCGTCTCTGTTGGAAGTTAGATAACCATACTATATGGGCAGCTCAAATCCTACATGAAAAATACATCAAAAACAAACTCCACCCTACAAGCTTTAGTAAATGCTCGCACTTATGGAGTGCTAGGTTTGGGTGGGATGAATATAGTAAAAGTTTAGTTTGGAGAATAGGAAATGGGGAAAGTATTAACATCTCGTAGGATAAATGGCTAAATGGTGATAATTTGCGCTTTCTTGTTATTGGCCCTCCTGCAAAATTGGAAACCAACCTCAAACTTTGTGAACTAAGATTCAAGGATATCATCCAATTCATCTCCTTCCACTTTCCTGATCAAGCAATCCAAAGAGTAAGAGCGATAAATTTTAATAGCAAACAAGATGAAACTTACTCTTTATGGATAAACTTAAACATCTTTAACTCTAAACTAGCTACAGCCGAAATTATAGACCTTAGCAAGCTTGAGTTGGGTGGGTGGGATTGGATTTGGCGATCCCCAGACCACCCTGAACAACATTTTTTCATTTGGCAAGTGTGGTGGGGGAGAATGCTAAATAATGCAAATATTAACTTCAGGATTAGAGATCACCCCTCTAACTGTACATTCTACCCAACGACCCATGAAGACATGAATCACATTTTAAGAGTTTGCCCTCGTGCTCGTGAGATTTGGGAATTGGCAAAAATTGATGTCCATCTTGGTACCCTGTTTAAAACCTGGTTCAAAGATCTTATCACTTCTGATGTCATTCAAACAAACTGTGTAGTACCTCGTAATGCAATTTTCGTGTTTACTTCTTGAAATATTTGGCTGACACGAAGCGCTTGACTTTTTAAAATGGAAAACGTTCCATCTGATGTCCTCTTCAAATCCTTATTTTGGGCCGCCACTGAATGGTTCTTCAACCAGAACCAACCTAAGGTGGGTAAAATACCCAATATCCAAACCAAACCCTCTTAGCTAGAATCCACCTCCCAGAAACCATCTAAAAGTTAACACTAATGCATCGTTCCTTTTTTCAACCAAACAAGCTTTCCTTAGTGCAATCTGCCGTGACCAAAATGCCACTTGGCTCGAGGGTTTTCAGGTTTCTACGTTTGCAATTAATGCTTTTGAAGCCGATATGAAAGCTATCCTTTTAGCTTTATAGTGTATCAAAGAAAAAATTTGGGTTAATGTTTCAGTGGCAACTGATTGTCTTTGAGCGACAATGGCTATTTTGCAGGGGCCGAATATTAATAACAATGAATCCGATATGATTATTTTGTGCTGGGAGTGGCTCCAAGGTTGAGGAGGCATTAGCTTGCAACATGAAGGAAGATGAGCAAACAAACTTGTGGATAGTGTGGCTAAGAATGCAAAAGTGAAGATAGATGGATTTAATAATCTATGTATTTTGAGCAACCCTCTCCCGGAATGTAATAATATATATGTGGATGAAAAACTAAGTGTGTTAGCTCGGTTATCGGAGCTGGTAGGGAACCGTAATGCCCACCAAAGGCATGTAATGAACATTATTTCTAATTAATAGTAGTTTGTTCCTTCCTTCCAAAAAATATAAGAAGCGGGGGAAAGAAATGAGTAAAATGATTAGAAATAAGTGATTAGAAATGAGAAAATTTTGCTCATTTAAAAAAATTATTTTAGAATTGGCCATACACCCTGTATACCATGCATGTACTCAAAATATTAGGTGAATAACTTCTTGGGTAGGTAAAAAGCCATTTGTTTACATATTGATGTTTAGATGTGTTAGAAAATAGAGAAAAAAGGAAATCAAAATAAGTGCTTTTGTTGGTCCCCCAAGTATGTGCAATGGTTGTAATTACTGTAGTAGACGCTAATTAAAAGGAAATTGTATGGGTATATACCAAGTATGCTAGCAGACCTATGATAGTGTCCGCGACCACTATACAAGGACGCGCTTTGAAGACCATCATAACAACGCTTGAGATCAGTTCAACAACGTTGTCCGACAACACTGTTGGCGGCCATCTAATCAGACAAAATAGAGGAATCTTTCCTTATGTCAGGCACATCACAGCAACACACATTTACGAAGATTACACATCCTGTCGGAGGAATAGTACTTCTATAAATAGCCCAACAGTACTGTTCTGCACATACATTTGGAACACTAATTCTTCTCTCCCTCTTTACTTTCTCTCTCTAAATCCTAGTTGGACATAATGCAGACTTGAGCGTCGGATGGGGGTTTCCTCGCATCCCCCCCGAGGGTAGTTTACGTTTGCTTCCTTGCAGCTACTCACTAGCGGACGCCTACTCCACTTCTTGGCGGACTCTTCTCAAGATCGCCAACCGTTCCACAACCGGAACAAATTGGCACTAGTAGGAGGGGACCTTCCATTTTTGTGAAGCATTCACGGATAACGTGACACAATTCGAGTCAAGCTCCACCTGGGTTCACTGATGCCGATCAAGCGTCTTCTTAGCTCGCGATCACTAGGGAAGATGGTGCACCACAATTCAACTTCAGGGTGCCCAACAACAACATTATTCAACAAACTCCCGAGAACAATGTCTCTCAAATGAACACTATGTAACGTCCCATTTAACCTAGCTCAGTTAAGTCCTGAGTAGTTGAGAACAGTGACATCATTTATACAAGTGTTAGTGGGTACTCCCAAGTCAACTCCTAATGTTAATGCAACTCCTACTCCAAATGCTAATGTTCATCAAACCCGCAAGCGACCCCCGGCTTTGGCCGGTAGGAACGCTGGCGGTACATTGGTAAGGAAAATGCGTGCCCTCACTCACGAGGGACGGCAGCGTGAAAAGTAGTTAGATGACCAGGGTATGAAGAGGATACTTAGGAGACTGAGGAGGATAACCATTCTGAGGATAAAGATCATGGACGCTCTGGTCGTGAGTACAACACCAATGGTGCTAGTAACTATTCGGCTGGCGGCCACCTGTTAATCAGGCAAAAGCTTTCTCCATCTGCGCCGGAAATTCTGAATCACCCCATGCCAATAATTAAAATGTCGTCATGTAAATACGATGGTAGTGCTGATTCCGATGATCACACCGTGGCTTTTGAAGGGCACATGTATCTGTACACTCAGGTGGACGCCATCTGGTCTAAGGTGCTCCCATCCACCCTGACTGGGATAGCTCATACTTGGTTCAAAAGTATCAAGCCAGGCACCGTTTCTAGTTTCTCTCAGCTTTCGTCAATGTTCAACACTCATTTGTGAGCAATAGGCAATGTGAGCGTACTACTGGTGAACTATTATCTATTAAGCAAGGTCAGACGGAAAGCTTGTGTGATTTCATTGGCCGTTTTTATGTGGAAGCGGTCACTACTCTGATGACGGGGCTAAAAGAAGGGTTCGTATTCAGAAGTTATTTGGACCGCAATAATTTCACGTCCCTATGACCTGTGTTGGGAAAGGAAAATGACATTATAAGGGGTGAAGAGTTTGATAAGGCCTCGAGCAGTCAGCATCGTGAGCCTGAGAATAAGAACGAAGAGAAGCAGAAAAAAGATAGGAAAAATTGATAGGAACAGTCCCAACTATAGGCGTTCCGCCATTTTCAGTCCCAACTAAGGATTATTTCTGAGCGGTCCCAACTATACATCATTTTAGCCGAAATTGGTCCCAGCAGGTCAATGACCTGCTACAACAGGTAAAATACATTTTTTTATCTTTTTCTTTTTCACCACCACCTATTTAACATCACCCCATCACCCTACACATCACCCACCACCCAGCACCACCAACACTTTCTCTCTCCACGAAACCACCACCCAGATCCCCTCCTCCACCATTTCCCGCCTAAATTCCACATCTCCAGCAGCCAAACGTCCCCCTTCACCCTCACCCACCTGCGTCGATGAATCTCCACCCCAAACCAAACCTTCGTCACTCCGACGAACCACCCCCCGAGGCCACCATGTGTGGCGCTGTAGCCTCTCTTTTCTCCCTTGCGCTCCTCTGTTTCTTTCTGTCACTTGTTGCTCCTCCCTCGCTCGCCACTGCACCACGCCATCGGATGGGAGGGGAGGGGTGGCAGGGATGGGGAGGGAATTTCGGGTAGCCGGGGAGGGGGTGGGAGGGGGAGGGTTGGTAGGGGAGGTGGGTGGGAGGGGGAGGGTTGGCGAGGAGGGGGATGGGATTTTGGGGGTTAGGCGGGGAGGTGGGTGGGAAGGGGAAGGTTGGCGGGGAGGTGGGTGGGATGGGGAGGTGGGTGGGATGGGGAGGGTTGGCGGGGAGGGGAGGGTTGGCAAGGGAGGGGGATGTGATTTCGGGGGGTTAGCTAGGGAGGTGGGTGGGAGGGGAGGGATGGCATGGGAGGAAATAGATAGGAGAGAGGAAAAGGAAGAAGAAACTGACTTAAGAAATAATAAAAAAAATTAACCTGTTAAACAGGTAATCAGTCACTTGGGACCAATTTCAGCAAAAATGATGCATAGTTGGGACCGCTAAGAAATAATCATTAGTTGGGACTTAAAATGGCGGAACGCCCATAGTTGGGACTGTTCCTATCAATTTTTCCAAAAAGATAAGGGTCGTGATAGTGATCGCGGTCGAGAGGAAAAGAGGCCATAATCAAACATGGTCAAGAAGGGGAATGACCGTGAAAGAGGAGATCGTGAAAGGGATGACCGCAAGGATAAGTTCGACGAATATACGCAACTGACAACATCAAGAGCTCAGATATTCACCATGAACAAAGACAGTTACACTACTACATTTTGAAGTAAATGCAACAGTCTATTGCAACGGTTGACCATAAAGCAACAGTCTATTGCAACGATTGACCATAAAGCAACAGTCTATTGCAACGTCATATGCTAATGCAACGCTCATGTGCAACGGGTGGTACTAATGCAATGCTTATTACAACGATTATACAAAACCGTCGCATTAGAGTCTTAAATGCAACAACTTTTAAATCTTTTGCAACGGTTCCCAAACAACCATTGCAATAGTGTGTGCCATTGTATTAATCTAATAACCAAGGCAAGGTTGTTTAATTTACCATACCCAGCCCACGCAGGCACGCAGCCAAAGTGATTGGTTTCCCTCCATGTTTTCCCCAAAATTTCGAAAACCCCTAAAGCTTTTCATCTCACACGCAGTACTACATCTCCTCAATACCTCACTACTTACGAGCAGTTTCTCAGTCATGCCCTCTAACATCTTACACCACTTGGGCCGGAAATTATCGTCTTCATGACTTCACCGGCGCCTCATTCCTCCCACTCTCTCTCTCCTCATCATCTCGCCTTTCTTTCCAAACCCTACTGTTTTTGCTAAGAAATTAAGGATTATAATAGGTTGTGAGGTGTGATGTGGGCCCCAAGAGCGTTCGCCTGAGCTCCGTTATCCGTACGCCGGAATCCTGTAAAAGAAGGTTAGACTACCCCGGGGGTGTTTCCGGGATCGCCCCTCCGACGCTCAAGTCAGTAAGTGATTGAGGTAAAGAGAGAATCTAGAGAGAGATGCTCTAGTTTGTTAGGTGAGAATTCAATACCTGTTCATTGATGAGACTGTTGGTATTTATAGTGTTGGGGATTCCCATACAGGAAACATTGATTGGATTGGCCTCCTTGGGATCAATGGCCATGTTGCCTTTTCAGGCAATGATTATTTCAGCCTTTTAGAGGATCCCCAAGCTTCTGAGATTAGGTCAACTCTCAGGTGGGACCCACTGTTGCCACCTGTCCAAGGCTTTAGGGGGCTTTTCATGTCCTTGTTGGGCTGCTAATTAATTGAGCCCAATCAATTAGCCCCATGCCTGGGATGGGGGATCATGGAGGTCCGACCGAGTGACACCCATCCGTGGTGGAATTGTGACCGCCTTAGTTTTGATTGACTCACTGTCCATGCAAGGTAGGTAGGCCGAGTACACCATGGCGCCGACCGAGTCAATCCTTGCTGAAGGGTTTGACGCCGACCGGGTCGCTCCCTATTAAAGGGGTTTTTGCTGACCGGCTCCCCTATTGTTTGAGGGAGGAGTGCCGATTAGGTCACTCCCTGTTGAAGGGAAAATTGCCGCCAGGTCATCTCCTTTTGGAGGGAAGGCACCGAGCGGATCATTTTCCTGCTAAAGAAAGAAGCGCCGACCGAGTCGCTTTTCTATTGAGGAGAACAACGCCGACCAAGTCATCTCCGGTTGACGGGAGCAAGGCCAACCGGGTAATTTTCCCGTGGAAGAAAATGATGCCGACCGGGTCATTTTCCTATTGAAGGAAATAGCACCGACCATGTCATCTTCTGTTGATAGAAACAATGCCGACCGGGTCATTTTCCTGTTGAAGGAAATAGCGCCGACCGGGTCGCTTTTCTGTTGAAGGAAATAGCGCCGACCGGGTCATTTTCCAATTGAAGGATATAGCACCGACCGGGTCATTTTCCTGTTGAAGGAAATAACGCCGAGCAGGTCGAGGGAGTATGAAGCCACTCGGACGAGGGACTAATGAGTCCCAAGTCTATCCGAGTGGGTGCTAGGTGATACTTGGCCATACTTGACCAAGTATAGAGGCAACTCGACAAAGGAGGGGAGCTCTTATTGGCCGAGTGAGTATGGAGCCACTCGGACGAGGGACAAATGAGCCCCGAGTCTATCCGAGTGGGTGCTAGCTAATACTTGGCCATACTTGACCAAGTATAGAAGCGACTTGGCAAAGGAGGGGAGCTCCTATTGGCCGAGTGAGTATGGAGCCACTTGGACGAGGGACTAATGAGCCCCAAGTCTGTCCGAGTGGGTGCTAGCTGATACTTGACCATACTTGACCAAGTATAGAAGCGACTCGGCAATAGAGGGGAGCTCCTATTGGCCGAGTGAGTATGGAGCCACTCGGACGAGGGACTAATGAGCCCCAAGTCTGTCCGAGTGGGTGCTAGCTGATATTTGGCCATACTTGACCAAGTATAGAAGCGACTCGGCAAAGGAGGGGAGCTCCTATTGGCCGAGTGAGTATGGAGCCACTCGTACGAGGGACTAATGAGCCCCAAGTCTGTCAGAGTGGGTGCTAGCTGATACTTGGCCATACTTGACCAAGTATAGAAGCGACTCGGCAAAGGAGGGGAGCTCCTATTGACCGAGTGAGTGAGACGCTGCTCGGATGATGGGCTGATGAGCCCCAAATTGTCCGAGTGGGCACCGGCTGATCTTCGCGTTTCGCTTGATGGAGTGGCGATTATTTTGCCCGAGCGGGTAGGTCCGACCTCCCGTGCCACATGGCTATTTCGGATAATTGGGATCTTGGGACCCTTCTTTTGGATTGAGCTGACTAGGCGCTGCCAAGGGGTTTGCCGTTTGATCTCCCTTTGGATACCGAGTAATGACGCTAGGTTTTCTTGGATTCTTGAATGATTGGGCTGAGTAGGTCCAATTGGGCAGCTTCAAAAAGCCCATTAAGGCGACGCGGGGGGGTTTGCGTTGCACATCCCCTGGGCGTGCCTATATATATGAGGGAGGAGAGAGAATTTCAGATCATTTGCTCATTTCTCCAAATCCCCTCTCTCAAAAATCTTTAAATTCTCCCCAACTTTCAAGCTCTTCCTCCAGTCTTTTCGTCCGACCAGGTACGCTCTTGATCTTCTTTTAAGTTTCTTTTTCTTTCTTTTCTTCGAATAATCTCGGCCGACTCTCTTGTCCATAAATTATGGGAGATTCGTCCAAGTCAGCGACACCCCCGACCTCACCTCCCTATAAATTGTCCGAGGAGGTGAGGGGGATGGGAATAACGTTGGTGTCGACTGTAATAAGTTGCCCCGACCCCTCGGCTGTGCCCGACGCAGTTGCTCTTCCGATCCCGTCTTCTTAGGTAGAGGATGAGGCTAAGGGTATCATTCCATACCCTTGGGAGGTGTCTTTAGCCTACCCCCCCTCGAGGAGTTACTTAGACAAATATTTGTCTTATGATGTAGTTAGAGTGGCCATGCCGAGGGGAGCAGGAGAGGCGTCGACTTCGAGTCAAGAAATTGAGTACCCCGACCTAGATCCGAAGGGGGGTCCAGGATCCTTCTTTCTTGAGGCGGGTCTGATAAAGTCCTTTATTAACGATCTCCGAGGGACAACAACAAGGTTCCAGATAAAGGATCCCTTTTACTTGGTCCGACCAGAGGCCCATCACACGGTCCTTACCCCTCCGCCTGGGTGCATAACGGTCTATTATAAATCAATGGAGATGAGGCTTCGATTCCCTCTGACCCCCTTCGTCAGGGAGTTGCTGAACGCCTATGACTTTTCGATTTGCCAGATTTCTCCCAATTCCTGGGGTGGGATCAATGCCTTCCAAGTCTTATGCGACCTGTTAAGCGTCCGACCGACCCTCAAGTTGTGGAGGCATATGTATAAGCTGGTCGAGGTGATGGCCGCGACGAATGGACCCGGGTTGTGGAGCTTCCAAGTCTGACCGGGGTATCAGACTGTCCTTAACCTCCCTACTTCTCAGAAGGGGTTCAGGAGGGAGTTTGCCTTTGTCTACTTCGGCGGAGATTGGGGGATTCCTTTGGTCCCTCGGGATACCGAACCCATCGTCAGTTTGAACTTCCGAGTCGGAGAGCTTGACGACGAGGATGGTGTAGCAGACTACTACATGCAGACCGAGTCCAAAATAGTGAATGGGGGCGAGATCTTCGTACCCGGCCAATGGTTGCCCGACTGCCAGCTCTTTAAGAATGAGCATTTCATCTCGGCTATGGGTCTTAGCTCGACCTTCCCGAAGGGTATTTCGCGGAGGGGGTGGCTAAGGTTATCGCTCGGATGGCCTGTGTGTTTTATTTTGACTAACACTATGTTTGCTTTTGCAGAACCTTCCCGAGCGTATGTAGAAGAAACCGACCCCATAATGGCCGACAAGCTGAATGTGGCAGCAATGAGGGCAGCTCGGATGAGGGCCGAGATAGCGGCTAAGACCATGAAGGTCCCTGCTCCGCCTAAGGTAGGCTATGCTGAATGTTGCACTTTACTTTTTTGCTGAGTGTCTTTCTGTTCGTTTTATGCCGACTAACTGATTTCTGTCTTGCTTCAGGACCCTGCTAAACCAAAGCAGAGGAAGAGGAAAGACAAGGTCGCCCAGACCGAGAAGGCGGTCTCAAAGGTCAAAGTTGACCGGGAGAAGAAGGTCGCAAAAAAGGTTAAGTCTGTGGAAGTCAATAGTCCGAGGGACTTAGACAAAGGGCCGTCCCAGCCGACCGATGTGGCCGACCTCTCCTTGGATTCTTCCGATTTTAACCCGATTAGGAGCCGCCAATATACTCCTATGTCTCCATCCTATGACCGGCTCGGGGGTAGTCCGACCGATGTGGTGGCCTCTGTTGTGCCTTTCACAGGACTCAGTCGCGCTGAGAAGGATGGGCGGTGGACTAAGGCTTTGGAGTATATATACACTCCTGCCGACCGGGAACACATTGATGTTACCCATGGTCGGAATGAGACCAATGAGCTTTTCCGCACTTGGCTCGACGTAAGTTTATTCTGTTTTTCTTTTTACTCCCGAGCTACTTCTTTGTCTTTGGCTAACTCTCTAACTCTTTCTCCTTTGTTGCAGTTCTCTGCTCGGATGGCCAACGTCGCTCAGAATCGGATAAGCTTGGCCGAGGAGGTGGATGACTTCAAAGAAAAAGCTAAAAAGCATTTCGACGAGGTTTATCAGGCCAAGGAGGCCAAGCGTATTGCCGAGTTGAAGCTCGATGAGGCTAAGAAGGCCATCGAAGCTAACCAGAAGGGCTTCGAAGAGGAGCGGACCAAATGGGAGAAAGAGAGGGCCGATCTCATTCTGGCACGTAACACTGCTTAGACAGCCAAAGATGATGCGCTTCTCATGCTGAAAGAGGTCGAGCTGAAAGTGACCGATCTGGAGAGCAAGTTATTGGAGGCTGAGGGTAAGATTAAGACTGAGGCTCAATGGTTCGCCAACTGGGAAAAGTCTGATGCTGCTGAGGTCTATGCTAATGAGGTGGGGAACACGGCCCACAAGATGGGGGATGTAACAACCCTGAATTTCCAATATTTCTAAAAACAACATATAGTAAATAGACTCAGAAATTCAAAGGTGATACGCCGCGATAATTAATAATAATAACCGCAAGGCTAATAGTTCTAATTAAAAATAATAGACAATAAGTTTTAAATAATTATTACAGACCAACTAGATAGAAAGTAATTAATTATTACAAACCATAATGTAAATTCTAAAGTCAAACAAATAACAGCGGATGTCTTATCAATATCTGTAACACCCCAGAATTTCAAAGGCGGAAAAGAAAGAAATAATAATATAATTAATAGGACGATGGCGGAAACATCGTCTTCTGGGAATGTCACTACTACAAGATTATTGTTTAAATAACTAAGTGATAAAAACAAACATAAGTAAATACTATAAGTAAATTAATTACTTAGATTAAAATCAAAATGAGAAAACTATATCAAACTAAAGAGAAGTCTAGAACTAAAACCCTAATAGATTATTTCTCGCATCTCAACCCGAGCCCAAAATCAAAGAAAATCCCCATCAACAAAACCTGCAAAATATACATCAAATATCCACAATCAGTGGGGAGTAACTAGCAGTTCTCCCAGAACAATAGCAATCAAAGCACGATTCAGAAGAAGATTATTAAGAAAGGAATAACATGCAATCATTACATCATATCATGCACATAGAAATCATAAAGCTCATAGATAAATCAAGAGATCATTAACAATAAGTAAGCATAATGTAGTGAGTGACATAATTTCCAATATAAATAAATAATAATAATAAATCAAAATACAACAGGTTATTGAGTCAGAAACCGAACGCCAGTGATTCGCAAATCACTTCCTAAGGTTTGTCAGATCGCAATCTCCAGGTCAGTCTATGTGCTTACGTTCCCCACTGCTTGTGTCTAAGAATGGCCAAACTCCCGATGCAGGGTAGAACACGCGAGAACTCCCCGACCTCTCGGACGACAACAATTAACCCAGGTGTACCCCTAGTTCGCAAACCAGGTGGTTGGCATGTTCTTAACCGGGGACTACATCTATCCCACCGGATATTCTTATCTCAAAATACAATCATGCATACAAACTAAGTATCATTCATCAAAAATATTCATCAAAAAGGGGATGCCCACAGTTCATCAAACAGTTCTTCATAATTCCTCAAAATAAATCACTTATACAATAATCAACAAATAATTCTCACAATAACACTTGAACATTCCCAAACATCAAAAATGACAATATACTGGTTTTTACAGCAACCACTCTCAATCACAAATACATCACCAATTAACTCTAAATCATATTCATTAAAAGAGTAATAACAATTAAATCATTTTATTCCATAAATCAAACCTAAACATGTGGTTACCAAAATGATGCATACTGTATACTACTGAAAATCAGCAACCCAAAATATATTAAATTATAAATTATATCTGATTTACAAGCCTTCAAACAATTTAAAAGTGTATCCTCAATTTCATCACAAAAACACCATAATAATTATGAAACTAACAAATTCGAGCATTAAAATCACACAAAAATTATAATATAACCCTAATAGCTCTACTGACATGGTACAATTTTTATTTATAATTTTCGGACTCAAAAAGTATTTTAACAGTTAATATACAGATTCCTCAAATAAGCCATTATAATAATTAAAAATATAAACAGACGCCCAAAAATTACCAAAAAATCACATAACATGTAAAAACTCACGGATATACATATTATTCAAACAAATTAATTTTTCTGCCTCTACAAATAATTTTCATGAATTATATACTGACAGAACCGAAATTACAAAAAACAGATATATAAATTAATTAAAACAGTAAACAGTAGATAAAAATTATTCTAAGGCAAGGAATACATTATACGCATGCTACATGATCTAAGAAATATGATTTCATCAATTTCAACAGTCGTTCCATAATTATTATGAAATTTAGCCAAAAACGCACAAAATACTAATTAAATCAAATAAATACTAAAAATCATGCGAAAATTATTTTTCTCCACACAGTATTCACATAGCATGTATCAAGTATATTCATGTCAAAATTCGTCAAAAATTTCATTCAAAAAGTATTTTAAATAATTCCTAGCGTAATAATCTAATACAGAATAATACCCTAATCACTATGGTTCTAAGATAACTACTAGTTACCTGGAACGTCGGGAGAAGAGCTGAGTCTAAAGAGACAATCATGAGATAAGTATGCAACCCAATTCCTCTTCTAACCCCAAGGCACAACGAACGAGAATTGTAGCAACAAGTCACTAAGCATTTCTTCTTGAACGTTGAAAACTCTTGTTTCGCACTGCTCTGTTACGACCATGATTCCCGATGATCAAAAGCTCATATTCCAAAAAGCTCCGGTCAGAATGTAGAACAAGACGTTATAAATATTGTGTCCAAAATTGAAGACTATCCAACGGTTAGATCTCCAGATACGGTTATTTTCGTGAAGGTGCGACAGGAAAAACCGGGTTGAACCTTTCTATTCTTTTCCTCTTCCTTTTCTCTCTTCCTTTTCTTGAAAAACGGTGAGGGTTTAATGCAAATGATGCTGAACTTCTATGAATAAAAATCAGAATTTTATGGATGTTTAATGGTTGAAATAAAAGGGTTTTAATGAAGGAGAATGATTAGGGGGTTATAGGAGTTACAAAGCTACCAAGAGTCACAAGGAAAAATAAAAAGAAAAGAAAGAAGAGAGGCTCTCCTTCTCCATCTCCTTGGCCGGCTGTCAAGCCCAACACACCAACAAAAATTTCGGCCCAAATCAACAAGGGTCCATGCTTCAAAAGCCCGCTACGCGATAAATCGATAAATTCCTAAATCGCGCCTAAACTTTGAAAATACTTAATAATGAAAATAATTCTAATAAATTATATTATAAATATAAATATAATGCACACATTAGCACGCCACATGCGATGCAACATTTCATCACCCAAGTCGGTCCAACAACGTTACAAAAACGCTACGCGACAACACCGCATCCTAAACGCCTAAATAAATGACGAAACTAATATAACCTTTAAAATAAATAACTAACAACTTAAAATAAATATATATAAATATATCACATCATATAAATATACACACATTTTCACAACACGTTCCAAAATAATCTAAATAATAAATTATTTACTTTTTTTACGAAAAAATATCATTTTAATGTAAACAAACACCAAAAATAAAGAGTGAAAATTACGGGGTGTTACAATATCTATTAAGCTAAAAGAGATCCAACGCACTCTTTAACCCAACCAAAAGCTAATTATCTTCAGGTACCTGCACATTAAACACTGTAGTATCAGCCAAAGGCTGAGCAAGATTTCATACTATAATAAAACAAAACTACTCAATGTGCAGGTAAGATATATAGGAATATCTTACAAATTAATTTAAAAATTGTATAGATTATATATAACATATTAATTTTCTAACTAACTCAGATCCAATCTTTCTTTCTTTCTGAACCGTTCTGTAAAACTTTCAAATATAACCTTTCGAAATCTGTGAGTAGGAAGTAATAAAAATGCAATGAGCTAGCTAGGCTCACTAGATAAGGTAAACACCAAAGTCCCTAGTATGCATACCCCTAACTTGATAACGTACCAAGAAGGAAGACAAATGGCAAGAGTATTGATCAATATACTCCCAACTACTAAATAAACGGTTGAGACACTGTTAACTCAACATACTTCCATACTCGAGGAATACCGCTTACCGGCAACCCCACATTTTCATTAAACTTGGTAACATTGAGGAACTTCCTCCTTTTAATATAAATCTCATATATAATCTCATAACCTCTTTCGATATAAATATCGAGAGTAATTTAAATCTCAAAGTATAAACTTCATAAAACAATCTCATTGTTAAAATAAATTTCCAAACAATGTGAAAACACTTCTGAACTCATCTGTACAAGCAAAGTAAGAAATCTTACCTATATAGCAAACCACAAACAACCAATCTCAATCACAAGTCAAAAAGGTTCCTCTACGAACCCGGAATCTACAATATAATAATATAGTATAAGTCACTAGACTATACTTCATACAGTTCATCTAAAAATAGCACAAGCTAGTTAATAAGCTTTCACTAAACTGGAAACAACTCAACTTGTCACAATCTAAGAAGTCACAAATTAAAGATCATAGATTAAAGGTCAATGGAAGTAACCTGAGCAATAAACTTGGATAGTCAAATAATAAGGATGGAGTTGACTCTAATACTAAAAGTCCATATCCAATAATTTTAGTACATATAGCAGTACATTGTTTTTTTTTTGTTTGTAAAGGAAGTAGAAAGCAGCACTAAACTGTTGACTGACTTATATTATCGTGGGTTCATCAAGTTATATACCTTGAATTTAGTAAGCTGATTTCAAGAGGAATATGAGCTGCACAACCATAACATTATAGTCTAAAGTCTTAAGTAAGCATAACATTCAACCATACGACAATATCTCGACAAAGCCAGCAAACTAAAACTAGGGTAATTTGATTATATTAACAAAAGAAAACATCTTTACTTTTTATCATAGAAGGAAGCAAATGTTATAACCTTAAACATTGCTTTTACCGTGCAAACTCCATCAAACTAACATCATTCATTTGCTTAAAATAAACGCTAGCCATAACTAATCACAAGTACAACACAACACGAATTTTAGAATGAATCACAATAATCATAATTTTGCAAGCTATTCTCGAAAATCTGATACCCATATAAAACTAAACATCAAACATGAATCAACACACAAATTTCGTATAACAAAATTTTCCCCCAATTTAATTTTTTTAAGAATCTTAATCTAACAAAATCCCAATTCAAAATTAAGCCAAAAATGAAATTAAAACATGACAAAGAATCTTACTTGATTAGTGGCAAGTAATAAGGGTGAAACTACACTATAAAAGACCCGAAAAACCGTTCTTTGATCCTATTTTCGACCCGAAAACCGCAAGCCGAAAAAACACAATCTCCTCCTCGAAAAGCACACAAAACCGAGAAATTATTGAAGAAGGCCGAATAACAGTTGAAGTATGATGTTGGTTGGTAATTTCTTTTCTTAGCTTTAATGGAGTATTGAAGCCAAAGGTTGAAGAAAATGTGGAATTGGTGGTCGTGGGTTTTGATGCTGTACAACTCTCCTTGTTTTCCTTTGTTTATTTTCTTTTTATACTTTCTCTCTCCTTATATAATACTATATGATAGGTTTTGGGTACTTAACTTAACCTAGTAAATTTAGGAGTTTATTTTTTACCACTTATAGGGTAAAGTCAAAGCTAGTAAAAAAAATATTTTAAATAAAAGAAATCTGAAATTATTTTCCTAAAATAAATTAATGCAGATAATTACTAAACTGGTATAAAAGTACGGGGTGTTACAATCTACCCCCCTTAAAATAAGTTTCGCCCCGAAACTTAAAGTATTACTCAAATAATCAAACTTATACTCTTGTTTATGAAAACAACTCATTAACTCTATACGTTAGCTAACTACTATCACTTGAAGTATAAAAACCCAACTTGTATTTCACATTTCTCATAGATAATTTCTCATAGATAAATTTAACACATAAAAAAATCATAAACTTTCTACTATTATAGGAATGTTCATACTATAACAAGCAGACATAAAACACATTAAAGCTTTATCAGAAACTTTCAATCATACCCACCTACAATAGGTGGGCAGCTATTCAAACTCAAAAAAAAGAAACTTTCAATCATACATGCACGAAATTAGTATGAATTCTACCCCCCTTAAAAAGGGAGTTACGTCCTCGTAACTAAAAATTTACATGGGTGAAGAGAGATACTTAAGACGCATAGCATCCTCAGCTTCCCAAGTAGACTCTTCCGAGTTGTGGTTTGACCACAACACCTTCACGATCTTTGTCTCCCCTTTTCGAGTCTTTCGGACTTTGTGATGTAGAATCTGAACTGGAAACTCCTCATAAGTCATGTTATCATCTAACTGGAGAGACTCTGGCTGTAGCACATGCGAAGGGTCACTAATGTATCGCCGCAACTGAGAAACATGGAACACGTTATGCGCACGATCAACGCCTGGCGGTAACGCCAATCTGTAAGCCACCTCTCCTATTCTCTCCAAAATCTCGTACGGGCCAATGAACTTAGGGCTCAACTTTCCCATCTTCCCGAATCTCATCACTCCTTTCATAGGAGAAACTCTAAGCAGCACCTTCTCTCCCACTTGAAACTCCTCATGGCGACGATGCTTATCACCATAGCTCTTCTGCCTATCTTGTGCCGCCTTCATTTTCTGCTGGATGAGCTTTACCTGCTCAACAGTCTCCTGAATCATCTCTGGACCAATCACAACAGACTCGCCAATATCATTCCAACACAAAGGAGTACGACAGCGCCGACCATACAAAGCTTCAAATGGTGCCATCTGAATGGTAGAATGGTAGCTGTTATTATATGAGAACTCTATCAAATCAAGCTTATCCTCCCAAGAGCCTTGAAACTCTAAGGCACAAGCCCTCAACATATCCTCCAATGTTTGAATAGTGCGCTCCGTCTGGCCATCTGTAGCAGGATGAAAAGCTGTTCTCATCTTCAATTTAGTCCCCAAAGCTTCTGCCAAAAGTTAGACAAGAATCTGCGATCCCTATCTGAAACAATATCGCTCGGAACACCATGAAGTCTAATCACATGCTCTCTGTAAGCAGTAGCCAATCGCTCATGCTTCCAAGTATCCTTCATGGGAACAAAATGAGCAGACTTGGTAAGACGATCCACAATAACCCAAATCATATTATTCCCCTTTGGTGTTCTCGGAAGTCCACAAACAAAATCCATTGAGATCGAGTCCCATTTCCATGCAGGAACCTCTAAAGGCTGAATCATCCCTTGAGGCCTCTTGTGCTCACTCTTGACCTTCTGACAAGTCAAGCATCTCGATACATACTTAGCAACATTAGTCTTCATATGCGGCCACCAAAAAGTCTGCTTGAGATCCTTGTACATCTTATCCCTTCCAGGATGAACTGAATACTGCGCTGAATGAGCTTCTTCTAAGATCTTTTCCTTCAACTCAGGAACATTAGGAACACACCATCTCCCCTTAAATCTCACGCTACCATCCTCAACCACTGTGAAATTAACAGGCTCATTAGCTTGCTTGTCCTTTGAGAACTGATCATGTACTTGTGCTTTTTTTTATCTCATCATATAAAGTGGACTGAATCATAAGAGAGTTAAGTTGAGCTCCCAATTGCACTATCTCTACATCAAGATTCTGAAACTCCTCTCGAAGACGATTCCTTGAACGCATGGTTTACAAACAGTGAGAGGATTTCCTACTAAGTGCATCTGCAACAACATTGGCCTTACCCTCATGATACTGAATCTCCATATCATAATCCTTAATCAGCTCTAACCATCTCCTTTGCCTCATGTTCAGCTCTATCTGAGTGAAGATGTATTTCAGACTCTTGTGGTCCGAAAATATCTTGAATGATGTGCCAAGTAGATAATGACGCCAGATCTTGAGTGCAAAAACAACAGCTGCCAATTCTAGATCATGCATCGGATAGTTCAACTCATGGTTCTTCAGTTTCCTAGAAGCGTAAGCAACAACCTTTTTATCCTGCATAAGCACACAACCAAGACCATTCTTCGAAGCATCTGTGAACACTTCGTACTCAAGGTTTCCATCAGGTAAAGTTAACATAGGAGCTGTGGTGAGACGCTCCTTCAAAATCTGGAATGCCTTCTCACAATCATCATCCCAACGATACTTAGTATCCTTCCTCGTCAATGCAGTCAACGGCCGAGCTATTTTTGAAAAATCCTTCACAAACCTCCTATAATAACCCGCCAAGCCAAGGAAACTGCGAATCTCGGTCACACTCTTTGGAGTAGGCCACTCAGAAACAGCTTGGATCTTTACTGGGTCAACTGAGACGCCCTCTCTAGAAATAATATGACCAAGAAAAACAACTTTCTCCAGCCAGAATTCACACTTGGAGAACTTAGCATACAACTTATTCTCCCTCAGGACCTGTAGAATGGTGAGAAGATGCTCTTCATGCTCACTGGCATCCTTTGAATAAATCAGTATATCATCTATGAACACCACCACAAACTTATCCAGGTACGGCCTGAAGACTCGATTCATCAAGTCCATGAACACTACTGGAGCATTAGTCAACCCAAAGGGCATAACAGTAAACTCATAGTACCCATAGCGAGTTCTGAAAGCTGTCTTAGGAATATCATTCTCTCGCAATACGGAGTTGATGGTATCCGGATCTCGAGATCAATCTTAGAAAACTCCAGCTCCCACCAACCGATCGAACAGGATCATCTATTCTTGGCAAGGGGTACTTGTTTTTCACTGTAACATTGTTGAGCTCTCTGTAATCAATACACAGACGGAGACTCCCATCCTTCTTTTTCACGAACAGAACAGGAGCACCCCATGGAGATACACTAGGCCGAATGTACCCCTTATCAAGCAACTCTTCTAACCGAGCCTTAAGCTCTTTCATTTCAGCAGGTGCCATTCTGTAAGGAGGCTTAGAAATAGGTCCAGTTCCAGGCATCAAGTCAACACTGAACTCAACATCACGTCTCGGAGGCATGCCGGGAATATCGTCAGGAAAAACATCTACAAACTCATTGGCAATTCGAACATCTTCAACACATGGCTCTTCCTTACTAGTGTCATGAACATGGCACAAGTACATAGGACATCCCTTCCTCAAATAGGATTTCAAAGTCAAAGCGAAAATGATTTTCAAGGAAGACCCTCTATAAAACTCATGGACTCCACTAGGACCAACTACGGACACCTTTTGTTTCTCACAATCTATCTTGGCTTTATGCTTACTAAGCCAATCCATCCCTAGAATTACATTAAAATCATGCAAGGAAAAGCTATCAAATCGCCTACTAGGGTGGTACTACCACACATAATAGGGACCTCTTGGATACAAATTATTACAAGTTATGATCACACCAGAAGGAGTAGAGATGTCTACATCACAAGTCCTAGAGTTCTCTAACCCTAACTTTTTCACAAGAGGTTCAGACACAAAAGAATGGGAAGCACCGGAATCAAATAGCACATAAACAGACATCGAATGAATAGAAAAAGTACTGGGTGACCACGTTGCCCTTAGTGTTTGCCTCGATGCGGTTCATCACATGAACCTGCCCAGTGTTCCTCCTCACATCACCTCTGTGTGCCTGAGTAGCATTAGCAGTCCCTCCATTGCGATTAGGTGCAACATTCCCTGGAGTAGAAGGAGCAGGACGAGTGTTGTTTCCATTATGCGGTCTCTTATCTGCTTTTGCCCCATTCCTCGAACTCATTTCAGGCCTGAAGTTCTTCGATCTTGGGTTAGTAAAGCATTCGTAAGCACGATGCCCCTTCCTCCCACAGTGATTACACTCCACCAAATTACCATCACAATCCTTGCCAGGGTGGTTTCACTACAACGCTTGCAATAGAAAATCCGATCAGTCCTCTGGTTCTGACTTTGGGGCAGACTACGAGAAGGAGTGGAATTCTGATTATCCTTAGAATACTGCTGACTAGAACCTCCCTTGTTGTAATTACCACCGGAATCACGGTTCCCAAAGTTTCGGTTTTTAGTGAAACCCCCTCTATCTTTGTTGTAACTAGTGGAACCTGATGTATCACCCTTTTCTGTCGCCTGAGTAGACCCTGCTGGAGTGGATTTCAACTTCTTTGCAGCTTGCCTCTTCTCCTCAATCCTCTCAGCATTACAAGCACGAATGTACACCTCCTTCACTGTAGTATACTCGCCAGCTCCCATCCTAGAATAAAGATCAGGGTCTAACTTCTCCTCGAATTTCACCGCTCTCTCCTGCTCATCAGGAACTAACCCCTTAGCAAAACGAGCCAACTCCTGAAATTTCACATAGAACTCATGAACGGACATATCTCCCTGCACGAGATCATTAAACTCCGTCCTCTTCCTCTTCCTCATATGGGACGAAAAGAACTCATCACGGATCGCCTTCTGGAACTCAGTCCAACCAAACTCCCTATCCTCCATGAGCTCTTCTCCTTTCTCATCGACAGTCACCTTAGTGGTCAAATCAAATTTGGTGTGAGTCCACCAAATATCAGCATCCTCAACCAGGTAATAGGCAGCAGCATCAACCTTCATCTCATCAGGGACTTGGAGAGTGATAAAGATTTTGTCAAACTCTCTAATCCAGTTCTCCATCTTAGTAGGGTCACCCTTGCCATCAAAAGAAGAAGGTTTCTTTTGATCAATTGCTTTAGAAATCACGGCAGTTTTGGAACTAACATTGCCAGCAACAGGAGTAACAGGAGCATTAAGGGCAGCAGCTTGGGCCTCAGCAAATTTCTCCATAGCATCAGTTAATGCTCGAGTGGATTGAGCTATCTCACGCATCATACGATTCGAACGTGAGTTTCGAGCACGCACGTGTCTACGCATCATCTTAAAAGCACAATAGAAACAAAGATAAACCAAAAATGATTCACCCTTACCAAATAATAAATAAAATTCAAGAACTCACATAATTTATAATTTTACTAGTCTCTAAACTCCAATAAATCAAGCAACCAAATGAAATGTGAAGTATATATCATAAACACATAATAATAATATAATTCCTTCTCTTCCCATATCACTTCCTCACAACGACTTTTCAATTTTAATAATTAATTTACCAATTCTTGTTTAAGGTCATCTTAAAGAAGTCTTAGTAACCTAAAGCTCTGGATACCAACTGTAACAACCCTGAATTTCCAATATTTCTAAAAACAACTTATAGTAAATAGACTCAGAAATTCAAAGGTGATACACCGCGATAATTAATAATAATAACCGCAAGGCTAATGGTTCTAATTAAAAGTAATAGACAATAAGTTTTAAATAATTATTACAGACCAACTAGATAGAAAGTAATTAATTATTACAAACCAGAATGTAAATTCTAAAGTCAAACAAATAACAGCGAAAGTCTTATTAATATCTATTAAGCTAAAAGAGATCCAACGCACTCTTTAACCCAACCAAAAGCTAATTATCTTCAGGTACCTGCACATTAAACACTGTAGTATCAGCCAAAGGCTGAGCAAGATTTCATACTATAATAAAACAAAACTACTCAATGTGCAGGTAAGATATATAGGAATATCTTACAAATTAATTTAAAAATTGTATAGATTATATATAACATATTAATTTTCTAACTAACTCAGATCCAATCTTTCTTTCTTTCTGAACCGTTCTGTAAAACTTTCAAATATAACCTTTCGAAATCTGTGAGTAGGAAGTAATAAAAATCCAATGAGCTAGCTAGGCTCACTAGATAAGGTAAACACCAAAGTCCCTAGTATGCATACCCCTAACTTGATAACGTACCAAGAAGGAAGACAAATGGCAAGAGTATTGATCAATATACTCCCAACTACTAAATAAACGGTTGAGACACTGTTAACTCAACATACTTCCATACTCGAGGAATACCGCTTACCGGCAACCCCACATTTTCATTAAACTTGGTAACATTGAGGAACTTCCTCCTTTTAATATAAATCTCATAAATAATCTCATAACCTCTTTCGATATAAATATCGAGAGTAATTTAAATCTCAAAGTATAAACTTCGTAAAACAATCTCATTGTTAAAATAAATTTCCAAACAATGTGAAAACACTTCTGAACTCATTTGTACAAGCAAAGTAAGAAATCTTACCTTATTAGCAAACCACAATCAACCAATCTCAATCACAAGTCAAAAAGGTTCCTCTACGAACCCGGAATCTACAATATAATAATATAGTATAAGTCACTAGACTATACTTCATACAGTTCATCTAAAAATAGCACAAGCTAGTTAATAAGCTTTCACTAAACTGGAAACAACTCAACTTGTCACAATCTAAGAAGTCACAAATTAAAGATCATAGATTAAAGGTCAATGGAAGTAACCTGAGCAATAAACTTGGATAGTCAAATAATAAGGATGGAGTTGACTCTAATACTAAAAGTCCATATCCAATAATTTTAGTACAGATAGCAGTACATTGTTTTTTTTTTGTTTGTAAAGGAAGTAGAAAGCAGCACTAAACTGTTGACTGACTTATATTATCGTGGGCTCATCAAGTTATATACCTTGAATTTAGTAAGCTGATTTCAAGAGAATATGAGCTGCACAACCATAACATTATAGTCTAAAGTCTTAAGTAAGCATAACATTCAACCATACGGCAATATCTCGACAAAGCCAGCAAACTAAAACTATGTTTGATTATATCAACAAAAGAAAACATCTTTACTTTTTATCATAGAAGGAAGCAAACGTTATAACCTTAAACATTGCTTTTACCGTGCAAACTCCATCAAACTAACATCATTCATTTGCTTAAAATAAACGCTAGCCATAACTAATCACAAGTACAACACAACAAGAATTTTAGAATGAATCACAATAATCATAATTTTGCAAGCTATTCTCGAAAATCTGATACCCATATAAAACTAAACATCAAACATGAATCAACACACAAATTTCGTATGACAAAATTTTCCCCCAATTTAATTTTTTTAAGAATCTTAATCTAACAAAATCCCAATTCAAAATTAAGCCAAAACTGAAATTAAAACATGACAAAGAATCTTACTTGATTAGGGGAAAGTAATAAGGGTGAAACTACACTATAAAAGACCCGAAAAACCGTTCTTTGATCCTATTTTCGACCCGAAAACCGCAAGCTGAAAAAACACAATCTCCTCCTCGAAAAGCACACAAAACCGAGAAATTATTGAAGAAGGCCGAATAACAGTTGAAGTATGATGTTGGTTGGTAATTTTTTTTCTTAGCATTAATGGAGTATTGAAGCCAAAGGTTGAAGAAAATGTGGAATTGGTGGTCGTGGGTTTTAATGCTGTACAACTCTCCTTGTTTTCCTTTGTTTATTTTCTTTTTATACTTTCTCTCTCCTTATATAATACTATATGATAGGTTTTGGGTACTTAACTTAACCTAGTAAATTTAGGAAGTTATTTTTTACCACTTATAGGGTAAAGTCAAAGCTAGTAAAAAAAATATTTTAAATAAAAGAAATCTGAAATTATTTTCCTAAAATAAATTAATGCAGATAATTACTAAACTGGTATAAAAATACGGGGTGTTACAGGGGAGGACGAGGTCTTGGATCGGCTGAAGAAGGTTTTAGCCGAGTCCCATCCCCAGCTGGTTTAGGCTGAAGTCTGGTCCGGATACCAGATGTCGATTGATGCTGATAATGCTGAGATCCGGGCCCAGATGGCTCTTGAGGAGGCTGAAGCTGATGGTGATGAGAACGAGGATGATGACCAAGTCGATATCAACGTGGTTGATGGCGACGATGATGATGGTAATGATAAGGACGCCGAAGAAATCGACAAGGCTAATCGAGGGGAGGAGCTGGTCGGTGACAATACTGCTACCAATGCCGGCAAGGTGACCGATTGCCCCCCTTCCCTAGCTCTTAGGGATCATGGCATTGTACTTAGCCATTTTTCTGCTTCATTGCTAGGTTTTATGATAATCCTCCTCTGTAATGCTCGACCAACTCAATGGAATTATCTTTTGGCTTCTTTCCTCCAATTGTGTTTATTGATTGCAATATTGTTTATCTAATTTATCGTCTGACTGAATTGCATTTGCCCGATTGGCTTGCTTTATCCGGCTAACAGTTTTTTTTTTTGAATAACTGGTTAAGTTGTCGATTTGTAACTAAGTTTACTTTCAACTGGTAAGCCTTTTGCCGAATAGGTGTTGTTTTGACTGGTTAAGTCTTTGCCGAATGGGTATTGTTTTGACTGGTTAAGTCTGCCGAATAGATATTGCTTTGACTGGTTAAGTCTTCTTAATTACAAAAATACCCGACTATTTCGACTGGTTAAGTCTAGTAGTCTGACTTGTTACAGAAAATGCCGACTAGCTATGATCTTCTATTTAGCTATTACAATATATGCCCCTATTGCGAGTGACAAACATTACACATAGAACTTTTTGAGATTGTCTGCATTCTAGGGTCGGGCCAGGGGAACACCTTCTGGGGACTCCAATGGGAATGTGCCGGGTTTGACCACCTCTATGACCTTGTAGGGACCGTCCCAGTTGGGTCCCAACTTTCCTTTCAGGTGTGAGAGTCCAGTGGCTTCTACTTTTCGAACAACCCCATCGCCGAGTTGGATTGGTCTGGCCTTCACTCGGCGGTTGAATTGCCGAGTGGCTCGTTATTTATACTGAATGGACTTTAGTAGTGCATTGCCCCTTGTTTCAGGCAGCAAGTCCAAGTTGATAGGTTTTTCCTCCTCGTTCTTCTCAAACTCATAGAAGGTCATTCGGGGTGAAGGGATGCCGACTTCCACCGGTAAGACCGCTTCGCTTTCATACACAATGCTGAAAGGGGAGTGTCCTGTTGCTTCCTTAGTAGTGGTACGAGCCGACCAAAGTACTCTTGGTAAGTCATCGACCCATGCTCCTTTGGCAGCCTCTAAGGATTTCTTGATTCCTTTGAGGACTATTTTGTTGGCTGATTCGGCCTGCCCGTTCGTCTGCGGCCTGGACTCGGCGAAAAACTTGGTCCGTATTCCGAACCGGGCACGGTATTCCCGAGTCGGGCCACTGTTGAATTGCCGACCGTTGTCGGAGATCAAAACCCTGGGTACCCCGAATCTTGTTATAATGTTCCTCCAAATGAATGCTTGGACTTGTTTATCAGTTATTGAGGAGAGTGGCTCAGCCTCTGTCCACTTGGTAAAATAGTCGATGACGACTATTAGGAACTTCCTTTGACCAGATGCTGGTGGGAATGGTCCGAGTAGGTCCATACCCCACTTATCAAATGGCGGAATTGCTTGAATTGTTGTCAAGGGAGTGGTTAGTAGGCCTCTTGTTGATGCATCAAAGAGGCTGAAGATCTTGGACAATGACGTCGTAATGGTGTCTTAAAATCCTATGAATAGATGACTATTTTTGTATTGCATAACTCATATGTGTCTGTTATTGTGCTAAAATTTAAGATTAATACTTTTCTAATGGATTGTGTTCCGGTATGGAGTAAGTGTTTGGGAGTGAACCGGTATCGCTATAGCACAATGAGCCGGTTTGATGTCCTGCAAGATAGAACACGTAAACTAACCTCGGGGGTTGATCCGAGGAACGCCCCTCCGATGCCTAAGTCAGTAAAGGGGTAAAGCCGGTATATCTCAAGTAGAGTATATTAGTATCTATGAACGTACCTTACGACTCAGATCATGGGGTATTTATAGGAGCCGGCAGTGTCCTAAGCGAGATGGGACACTGCTCCTATTGGTTGGATACTTTTCTATCCTCTTTTGATACTTATCTTTAGGCCCATAGGCGCATCAAGCAAGTATTTGATCAACGCAGACCCATTTGGCAACGACCCAAGTGATTAACACCAATTAAGTATCTGAATGTGGCCGGCATAGCACGGATGCCGGTATCAAGCTTGACTCATCTCTAGTTAACGAGACTTCCTTGACTAAATGGACCATGACGGTCAACAGCGGTCCAACCGGACCGGTAGGGAACTTGGAAAGCCTCATACAACTAGCCCCCAAGCCGGTATGTCTGGTATAGGCATATCCCGCTTACTCAATATTGAACCGTTATGGATGATATGAAAGTCATGCTTCCATCCTCAAGCCGTTTAGAAATTTCAATAAATGGGGTTGGTTAACGGAATACGAATCGTTGCCTTGATCTCTGTGATGTTTTGACTAGTGTGTCAGTAACTGGTCACAGCTGTTCCCAAGCTGAAATCCACGTGGCGTGATCCAGACGGGAAGACAAAGAGTTGTTTAATCCGAGCCATGGAGCCCCCTATAAATAGAGCTTGATTTTCTTCATTTGCTCATTTCCACACTACTCCCGAATTTTAAAGCATTAGCATTCAGTGACTCCTCCCTGAGCCCTTGCGTCTTTTCATTCTTCGTCGTGACATCTCGAGCCATTCTTACCAGCTCTCTTGCCGGTTGACTTTGGCGACTCTATTGCCAGCTTCCATCATCCAGGTATTTCCCAAAAATCTCCCCTTTTAGCCATATTTTCGCTTTAATCATGTCGTCCAACACTGATTCACAAAATTTATCTAAGAACCTCACTTCCATGACCGATAGCGATTTTAATTCTAAAAGTAAATCTCCCAACCCTGCCTTGTTTGCTAATTCACCAATAGTAGACTTGACCAAAGAACGTAGGAGCAAGTCCAGTCATGATTGTAGTACCTCTGGGAAAACACCTACAGAACCGGGGTTACATGCGTCTCCTTTGACCGCTACTGTAACAACCCCCACTTCCGAGCTGCTAGCTAATCACACTTAACATTCACTAATCACAATCAACACTTAATTAATCTCAAATTACATTATCTTGCAGCGGAAACATAACCTTTTACACGATCCTGGACCTGTGGGTTATGAGCCCACAACAATATCCCAAAATAGAAATACAATTACATGAATTGATCAATCGAATCTCCGATATAATACATTAAAACACCATAGCAGTCTTTCCTATAACACTACATAATCTCCACCATAGCTCATCCGAAAAATATCTCTTATAATACCATGATCCTTAAACCACACCGGAGCTAGATTCCACATTCCCTGCAAAAATCATTAACATTGAACGCTGCCCCCACCAGGACAGGTTCCAAGAACAAAATCAGCGAAACTGAGTACACACTGTCCAACCAGAAAATCTTTTTGGTGGCTTAAAACACATTCGAGTTGTTGAGTGTGACTTTATAGAGAATAAATGCGTAATAAAGAAATTACCTTAACATGTGAACTTTTATATCTCATGGATCAATGTACTTAAAACAAAATCACAAAAATATATCTTTTCATCAAAGATTCCGCATAACCAATATATTTATACTTCTGAAACATTTTATACTTGCTCAAAATACAAAGATATTCCTCGATAGATACCAAGGATGCAAACGTAATATGTCAAAGAATATACTGAGTGACTTTCCAAAAGCTTTCCATAAATTATCTTGCTATATCAGCATCATTATCAAACATAACTCAAATTTTCTCAATACTTTAGCATCAAAATATTTACTCAGGGAAGGAACACGAATGGAGAGGGGTAAACCACGTTTCTAGACTTTTGAGGGACGTCTCCCCACCTTTCTTATATTCTGCTTGCAAGACTTTTAGGTCATGACCCTACATAACGGAGCAATACCCGCTCCGGAGCAATACCCGCGCTAACACATAATGAGCAATACCCGCTCTTAAAAATTCATACATGAAACTCGAACAAGAATTAATCTTACCAAGATGTGATACCGAGGTTCTCAATAACTTACAGAAATCATGTTCTTATAAAGTTTATACATTTATAACCATATATAAACGAACTCTTTTCTGAAATCATAATTGAGCTTCATAATTTTATCCATTCCCCTAATGTATAACTCACTGAACTCATAGAATCAAACTTATAAATATTGAAAATATAGTGAAACTCTCATTTAGAACCAAATGTCCATGCCTTATTAATATCACAAAACATGGTTCATCAAACAAAATTGTACTATTGAGTCTCAAAACAACATAACTTATAGCCAATAGAACTTAACATGCGATTTAGTTCTGCCTTTGTCTTAAAACTCATAAACATGTATTTCACAAATCATATAGTACACAAATCACACTTTTAATACAACCCAAGTTTAACTTATGAAAACATATCAAGATCAACTTATATAGTTTATATGATGAAAACATGTCAAGATCAACTTATATAGTTTATATGATCGATCGAAATATCAATAATATATTTGGAAAGTGGAAGGACATGTGTGTACCTTTACTTAATCTTCAAATATTGCTCAAGCCCCGAAATTGATTCTAATAATCCATTATTTTCGCTCAAAAGAGCTTGAATTCCACAATGATTCACCTCAACAACAATAGCAACAATTAGCAACCTTTCTCACTACATATCAAATAAGAAAACTAACTTCTTATACTTTCTAAATTCTTTCATGAACTAACCACAAACCTTTATATACAAACTATTTCACTAATCAACTCACATTTTCTATCTCACATGATAACTCTAATTCCCCATTATAATTTATAGAGAATATAATCAAACAACATAATTTATATAAATCAGATTTTATAATCTTACTTAAGAAGGATCAATTCATACTATAAGCTCCAATCCATTAAATAAAAGGGAAGATTCAATCTTTAAGTTTAACAAACTATACCACAAACTGATTTTTGCATATCAAAAGCAAGATTAAGAACTCAATTTATTTGTGAAATCAGAAATTGAAATAAAACCCATTTTCAAGAGGGATTTGAATTCTTGAAATTGAAAAGAGGAGGAAGAGAGCTTATACTTATACCTCCATAAAAGAGATGAAGGAGATGATGGTTGCAAGCACCAACAACAACTATACATCAATCACACACACACACGCAGCAGCACTATAGCACGAAACAACACACAGCAGCAACGCATCAAAAAGTTCAGCAGCAACACCAAACTTGCAAAGGGCATAACTCATAGCTCCGAACTCCGATTGAATAAATTTTTGAGCCGAAATTCAATAACTCGAAGAGATCTACAACTTTGATGCAGCAACTGTGACTAAAAATCGACTGCATGCAGGAGAAATTTTCAGAAATAGAACATGCAGCTGAATTAGGAAAACTAATGGTAGTGTTTTAATTTGGTGGCATTCTCCATTGATAATTGCTGAAGGTCTTGAGAGATACAAATGGGCAGCTACGAACTAAGATTTCCAACCATTAATTGAGGCAAAAATTCTGTTTTTTAATAGATTGATTATGGAGAACGAAGTGAGAGAGGAGATAAAATGCTGCGAGAGAATGAAAATAAGATTTGGGGTTGTTGAGTTTTCAAACTTTGGAAATGATATTTGGGTAATACATCTGAATTTTGATAAGAGCTTATTATCTTTCATTCTTCAAGATTTGGATGGCTGAAGCCTAATAATTTGACAACTAGAGAGATTGATCTTACTTGGCTAATTTTTCATAAGACACCAAGGAGAGAGAAATGAGTTCTCTTTCTCTTTTCATTTTTTTTAAGGAAAACAAAAGGGAGAAAATTTAATGATGAAACACTATTTTCACTTTAGTAAAAATGAGCTTTTTACTCCGTAATACTAGAGAATGCAAATACCAAATTTTAGTCAACTATTTACCCTTGTTTAACAAAGTAATTTTCAAAAGACAATTATGCTAATTAAATATATAAAAATTAAAATTAATATTAGCTGCTTAATATTTGGGCTATTACACTATACCACCCTTATAACTAAATTTTGTCCTCGAAATTTGAAACATAAAACTTTCAAACATCTGAAAATGAATAAGTTCACATATAACATTTTTAAACGAAAATCAAATCAAATTCAACTCTCAACTTAGCTCCGAAACCTCAAAAGATTTGCTTTCCAAACAAATAATCAATAATCTCGAAACCAAATTCTCTACAACCTCAATCAATATAATTCGATCTATCTCTAATAACCACTCAAGGCTAAAACCCTTATATAACTTTTTTTCTTTTGCAAATTTACATTTTCAATACTCAACCTTCAATATCTCAATCTCTATTCCTCAATTTTTAACCAACTAATAACCCAAATCAATTTCAAACAATCTCAAATATCTTTCTCAAACTCATATGCCATGATATGAAGATCACGATAATTCTAAAACAACCATGCTCTGATACCACCTGTAACAACCCCCACTTCCGAGCTGCTAGCTAATCACACTTAACATTCACTAATCACAATCAACACTTAATTAACCTCAAATTACATTATCTTGCAGCGGAAACATAACCTTTTACACGATCCTCGACCTGTGGGTTATGGGCCCACAACAATATCCCAAAATAGAAATACAATTACATGAATTGATCAATCGAATCTCCGATATAATACATTAAAACACCATAACATTCTTTCCTATAACACTACATAATCTCCACCATAGCTCATCCGAAAATATCTCTTATAATACCATGATCCTTAAACCACACTGGAGCTAGATTCCACATTCAAAAATCATTAGCATTGAACGCTGCCCCCACCAGGACAGGTTCCAAGAACAAAATCAAATAGCCGAGTACACACTGTCCAACCGTAAATTCTTTTTTGGTGGCTTAAAACACATTCGAGTTGTTGAGTGTGATTTTATAGAGAATAAATGCGTAATAAAGAAATTACCTTAACATGTGAACTTTTATATCTCATGGATCAATGTACTTAAAACAAAATCACAAAAATATATCTTTTCATCAAAGATTCCGCATAACCAATATATTTATACTTCTGAAACATTTTATACTTGCTCAAAATACAAAGATATTCCTCGATAGATACCAAGGATGCAAACGTAATATGTCAAAGAATATATTGAGTAACTTTCCAAAAGCTTTCCATAAATTATCTTGCTATATCAGCATCATTATTAAACATAACTCAAATTTTTCTCAATACTTTAGCATCAAAATATTTACTCAGGGAAGGAACACGAATGGAGAGGGGTAAACCACGTCTCCAGACTTTTGAGGGACGTCTCCCCACCTTTCTTGTATTCTGCTTGCAAGACTTTTAGGTCATGACCCTACATAACGGAGCAATACCCGCTCCGAGCAATACCCGCTCTAACACATAATGAGCAATACCCGCTCTACGAATGTTGTTCGTCACACATCGCTGTACTACTTCCCTTCTAAAACAAAACATAACCGCAATACTCAATTATTAATTTCACAAACTCATATTTTTCGAAACTCATATACATGGTTATGAAAATTCATATAACATATATTCATATCTTATAATAGGATAACAAATCCATGTTCATATTTTTGGAAACATACTTTGGAAATGATGGAGATTTGAATTAGAAATCATATGCCAAATCCATTACACAATTCTAAATTACTTAGTATTAGTCAAAATCTGAAATCTCGAATTATCTTCATCTCCTTAACATCATTTGACAGAATTTGATAGTAAATGTTTTTTTTCACAATTGGAACCGATAACGTAGTCAAAATGTAGCATATGCTTCTCAAAGATTTACAAGGTGGTGAACTATTGCCGAGACCAAACACTAAGCACGTATAACCTATGGTTTCTAACTTTATAGACCATAATATTTCCTCTAACTCCTTTTTGGCAATTTCCCCTTCATCAGTAACGGTTTTTGTCCCTTATCCTTGGACTTCCATCTTTAACTTCTAGCAACTCACTATAGCCTCCAAGAATTCTCAAAATATGAATGTTCCTTGAAGGATTACTTATCCCCAATACATGAACTCAACATTGCTAGAATGATACTTGTATGTCCAACTTATCACATTAATATCTCAGATTTCCTATGACCATATTATATCATAATAAATCATCTACGCTTATTATTGTAAGTCAAGATATCTCACTCCATATTTCTATGTCATAAACAAATATTTCATGACTCAACTATTCATCCAAAAATTTACAATTACAGATACTTAAACTCATTATCTTAATCAATCTTAATTATATAAACTCATAACCATACAACCCCAAATATCTAAACTTGGTGTTCATATTAGTCTTAACACTCTATTATTTCAATATCAATACACATCATTAACTCCTAAACTCTCCATTACACTAGATTTACCTTTCCCCTAACTTCCATTTACATAACCTTACTTATCTTACTAGAAAATTATACCTTTAAACTTTCTTACTTAATCCAATTTCAGATATGACCTTTCATAACTTAAATACTATAAGTTACACTTCTCTATTTGATATTCTTTTGAACCACCACCCATATCTTGATCCTTTATCTCTCTAATATGACCTTCACATTTCAGATCTTACTTCTCAATATTTAATATTTCGTCTTAAATACTTATTTTGGTTATAACATCTCTTGGACTCACAAACCTATTGTAACCACTCTATTAACCCTTAGATCAATGTTGAACTTCCAAAATTCACTTCCAAATAATTATCCTTAGATATCTAACTTGACTTCTATACATAACATTTTATACTCTTCCCCACCTTCCCATTTCCTATCCTTACTCCTCCAATTAGAAAATAAGACTCCTAAGCTCTTTTGCACTCCTCATTGATACCCATAATAGAAGTTTCCAAACTCAGTTATCACCTTCCCTCGACTTAGACAACATAATTCAAATTTAGTGTCTGATACTTCCCCAAACCATCACTCCAGCCCCTTTATATCGATATCACTATTATAGAACTCATTTATTTAACTTTATGTCCCAACGTTGAGTGTTTCTCATTTCCAATATATATACTTCCCAATATATACTTTTATAGTCGTCTGATCTTTAAGAAACATATAATTTTTATATCGGCTACTAACCCATTAATTGACGTTGGTACTCCAAAACTTACACAATCACCCAACTCCATTTTTTAAATAATAATTAACATTCTCAAACATAATTCTTCGATCTACTAATTTGTCCCACAACTAATTTGACATAACTTTCCAATATTACAAAATCCAAATTCCTCAAATATTCCTTGTTGGTATCCTTCTATGACATAATGTAACCTTTTTAATCTGAACTTATTCTCCTTATAATAATAGTTCATACTATACTTGTTCATAGTTTACTACAAATATATTTTCGTACTCAAATAATACTCCTCCAAAACTCATGTTATAACGTACTTCGAAATTACAACTACAACTCCGAACCCATATCTTCTAACCTCTAATGCATATATTTCAAAATGGGTAATCAAACATCATAATTGATTTCTTAAAAATTCATACACGAAACTCGAACAAGAATTAATCTTACCAAGATATGATACCGAGGTTCTCAATAACTTACAGAAATCATGTTCTTATAAAGTTTATACATTTATAACCATATATAAACGAACTCTTTTCTGAAATCATAATTGAGCTTCATAACCTTATCCATTCCCCTAATGTATAACTCACTGAACTCATAGAATCAAACTTATAAATATTGAAAATATAGTGAAACTCTCATTTAGAACCAAATGTCCATGCCTTATTAATATCACAAAACATGGTTCATCAAACAAATTTGTACTATTGAGTCTCAAAACAACATAACTTATAGCCAATAGAACTTAACATGCGATTTAGTTCTGCCTTTGTCTTAAAACTCATAAACATGTATTTCACAAACCATATAGTACACAAATCACACTTTTAATACAACCCAAGTTTAACTTATGAAAATATATCAAGATCAACTTATATAGTTTATATGATGAAAACATGTCAAGATCAACTTATATAGTTTATATGATCGATCGAAATATCAATAATATATTTGAAAAGTGGAAGGACATGTGTGTACCTTTAGTTAATCATCAAATATTGCTCAAGCCCCGAAATTGATTCTAATAATCCATTATTTTGGCTCAAAAGAGCTTGAATTCCACAATGATTCACCTCAACAACAATAGCAACAATTAGCAACCTTTCTCACTACATATCAAATAAGAAAACTAACTTCTTATACTTTCTAAATTCTTTCATGAGCTAACCACAAACCTTTATATACAAACTATTTCACTAATCAACTCACATTTTCTATCTCACATGATAACTCTAATTCCCCATTCTAATTTATAGAGAATATAATCAAACAACATAATTTATATAAATCAGATTTTATATATAATCTTACTTAAGAAGGATCAATTCATACTATAAGCTCCAATCCATTAAATAAAAAGGGAAGATTCAATCTTTAAGTTTAACAAACTATACCACAAACTGATTTTTGCATAGCAAAAGCAAGATTAAGAACTCAATTTATTTGTGAAATTAGAAATTGAAATAAAACTCATTTTCAAGAGTGATTTGAATTCTTGAAATTGAAAAGAGGAGGAAGAGAGCTTATACTTATACCTCCATAAAAGAGATGAAGGAGATGATGGTTGCAAGCACCAACAACAACTATACATCAATCACACACACACACGCAGCAGCACTATAGCACGAAAGAACACACAGCAGCAACGCATCAAAAAGTTCAGCAGCAACACCAAACTTGCAAAGGGCATAACTCATAGCTCCGAACTCCGATTGAAGAAATTTTTGAGCCGAAATTCAATATTCGAAGAGATCTACAACTTTGATGGAGCAACTGTGACAAAAAATCGACTGCATGCAGGAGAAATTTACAGAAATAGAACATGCAGCTGAATTGGGAAAACTAATGGTAGTGTTTTGGTGGCCTTCTCCATTGATAATTGCTCAAGGTCTTGAGAGATACAAATGGGCAGCTACGAACTAAGATTTCCAACCATTAATTGAGGCAAAAATTCTATTTTTTTAATAGATTGATTATGGAGAACGAAGTGAGAGAGGAGATAAAATGCTACGAGAGAATGAAAATAAGATTTGGGGTTGTTGAGTTTTCAAACTTTGGAAATGATATTTGGGTAATACATCTGAATTTTAATAAGAGCTTATTAGCTTTCATTCTTCAAGATTTGGATGGCTTAAGCCTAATAATTTGACAACTAGAGAGATTGATCTTACTTGGCTAATTTTTCATAAGACACCAAGGAGAGAGAAATGAGTTCTCTTTCTCTTTTCATTTTTTTTAGGAAAAATTGACACTGTAGGGCTGAACTATTAGCGGTTTTCTTTAATAAGGCTGAACTATCAATATTCCTGTGGGGAGCCCAAGTATACCATGACCCATATTTGCATGGACCCAGTTTACCAGAAACTGGCTAAGGCAGTCATATGTGGTGAGTGGGTCCCAGTTTTAATGAAATTAAACATTGAAGTGGTAAGATAGGTCCCTGAGAAGTTCGCCTAATTTGGCCTAAAAGTTGTAACCTATGAGATTAGCATAAAATGGGGAAATTGCCAGTTCACTCTTTTCTTCTTGAAGCTAATCTTTTTTTCACTCCAATTCTCGGTTAACTTCAAAATAATACATTTCTTATTTCTTCAAATGTTCGATCTTCTCTCTCCAAAATCTCAAACAAAAACATGCTCAAACTTTTATCTCCCGCAAAATGGAACCCTCTCAAAGCTCACCATCACAAGCCTTTATATTCTTAGTATCATCTAATAAATCTCAACCTCAATTTGATTTATCATCATCTGGGTGTTCTTCAGAATCTTCAAATTTCTTGAATCCCCTTTTTTCTCGCACACGTGATCGATTTTTCTCATGTGGGTACTGGCCAAATCCTCGAAATTTGGAAAATTTATGCGAAATTGAGGTGGGTTTTGAGAAACCACGCTTGGTGCAATCAAAGAGGGGTTTTTGCAGTGATTCGGGCCGGGCATCGATGGAATACGACGTCGTTGTAGTGTGCGCTGGGCATAGCTGCAACTCCAATAGATGCCTGATGAACTTCTATAAGCTTTGGAAAAAGAAGTAAAGCCAAAATGAGGAAGAAGGAGAAAAACACAAGCATATGATTGATTTACGAAGTGAATTCACAATTCAGTTCCAAATTGATTATTCACAACTAATCTCCAACATCACAATTACACATCAGATTCAAAATCCTCCTAGATTTTCAAATTCAACGATTATCCTAACAATCACAGTAAAATTCAAATGCAAGTACACCAAATAAATCAAGAAATTCAAATGCAAATAGACCAAATAATTTATAGAACGAATCGAAATGGTAAAAAAAAAAGAGACGAAATTGAAATCGGATTTGACAGATCTAAAGCAATTGAAAATGGAGGAGACGATGATGATGAGAGAGAAAGGAGGAAAGAGAGGGCAAGATCTCAGAAAGCTGAAGCGTTCACGATCACGAGGGAGAGAGGAGAGAGATAAAGGAGAAGAAACGGGGGAAGAGAGAGAAGAAAGAAGGAAAAATGAAGAACAGAGAGGAGAAATGAAGAACACAGAAGTGGGGTGGGTTTTGAAAGTCATGTGCTCATTTAATGATCACGTGACTTCATTAACCTGAAGTAGTAGGTTGAATTACCTGCTGGGTCCATTTAAATATGGGTCATGGTCTACTTGGGCCCCCCACTGGAATATTGAAAGTTGGTACCTATTAAAGAAAATCGCTAATAGTTCAGCCCCATAGTGTCAATTTTTCCTTTTTTTTAAGGAAAACAAAATGGAAAAAAAACTTAATGGTGAAACACTATTTTCACTTTAGTAAAAATGAGCTGTTTACTCCGTAATACTAGAAACAATGCAAATACCAAATTTTAGTCAACTATTTACCCTTGTTTAACAAAGTAATTTTCAAAAGACAATTATGCTAATTAAATATATAAAAATTAAAATTAATATTAGCTGCTTAATATTTGGGCTATTACAGCTATCAGGGCCTTTGGGGCCGCTATAGGCGTGCCGGTATCTGGCCAATATGGTACCATGTTAGGCTTAGCCGAGCGTTCTCCTCTACTCTTTCCCTCACTAGCCGACACTTCTGGTAATCCCCCTGGCGCGCCCTCTTCCTCTAGACCGGCAGAGATGTTGGAGGAGGGTGCACCGCATATTCTTTCGTCCGATGACGAGATGGAAGAGGATGACGACCTGGAGGAAGATGACGACTTGTCTTCCGTCGCTTCAGAGGATGTAGACAACGTACTTCGTGACATAATGTCCGATGGGGAGTCGGTGTGCCTGGAGGCTGACGACGATGAAGATCCTCTTGAAATCATACCGAAAGATGGCGATGAAACATTGGACGATCTTTACATGTCGCCATGCGAGGCTGGCAGCCCTTCTTTTGTGCAAATTGACAAGAGTTGGAGGAGGACGACACTGGATAACGACTTCTGTCGTAAAGGGACGAAGTATTTCGCCTTTCCGGATGGCTATGAACTCGTGATGCCTTCTGAAGGTTGCCGTGTGACTATTGTCCGCCTAGGCATGTGGCGGTGTATGCCTACATGCTGGATTTTGGCCTTAGGTTCCCCTTGGATCCATTCCTAGTGACAATCTTCAAGGCCTGGAACATATGTTTGTCTCAGCTTACACCGTTATCATGGCGTAACCTGATTTGCTATGCCTGGACTATCCGGTATAAGAGGTTTCCTGAGAGTTTGAATCTCTTCTGGAAACTTCACTGGATAAAAGAAGACGGATCCGCTAAGGGCAAAGGCAAAGGAAAGAAAAAGAGATCTAAGGCCGACAACGAACTTGGCCAAGGCAGCTGGTAGTCCATGTACACCAAGCAGGGAAAGCTGACGGTGTATCCAAAGTTGACATCACTAAAAACCGGCGCCCCCGCTTCTTCCGGGGTTCGGTGCCGGATAACTTTCCCTTGCGTCGGTATTGGACGAGACCTCGACCTAGGATGGAGCATATTCCTGATAGGCGCTTAACACGCCGGGAATTGGTGGCCTATGAATTTTTTGAGGCATCTTCCAAACTGGGTCCCAAAGGGGGCAAGCCTGTCCCAGTGCCTCTGATTTGGCTTCCTCATGCCAATTACATTCTAGGCAATGTGGCTCTCTCGACTTTAGGCTTTTGCCAAATCGAGCCTTCTGGTAACTAACTGTTATACCTGTCTTGGTTTTTCCCGTTATTGACATATATTGTTATTGTTATATTTACTGTCCTCCGCCTATTGCCGACTGGGATCATCCGTTTGATTGCGGGCCGTGAGCATTTAATCCGGGAAGCTCGCACCTTAACCGTAATTACATCCCGATCTCGAATATGCCTCCCAAGCCCACCAAGAGGTTCACTTCCATTCCCCCAAAGATTGGAGGCCCGGGTGGTGCAAGGCCGGGAGCTCGGCCGTGGCAATGGTGGTGATGTCGGCCATCCTCCCGAGAAGGCGCCGGCCGGCATCGACTGCTAGGCAACCTCCTATCGTTCCTCAAAAGAGAAAAACTGAAGGACAGGGAGAAAAGGAGCCTAAAAAGAAGGCTCCAGCAAAGGACAAGGAATCTGCCTGCTCCATAGTCCAGGGGGGAGACAAGGAGCCCAAGGAGCGGGTAGCGACCGTCAGGGGTTTCCTCATTGCGGCCGAAGATTTATAAACAAAGAAACGCCGCCAAACATGATTCCGAGCTACGGAAATTTGTTGACTTGGGCAAGACCGGTTCATCGAGCATCCCGATGTAGATATACCTAGATTCTTCTGAAGAGGTGGACCTTGGCCACCAACCCGATGGCGAGTTATTCAAACCAAAGCTCAACGTCCCGGGATGATGAGTCCTTGTTCTTTGGACCGCCCTCCGGAGGGAGGTAATCCGGGCTACCGGCCGCTAAAAGGCTTCCAAATGAAGTTTGACATGCCGGTGGAACAGTCCATGCTTGTGGCCGGCTGCTCACGCGCATAATCTAGCCGTGGTAAGTTTAACTTTAAATTTATTCACCGTGTCTCGTCCCGGTGTATTTCGATGTTTTTGTCTCCTAACTTCGACCATTTGTGTTTATTTCTTCGCCCATTCCGGGGAAGGAGCTTTGCAATCTCTACCTACTTCCAAGCCGCTTATGTTGGTGAGGTGGATGGTCACAAGGCTACTAGAGAGCGATGGCCGCCAAGGATGCCGAGCCGATGTACTGCGAACACCGAACTGGGATCAACTTAGGAATGTGAAGGCCGATCTTGACAAGGTCAAGGCCGACCTGAACTCGGCCAATGTCGTAAACAAGGCAAACTCTGTTACCTTGAAGAGCAAGGATGTTGAGCTGCAAAAGCTGAGGGAGCAGCTCCAGGATTCAAAAGCCCGGGAGGCTGATGTCGTGGCCGAATATCGCCGGTCCATGGACTTTGTCCTTCGTTTGGCCAATCGGTACAACGGGGGTGGTCTGCCGCCATGAGGTGTGCTAAGCATGCCCTCCCGTATGATCGGGAAAAGGTGGAGGAAGCTCATGGTAAGCGCTTGTTTGAGATCCCTGGCCGACAACCGGGAGCCGGACTATGGGGTGACGAGGCCGACATTGCAAATGCTGATCCCCGGGCCGAATTTGATGAGGTGGAGCCGGAGACTGGCGGGGAGAATGCCGACCTTGAAGCCAAGGATGACCAAACTGACGACGTTGTTATCCTTGACAAGAGTCCTGATGGCTCCAAACCCAAGACGGCTGATGCGTCTAATGAGGATGCCGCGAAGATTAGCAAGTCTCCTGCGAAGGATGGCGAGGTTGCGGCTTCAGAGGCTGCTCAAGGCATTTAGTCTAGGTCTCCCCTTTCCCCTTGTGTTTTCCTGGGCCGGGCGCTTGTGGGCTGGCCTAGATTTAAACTTTTTTCGTTCATGGCACGAATGTAAATTTGACTCTTAATGAATGGAAGTTATTTTGCCAACTTTTCTACCGGTTATGCATAAATTTTACTGTATATGCTATTCTTCGTTAAATTTCCTTCGTTGTAACAGCAGAACTTCGATTTTTCTTATATATGCAACTCTTATGCCGGTTACGGACCGATAGGGGGTTAATTCCTGTATATTTGTAGTTTCTCTGGACGGCGAATCCCCCCGTGGGTCATCGACCGTCAAGGAACTAGGATTTTGACTCGCTGTTGTATCTCTTGACGGCAGATCCACGTGGGTCATTGACCGTCAAGGAACTTCTGTTGTTTCTCTTGACGGCAGATCCACGTGGGTCATTGACCGTCAAGGAACTTCTGTTGTTTCTCTTGACGGCAGATCCACGTGGGTCATTGACCGTCAAGGAACTTCGAATTTGACTCGCTGTCGTTTCTCTTGACGGCAGATCCACGTGGGTCATTGACCGTCAAGGAACTTTAGAATTAACTGTGCACATAGTATGTTAGGAGACACTAGTTTATTAATTTCAAAGCAACACTTGTTTTGGCTGCAATGCCATACAACTGTGGCAACAATACCGTTTTATTCTTGCTATGCGAAACTATGAAGCAGTTAAACGAAATACTTTTTGAGTACACTGGCATTCCAGCTATTCTTGAGTAGCTTGCCTGATATATCCTCCAGCCGGTAAGCGCCTGGGACTATTTCCTCTTTTACTAAGTAGGGTCCCTCCTAGTTTGCCGTCAGCTTGCCCTCAGTATGGGCCTTTCCTGTAGCCGATGTGCGCCTGAGCACTAGGTCTCCTTTCTTTATCGGCCGGCTCTTCACTCTTTTATTGTAAGCCTTACTTATTCGGTCATCTAATTGTCCGAGGACACTGTTGGCGGCCATCTAATCAGACAAAATAGAGGAATATTTCCTTATGTCGGGCACATCACAACCATATACGTGTACGAAAATACGCATCCTGTCAGAAGAATTGTACTTATATAAATAGCCCAACAATACTATTCTATAGGTACAATCTGAATACTAATTCTTCTTTTTCTCTCTACTTTCTCTCTCTAAATCCTAGCTGGACATAATACTGACTTGAGCGTCGAGGGGGGTTTCCTCGCATCCCCTGGAGGATAGTTAATGTTTGCTTCCTTGCAGCTACTCACTAGCGGACGCCTACTCCATTTCTCGGCGGACTCTTCTTAAGACCGCCAACCGGTTTCTACAACCTAAACGTAAATATTATCTTAATTTTTGTTAATTATCGTGTAGTCCATGAAGCAACTATGGCTATCATTTTTCCATGATAATTCAAAATGGTCAAAAAGTGGACTAGAGTGTCAAACTTTAAAATAATAGTATAATAACGAAGGAAGTTACTTGACATGCTATTGTGACTTGTGCTTGGCTTTCTCAAAACTCTTTCTTTTGCTGACTACTATAGTTTAGGATACCATTGACCCCAAAAGAGAAAGAAAAATGTTACAACTTTCTAGTGTTCCATTTGATAATAACTGTGACTTAAGCTGATCACCAATCAACAAATTTTGGATTGAAGTGATTTCCCAAGTCAGATTGTAAATCCCAAAAACAGGCCAAACCCACCAAACCTTAGTCTCCTTTATTAATTAGAAATTAGTTTAAAGTAGTTGAGCTTCTAACCCACTTTAAAACTACCAAATATTCCCTATTTCAATTCCTACTACCTCAATTAGTCTATAAATTCCTGCATACTAATCCCTCCTCAAATCACCAAAATTCCCAACTCAGTAATACTTCATTACTAATTAAAATCACTCATTAATCATCCCACTTTTCTTACTTAAACCAATAGCACCAATTAACAAGAAAATCAAATCCTCTTAAAAATGATGAAAGGTTTCCACGGTGGTCTCCTAGCATTAGCAGCTTGTTTCATAGTGCTAACATTACCAGCTTATGCACAAATTCCTACTTCGCCGTGCACAACCTCAATGATCTCAAGCTTCACTCCGTGTGTAAACTACCTAGCCAACAGCAGTGGCTCAGGATCTTCGCCAACAGCCGATTGCTGCAACGCATTAAGGTCTCTTATGAGCAATGGCACTGACTGCCTTTGCCAAATCGTAACTGGAGGTGTTCCCTTTCGCCTTCCAATCAACCGTACCATGGCTATTTCCCTCCCCAGGGCTTGCAATCAACCTGGTGTTCCTGTTCAGTGCCAAGGTTAGTTACTTTCTTGTGCTTTCAAGTTTTAAGTTTTTACTTTACTTAACTACAGTAAAAGGCCGCTATCTCGTTTACTTAATACCAAAGTAGTAGCGACTTCCAATTTTTGGGAAATTAAGTTTTTAACTTCCTTGTATTATCCTTAATTAATGACACGTATAACAAATCTAAAGAAAGTCGTGTGAGCGAATTTTAATTGAGCTTAAAACAACATGTTTAAGTTCTATAACACCTAAATTTAGTAATTTACATGTAGTTGTAATTTTCTTTTGTTCTTAGTCTTAATTTTAGTACTTTACTATGATTTCAGCTGCTCCTGGTGCTCCTGTTCCGGCTCCAGGTAGATTAATTTCATTTTATTTTTATGATCTCCTATGATCAAGTCATCAAACCTCATTATCAACATAAATTGACTACCATATTGTTTAAATTTGTTCTTTAATTATGAAGTCTTTTTGCTCAATTTTTCAATACTGGCAGGTCCGGTTGCCTTCGGCCCATCTGCCTCCCCTGCAGCTGCCATCTCTCCTGGTCCCTCAGGTAGTCGCTTTTATCAAGAAATTAATTGAAATTCCATCACATGCTCAATAACACAGATTCTCAATTATCTGAATGATGAAAATATATAGTAGTAATATCTTAATTCTTAATAAAAATGTTAACTATGCAGCAGGTACAATCCCTACATCTGAGACACCAGCTTTGTCTCCAGTTTCTGATGCAAATCCAACTCTGACTCCACCATCGACAGCATCAACAACTCCAGAAGCCGGTTCTTCGTTAACTCCTTCAGCTGCAAGACCTTCTCTAAGCTTTTCACCTGCTTTCCTGATTTTTTCAGTTGCTGTCATGATAATGAAGCTCTTCTAGATCAATATTACCTGTTGTTATTTAATATATATAGACGCGGACCATTCTTTTGAGAGTTGTGATTGTTTTGTTTCGGGTGTGTTTCCATTGATTCCTATTGTAAGGGTGAGTGTGTTTGTCCCAGGAAATCCATATTAAACACCTATTTATGTAAATGTTTTTTGAAATGAAGTAATACTTTCTAATAGTTTCCTTTACATATTGTGTGGAACCAGGAAAAAAGAAAACTTTGTAGGTACTCCAATAAACTAAGAGATGATCTTGATTTAGAGTTGTTTAAACACAATGGATGTGTCTGAGGTGAATGCGCGTGAATAGCTCATGCACTCATGCTTTGATTGTGCAATTAATCATTCACTTTGGACTTCCTTTATAGTTGACACCCTTCACATTTCCATGACTTCATTTCTATTCGTGTGACTCATCACAAATTACTTATCCACCCTATTCTAATGCAGAAGATTGTAAGACGTCCTAAAATGGGTGAAACAAATTGAACCAACAAAAAGGAAGTCTAGGAATCATGAAAATAGAATGAAAAAGAAGTACAAACTTCTTCACCGTAGCAGATTACACATATATAGTTTCATTAATGAACTTACTAATCAGCAAAAAAGTAATGGATTTAAGGGTGATGATATGTGTAAAATTGGCTCTAACATCAACCTTAATCTTGTGTATTTTCCCTCAAAAAATTGGGTCTCAAAACCCGGGGTGCTCATTTCAAGGCTTACAGCTTGATAAGTGCTTAAACCAAGAAGGAGAATACATCTTCTTTGAGCCTTGCTGCAGAGCCATTAACCAAGCTTTTCGAGTTGGGTTTCATTGTTTGTGCTCCATATTATCAACAAATTCTCCACAATTCACCACTCTTTTCTCTTTATCTTTGTCAAGCTGCTATATAATGGTTCCTCCCTTGACTATGTGCCGAGGTAAAATTCTTTCTTCACTACTTCACATAAAGTGATTATAGTGGATTAGTGGTCGTTTAGTTGAATATGAAACTATTTGGTCAATCATGAGAAGTAAAACTTCCTGTAAAAAAGTTTCACATACTAAGGGACTAGGTAGGCAACATCTTTTGTGGAAAGCTGCACATCCTGATTCCTGCATATATGTCAACCTAACAACTCCATTATCAACCAAACAAGAGCAAATTATGTTAGTTTCGTTTTTATTTTATTTTATTTTTGGTGTTTGTGCTTCTGCATATGAAACTTACTTTCCTTGCGAAGATTTAGGTACAATGCCAATATCTCTTCCACTTCCACCAAACAATTCCACCAAGGAAATCCGGACTGAACAACAAAACCCACTAGTGCAGAAGCCTCCTACTCCTCCTCAGGCAACCGATGTTCCATTAGACCCCACTCGAACTGGCAATTATACTGCTGTGGAGAGACAGCCACATCAGAGCAAAAATGCTACTTCAATGTTACATGTAATGGAGAATGGAATTAATAATTTGTCATCTGCTGGTAGTAAAGCGACTGATCTGTTCTGCTTCTGCTGTTTGTTGCTTTCTTTATGTGTTTATTCCTTGGCCTTGTTTTCCTAAACTTGCTTTGGGATGTTCTATTCTTTATCTAAGTGATGATATTTTATCATTTGCAATGAGTAATGAAGAATGCTTACACTGTTATGTGACCAAAAAACAGTTTGTTTTAGCATGTTGTTTCTGATCAAATACGTTAGGTATGATAAAGATACCAATGCCAATAACAAATGTAATTCTATCTACTGTTATTTACAATGGAATACGCACTTCAGTTTGACATTTCCTTTCGTTTTCTTCTCCTTCTTATATACTAGATTTTTTGAAAGATTTGGTTTTCCCCGCCATTCCATGACAGTCAATGTACATCATATACAAAGGGTAATACAACCAATAAGGAAACTAATCCTAAGCTACCAAATATACAGGAGATAATCAAGGATGCATAATCCTTGACTTATTTACAGAATAAGGAATATACTCTAATAATAGTACATTATTCTAACACACCCCCTCAGTCGAAGCGGGAGGTGGACGAACACTGAGACTGTCACGAAAATCTTCAAAAAGAACCAGGGGAAGCCCTTTGGTGAAGATATCAGCAATCTGATGTCGAGAAGGGACATGTAACACTCGAACCTGGCCACGAGCAACCTTTTCACGGACAAAATGAATATCAAGCTCAATGTGCTTAGTACGCTGATGATTAACTGGATTGCCGGACAATAAATGGCGCTAACATTATCACAATAGACCAAGGTAGCCTTCTGAATAGGACAATGAAGCTCAAGGAGGAGATTACGTAACCAGCAAGATTCAGAAACGACATTGGCAACACCACGATACTCGGCTTCGGCACTAGAACGTGATAAGGTGGCTTGGCGCTTTGCGGACCAAGAAATCAAGTTATCACCAAGAAAAAACACGGAGCGGGATGTAGACCGGCGAGTATCAGGGCACCCCCCCAATCAACATCCGTGTAGGAGATGAGAGAGGAAGTAGAAGAGGGGTACAGGTGCAAACCATGATCAAGGGTACCCTGAATGTAGCGCACAATGCGCTTAAGAGCATGCATGTGCTCTTCACGAGGAGCATGCATGAATAAACAGACCTGCTGCACAGCATAAGAAATATCGGGTCTGGTGAATGTAAGATATTGTAAAGCCCCTGCAAGACTCCGATAATGAGAAGGATCCTCATAAGGAGTGCTGGAATTAGCACTCATTTTAGGCTTCGTATCCACAGGAGTAGGGGACGATTTACAGGATGACATACCCGCACGTTCAATGATTTCAAGAGCATACTTACGTTGAGACAGAAACAATCCACCTACATGGCGAGTCACAGCAATACCCAGAAAATAATGCAAAGACCCAAGGTCTTTCATAGCAAACTCGTGCTAAGACGATCCATGATAGACTGACGCAATGTATCAGATGAAGCAGTTAAAATGATGTCATCAACATATAATAAGAGATATGCCATCACTAGTGGAAAAAAGCCTAAGGGCTGCGGTCAAAATAGGCCTAAGGGTCGTTTTTTTTTGACCAAAGAATTAGAGTAAGCGACCCTTAATATATAGGAAGGGCTGCGGTTATAAGGCGAGCGGTCGTAAGAGAACCGCAGCCCTTGGCCATTAAGGAGTCGCGGTTAGTGGGAAAACCGCAGCGCCCTTGATTAATCAAGGGCTGCGGTTTTCCCAATTAACCGCAGCCTTTAATTAATCAAGGGTCACGCGGTTTTCCCAACTAACCGTACCCTTTTGTAATTTTTTTTTTTTTAAATTCAACTTATATAATATTATATATGCGCTCGTTCCTCGTGTCGCCGGTTCCTTGCTGCTTTGCTTTGTACCATATTACAAACCTCATAATGCATATATATATAGAGTTCCCAATTATATATGTAATAATTCTATATATATAATAATAATAATGTTAAAGAGTACATATTAAGGCAAATATTAATTCTAATACAAAAAGCTACATTAACGCAACAACCGAATAGCTTGCCAACTTGTTTCGAACTTCTAGCTAGTTCTTGCAAAATCCTAACCAATGTATCATAGACAATCTTCACAAATGTAGGTTGCCAACTTGTTTCGAACTTCATCCAATTCTTCAATTGTGAATTCATCCAACCTTGGTGCGTCGTTATCCATGTAAACCTTGCAATAATATGAATATAATAAATTAATAAGATCAAGTCAAACATTTACAATATATAATAACAACTAACTCTTGCAATTAGCTAATTAAACAACCAATTTTCGAGTTGATTTTGTCGATTTTTGTGAATTTGAGCTATTTCACTTCCCAAAACTACCTACATGTTACATATAGGAGCAAAACTAACACACACCACTTACTTTATGCATAGTTGAAGTGTTAATGTCATATTTAGGTGCAAAAGATTAGAAGTTCAATTTTTAGGTTTGTTTCGGGGTCGTTTTTTGTGAATTTGAGCTATTTCACTTCACAAAACTAGCTACATGTTACATATAGGAGCAAAACTAACACACACCACTTACTTTATGCATACTTGAAGTGTTAATGTCAAATTTAGGAGCAAAAGATAAGAAGTTCAATTTTTAGGTTCATTTCGGGGATGATTTTTGTGAATTTGAGCTATTTCACTTCCCAAAACTACCTACATGTTATATATAGGAGCAAAACTAACACACACCACTTAATTTATGCATACTTGAAGTGTTAATGTGAAATTTAGGAGCAAAAGATTAGAAGTTAAATTTTTAGGTTCGTTTCGGGGTCATTTTTTGTGAATTTGAGCTATTTCACTTCCCAAAACTACCTACATGTTACATATAGGAGCAAAACTAACACACACCACTTACTTTATGCATAGTTGAAGTGTTAATGTCAAATTTAGGTGCAAAAGATTAGAAGTTCAATTTTTAGGTTCGTTTCGGGGTCGTTTTTTGTGCATTTGAGCTATTTCACTTCCCAAAACTAGCTACATGTTACATATAGGAGCAAAACTAACACACACCACTTACTTTATGCATAGTTGAAGTATATAAGTCATATTTAGGTGCAAAAGATTAGAAGTTCAATTTTTAGGTTCATTTCGGGGTCGTTTTTTGTGAATTTGAGCTATTTCACTTCCCAAAACTACCTACAAGTTACAGATAGGAGCAAAACTAACACACACTACTTACTTTATGCATAGTTGAAGTGTTAATATCATATTTAGGTGCAAAAGATTAGAAGTTCAATTTTTAGGTTCGATTCGGGGTCGTTTTTATGTGAATTTGAGCTATTTCACTTCCCAAAACTACCTACATGTTACATATAGGAGCAAAACTAACACACACCACTTACTTTATGCATAGTTGAAGTGTTAATGTCATATTTAGGTGCAAAAGATTAGAAGTTCAATTTTTAGGTTCGTTTCGGGGTCGTTTTTTGTGAATTTGAGCTATTTCACTTCCCAAAACTACCTACATGTTACATATAGGAGCAAAACTAACACACACCACTTACTTTATGCATAGTTGAAGTATATAAGTCATATTTAGGTGCAAAAGATTAGAAGTTCAATTTTTAGGTTCGTTTCGGGGTCGATTTTTGTGAATTTGAGCTATTTCACTTCCCAAAACTACCTACATGTTACACATAGGAGCAAAACTAACACACACAACTTACTTTATGCATACTTGAAGTGTTAATGTGAAATTTAGGAGCAAAATATTAGAGTTCAAGTTTTGGGTTAGTTTCGGGGTCGATATGATTATAGTTAATTTATGCTACAATTTCCAAAATAAAATAATTCTTACCTATCAATTTAATCTAAATTAAATAAACTAATTAGTTACATACCTTTTTGAAGATAATCGATGTCGCACAACGGTTGACTATATCAAACATGTACCGCAAGACGTAATAGCCACAATCAACACCATTCTTTTGTTGCGGACATCGAAATTCACCAAATTTAAACATCCAAAAACATTCATGTTAAATTTAAAGTATATGAAAATAAATGGTTCGACATAAGATTCACCAAAGTAGTTACCTCAACTGATATCCAAAGAGGAGCTTTTCCTAATCGAAGTCCAAGTCCATAATGGTGCTTCATCACACTACATCAATACATTATAAGATGTTTATTTTATATATATATATATATATATATATATATATATATATATAAATGTGTAATATTAGGTACACATATTGTTCTAGTTAAGTTACCTATTCAATAGTGACTTGACTAGTAAGCTCCGTGGTGGTTGTCGACGAAGAGAATCAAAGTGGTAAGCGTGATTATTTGACAAACATATCACAATGAGCGTCCAATGGTGACTATATAAGGAAATAATATAAAGTTACTTATTCAACAATTCGGTGAATTTTGTTATCGATATATATGGAACAAGAAGGCAAGTTATCTAAACAAGGAAATAAAGTTATAGAAAATAAAGTAAAGCATCAAGTTTGGTGTAACAAGCTTACGCTTCAATATATGGAACAAGGATGAACTTCTCTTCTAACCGATGTGATTGTTTGAAACTAGTATCGAGATATTCTTTCACATCGGTTTTGTTTTTTAAACAATTGTCATCTCGCATCATACTTGGACATAACCAACCAATCTTTGTCTCACTCATTTTTTTCATTCAATTCGAGACACAATAACCCTGAGAAATTAAAGCATATAAAAAAAAGTAAACATACTTATCATGTATGGAAGTTGAAAACTATTATAAACTTGTAAAGTAAGATATGTATGTATCACCTCATGAAAGCTTGTATCATTGTTCCACTCAATATTTCTCCACGTAAGAATTCTTTAACATCGTCTTTGGAAATCCATGTAGATGACTCATCAGCGTAGTTGAATTGTTCCTTCCCCAAAGGAACATGTATTGGAGCATTCTCGGGCAAATCGCTAACACACTCATGCAACCAATAACATGCCTTAGTAAGGCCTTGCACCACCAACGGCTCGAGAAGTGGATTGTTTGACATACTAACTTGGTCATCGAACACATTTGGTTCAATTTCAGCACGTCCAATTGCCTCCTTAGCCATCTTGTTTGGTGAACCGGCCTTTTTTAGCCTTCTTGTCATGTGAACCAACCTTCCTTGAAACCTATTAAAAAGTAATAATAAGAATATTACTAATTATTATATATATGACATAGAAAAGTAATATAATCGGAGTTGATTATTACATAAACTAACACATATATATATGTATGTTTATCGGTGTACCTCATCTGAAAATCGCACCCATGCACGCGGCCACGAACATAACTACCATGGGCGTCACTCGGTGTATGTAGACTAACCTCCGGTTTTGGCATCGGAAGACCTAAGTCTTCAAAACCGAGCTCAATGTAGTCGATGCTCACCACATAGTGATCATTGTTCACTATCCGGTGATGCACTCGTACTCGATCACCGAGCGGTTGTGCATGGCCACTAGCTACCACAATCGACTATCGAATCATTTTCTTGAACTAATAGTCGGCATGGGGTCTCCTCCTTTGAATCAAAACAAGTCATTAATAGTTAATTGCGATGAAACAACATATTTAGAATTGCATGCACTTAGGGACAATACATAGTTAATTAATAAAGCACAAGTGATTAAGCGTGATAAATTAAACCAAATACGGTGATTACCTTCAACTCGGGTATTGGTGGATGAGGTGCGGTATCGTTTGATTATCCGATGTTTGTGGAACACCGATCGGGCGGCTAGATGGAACATCACTACCTTTCTTCAATGGGAAGGTCGGTAAACCCATTTGCTCCATCATAGCATTGAAGTTATGTGTCATCTCCTCTCTAAGCTCCTCCCGAATTGCGAGATTTGATAGCCTCCACATCTACCGACGCCCGAATTCACACTACTTGCACTTGATTTTGACGTTGTAGTGTATTGTTCACCATATACCTTTCGCACGCCGAGGCGGACACCTCCCACGCCCCTCACACGACCACTATGGTCCTTTCCTAGAGTTTCGTGCAAAGCATCCATGTGTGCGGTAGGAGTGAAATCACCAATTGCCTCCTTTTCCTTTAATCCGATCTACAAATAAAAAAAGCAGACAATTGGACGTTAAAATTTTTCAAAAAAAAAAACCTACTATCGAATAAGTTGCGGCGAGCGGCCGCCCAGCGCGGAGAGGCTGCCAGCCCGCGAGCGGCAGCGATGGCGGCCCAGCCGGTTTTGCTGCCGTGCTGGCCGGGCTCGGCTTTCTTGCTGCTGCGGCGGCCGCACGGCGGGGAGGGGGCGTGGGGGGACCGTGGTAGGTGGGGGGGGAAGTGCGGGTGTGGGGGGTGGGGTTACTTGAATAATGGATATAAACGAAAAACATATCAAATTAGCAAAATACACCTAAAATGGTCTTTATTTTCCCGAAATCCGACCAATAACAAAGTAGAACCTATAAATCTACTTAATAGCAATATTTTAGGTTATATTATCATGTTTCACAAGAAATTGGAGCCCAGTGACTCAAACTAATCGAAAATGACATGAAATGGCCGCAATAGGCCTAAAATGATCTTTACGTTCCCGAAATTCGACCAATAACAAAGTAGAACCTATAAATCTAATTAATAGCAATATTTTAGGTTATATTATCATGTTTCACAAGAAATTGGAGCCCAAGTGACTCAAACTATTCGAAAATGACATGAAATGGCCGAAATAGGCCTAAAATGATATCTACGTTCCCGAAATCCGACCAATAACAAAGTAGAACCTATAAATCTACTTAATAGCAATATTTTAGGTTATATTATCATGTTTCACAAGAAATTGGAGCCCAGTTACTCAAACTATTCGAAAATGACATGAAATGGCCGAAATAGGCCTAAAATGATCTTTACGTTCCCGAAATCCGACCAATAACAAAGTAGAACCTATAAATCTACTTAATAGCAATATTTTAGGTTATATTATCATGTTTCACAAGAAATTGGAGCCCAGTGACTCAAACTATTCGAAAATGACATGAAATGACCGAAATAGGCCTAAAATGATATTTACGTTCCCGAAATCCCACCAATAACAAAGTAGAACCTATAAATCTACTTAATAGTAATATTTTAGGTTATATTATCATGTTTCACAAGAAATTGGAGCCCAGTGACTCAAACTATTCGAAAATGACATGAAATGGCCGAAATAGGCCTAAAATGATATGTACTTACAATGGCATTGGCTATCTTTTACGTAACTGGGATCGGGTAACACTCTGTTTCCCTTTGCATCAACCCCATGCATCGAACACCACCAATCAAGGACCCCGTCCGGTTGACGAGCCGTGTAAGCGATGTGGTTGTAGAGGTAGTTGTCGTTGTCGAATCCTGTGTGGGGTAATGGGCAAACATCCACTTTTTTCTCGCCTCATCGAAGGAATGGGCACCCAAATGATGATAATATTTCCTTGCTTTTGCACTCGTGCTTTTTTTCTCACGTCTTGCCTGAAAAAACACATAATTACAAACAAAAGATTAGGTGTTATATACAATCATACTCGAGCTAAGTGTGGTAAATATAATTAAAATCCTTTGCTTACAACAGCTTCCGGGGTAGTATTTTTGGCAACAAATGCTTCCCACTCTTCGAGTTTGATATTTCTCCATATTTGATATGGTAATGTGGTGGGTTCCTCTCGAATTTTCCAATGCGGCCTCGGCTTCGATTTGCTTTACTCCCCCATAAATTTTCTTCTTCTTTGTACCCGTTCTTTTCCTCCGCTTAGTAATCCAACCGGACACTAACTTAGCCTTGAAATCTCGAAATCTCTGAGCAAGCGCGGATAAAAATAGATTCTTCTTGGCTTCATCATCTTCGATATTGAAGAGATTCTACAAAAAGAACGAACAAAAATATTAGTTTCCACATTTGCTGTAATAGATTAAATTCCATCATTAGTACTACATACACATACATTTATTAAAATAAGAAACTAAATGGTAGTATGAAACTTACCATAGTGTCATTCCATAGTAATTTCTTTATCCCCTCGGGCACCTCTTGCCATGAATGCAAAATGGAGAGCCTCCGGACACAAAGGCCAATATGTTTGGCATACTTAGAACGCCACACACCACAAGGTTGACCCAAGTTATCGTACTCTAAAGTCATATGCAAGTGAGTAGCACTTATTAACTTTGTAGGTCCTCTTCCCTTTCTCTTTTTCATCACTTTCGATTTTCTTTGTTGTTGATTTGTTTGTAACTCCCGTTGTTGACCTTCTTTCCTACAAACTTGTTGTGCTTTCACAATTGTACAACTTTTTGGATGAAGTTCTTGAAGATCTCGATCTTCGAGATCACCTTTATCTGGGTCCTTCCTCACATCATAAGATTCATCCTCGGTTGTGTGTTCACTAGTCGTCATCTCATCCATATGTAGTAATTATCCCCGCAATTATAAACACATAGAAATTAATATATATGTACAAGTTAAAAAAAATAACAAATTGATTAAGGACCAACAATAATGGAACATCGGAAATCGTGGGCCACTAGCGGCGGCAAACAGCTGCTTCTTCTGGCCGTTGTTCCGGAGGGGGATGTGCAAGGGGGGAAGTAGCTAGGGGTTGGACGGGGGGAGCGGGGGCGTGCAGGGGGGAGCGGGGGGCTGTGCAAGGGGGGGACCTGGGCCGTGTGCAGGGGGGGGAAGTAGCTAGGGGCTGGACGGGGGGGGGAGGCGTGGGGGGGGACCCAGGGTGGCAAGGGGGGGGAAGTAGCTAGGGGCTGGACGGGGGGGGCGTGCAAGGGGGGGGGTGGGCTGGCAAGGGGGGCGGAGCGGGAGGCTCGAAATATATAAAAAGACATAAATCGGCTGAAATATATAGGTCTAAAATGATATTTATTTTCCCGAAATCCAACCATCAACAAAGTAGCTCGTATAAATCTACTTAATAGCAACATTTTAGGTTATAATATCATATTTCACAACAAATTGGATTACCATGACTCGAAATACACGAAAATGACATGAAACGGCCGAAATAGGCTTAAAATGACGTTTACTTTCCCGAAATCCAACCATGAACAAAGTAGCACCTATAAACCTACTTAGTAGTCGTATTTTATGCAATATTATTACATTCAACAAGAAATTGGAGTCACATGACTCGAAATACACGAAAAATTACATGAAACGGACGAAATAGGCTTAAAATGACCCTTACTTTCCCGAAATCCAACCAACAACAAAGGAGCACCTATAAACCTACTTAGTAGTCGTATTTTATGCAATATTATCACATTCAACAAGAAATTGGAGTCACATGACTCGAAATACACGAAAATGACATGAAACGGCCGAAATAGGCCTAAAATGACGTTTACTTTCCCGAAATCCAACCATGAACAAAGTAGCATCTATAAATCTACTTAGTAGTCGTATTTTATGCAATATTATCACATTCAACAAGAAATTGGAGTAACATGACTCGAAATACACGAAAATGACATGAAACGGACGAAATAGGCCTAAAATGACCCTTACTTTCCCGAAATCCAACCAACAACAAAGGAGCACCTATAAACCTACTTAGTAGTCGTATTTCATGCAATATTATTACATTCAACAAGAAATTGGAGTCACATGACTCGAAATACACGAAAATGACATGAAACGGCCGAAATAACCTTAAAATGATGTTTACATTCCCGAAATCCAACCAACAACAAAGGAGCACCTATAAATCTACGTAATAGTCGTATTTTTGGCTATATTATCATATTCAACAAGAAAATTGAGTCACATGACTCGAAATATATGAAAATGACATGAAATGGACGAAATAGAGATAAACCTGAGTATATGTCTCATGATTTGTTGACCTTCCGCCGTTTCTTAGGAGTTTCAACATGTATCCCTTCCGTGTGATCAACACGCATATAGTTCTCAGACATATTTACATCATCTTCCACGCTATTTTCAGGATAGGTAAAAGTTGGGATGTCCTCAAATGCATCATACTCTTCCTCATCCTCAACATCACCAATGCCCAGAATACTCCTTTTGCCAGGTACAACAATTGACCACTTATTATCAGCAGGATCAGTTACATAGAATACTTGTTTAGCTTGTGATGCAAGTACAAATGGCTCTTCAGTTTCACGTAGACGACCCATGTCCACAAGAGTGAATCCGCAAGGATCATCTTTTTTTACGCAACGTCGATTATCATCAACCTAATTGCAACAAAAGAGACAAATATGAAAAGTCGAGTAGTCAAGCTCCCATATTTCTTGAATTCGCCCATAATAGTTGGTGGCAAAGCAAGAACGGGAGACTTATCTTTCGAGCTTGCGTATTGTGTAGATGACGCCACAAGTGAAACACCACTATTCCGTCGCGATGTCGACTTAAGATCTTGACGTTCACCCAAAACATATACCCGTTAATATCATAACCCTCATAAGAGTGTACAGATTCACGGGGACCAAATGCTAACCACTTGACTGTTTCAGAAACATTTTCATCTAAATCATCCACTACTCGATGATGAAACCAATCAATGAACGTCTTATAATGTCAAAGAATGCAGGGGGGAAAATCATCTCAAATTTGCATAGAGTTTCAACTATTCTAGCCTGCAAGTCATCGAGTGTCGACTGGCCAGTAGCACTTTCTTTGCATATTGTATGAAAAAATGAACAATGTTCTGTAATGGTGTGCCTCACATGCTTATCCCACGAATTGCAATCGGTAAGAATACTTGCATCATGACATGACAATCGTGAGATTTCATACTCGATAACTTCAACTCACCATTTAAGGTAACAAATCGCTTCATATTCGATGAGTACCCAGTTGGAACCTTAATACCATACAATGACTCGCAAAAAATCCGTTTCTCAGCTTTCGACAGCGTGTAGCAAGCTGGTGGCAAATAATTCTTCTCCGAATCATCCACCTTTTTTCTTTTCCCAATTTCCTCATCAACCCCTTCCTCCACTACTTTCTTTTTCCTTCCCGCCCTTTTTTGAGCCCACAACTCCGGTCGAAGGTTATTTTTTTCCAAGTGAAGACGTGACGCTTTAACATCCTTTGTCTTACCCGGAATATTCATAAGTGTCGCAAGAATAGCATCACAAACATTCTTCTCAATGTGCATGACATCCAAACAATGTCTGACTTTTAAATCTTTCCAATATGGGACTTTCCAAAAAATAGACTCCTTTTTCCATAATCCTGTAGTTCCATCAACGTCATTCGCAGGTTTACCATAGATCGTTTCAATGCCCTTAACCTGATTATAAACTTCAGTACCAGTTAATGGTCTACGAGCAACTTCCTCTTCAACCGTCCCATCGAAGGCCTTTTTCTTAAATCGATAGGGATGGTCGCGTCTAAGGAGCCTTCGTGTGCGCATATAGACATGTTTGCAGCCCTTAATGTGTGTAGACTTCATGTCATCTATACAAATCGGGCACGGTTTTTTTCCTTTGGTCTTATACCCATAAGTTCCCATAAGCTGGAAAGTCGTTCATTGTACAGAAAAGCATGGCACGCAGAGTGAACATCTCATTAGCATACGCATCAAATACCGACACTCCTTCGTTCCACATCTTCTGTAAATCTTCAATAAGTGGTTAAAGGTATACATCTATGTCATTTCCAGGTTGTTTCGGTCCCGATATGAGAAGCGACAACATGATGTACTTGCGTTTCATGCACAACCAAGGAGGCAAGTTATAAATCACTAAAACTACTGGCCATGTACTATGCTGAGAACTAAGATTGCCAAAGGGATTCATGCCATCCGTACATAATCCAAGCCTCAAATTCCTATCCTCGTTACCAAACGGCTTATGCACCCTATTGATACTTTTCCACTCAGGGGAATTAGCCGGATGCTTCAACAAACCGTCTTTCTTCCTACGATCGGCATGCCACCGCATATTCTTCGCATCTTTTTTACCGAGAACATGCGCTTAAATCTAGGTATTATGGGAAGATACCACAACACCTTAGGCGGGTGGTCCTTCACTACCCCCACCCCCTTCACGCCCGTACCTTGATAATCCACAACGTGGACACTCATCTAAATGCTCATACTCATTACGATAAAGCACACAATCGTTTGGACAAGCATGTATCCTCCGGTACTCTAAACCGAAAGGACACATGAGTTTCTTAGCATAATAGTTCGACTTTGGCGAGATCATTTCCATCGGGGAGCATATCGCCTAAAACTTCCAACAACGACGTGAAACCGCAATCCGTCCAACCCCGCTTTCGACTTAATATTGAAGAGTGTTATCACAATGGAAAGTTTGGTGTACTTCGTACAACCTGGATACAATGGCCTTTCAGCAGCCTCAGACATAGACTCAAACATACGAGGTCGTTTGCAAGATTGATCTTCAACCTCTTGTATCATCTCGTCTACCCGATCTCTATCATCATCCCCATATTCATCATCCCCATACTCACCATCCTCGAAATCATCACCTAATTTATCCTTCTCCTCTTCACATACATCGTTCATTATCCTACAGCTTCTTGCATATCTCCCCTCCTCACCATGCCAAACCCATACGTGGTATTGAGGCCTAAACCCACGACGAAAGACATGCTCCCTAAGCAAATGAATACTACTAACCTTGCTCACATTTCCACAATCTAAACAAGGACAATAAAAGTCGACTGCTCTAGAAGATGCTTGGTATTCTAATGCAGATTTACAAAATTCTGAGACCCCATTCACAAACTCAATCGATTCATGGCTACCATACATCCAAGTACGATCCATCTTCTAATTAAACACAACCAATTATAAGTATCAATCATTTAGCACATTCACATGCAAGACAATCACATATTGAAAACACGCACATACAAATGGAGGCTAAGAGAGTCACATGTGCAAATGTATGCATGCATCCGAAGGTCCTTATCACTCCAACCTAACCCATCCTTGGACGTTTAATCTCACTAGTGAATATATGCCAACTCTTCAATTCTAAGGAAAATCCGGCAGCATTTCCCTACAGTTCTCCAAGTACACAATGTAGATAATTGATTATCTACATATGTACACAGAGAACAATGTAGAAACGACAAGCCAAGATTTTCCTTAGAATTGAAAAGAAGACATACATTCACCACCTAAGTGAGATCAAACGTCCAAGGACAAATCCCAAACAGGGGACTATTCAAGACTTACTCCTAATGAGTAAGTCTTGAACGGAGTATCTAGGCATATGATTGATGATATGATGATTCATATAACTTATACATTTCATAGCTTAATTAAATTGCTTTCATCCAATCTCATATCAAGAAATATACATACACATATATAGATTGAATCTACATATACACAATAAATGAAGATATATAATGAATTGTCTTTATCATAAATACATACCAATAACAACTAATATGGAGATCGATCTCTATATATACTCTGCACTATCTCCTAGTTGATTTGCCGCTTCCAATATGCTAATATCTAAGACACATAAAACCGAAAAAATTGTTAGCATATAGTAAATGCAAAAATTATAAGAAATACATTCATATATATAAATTATCATATCTTACCCACATTGAAACACATTACAACTAACCTTTCTCATTTAAACTATTAACAAATTATAAATGAAATTTGTTTGCATTAAACTAAGTTAATAGCTAATGTAGCTAATCAAATAATTCAATTAACATATTTTCGGGTTCCGAAGCACGACCCTTTTGTATAACTTTTCTGCAATTTCAGTCCCACTCAAATGCAACCTTTAATTTCTCTCTCAAACGAATATATAAACATATTAGAAAATAAAAATAAAAATAATTAAAAAGGCAACCTTGAAATTCTTGAACCAATGAGTGAGAGAGGGTGGGTGGCGCGCAGGTTGGTGGCGCGCAGGTGGGTGGCGCGCACCGGTGGCAGGCGCTCAGGTGGTTGGTGCGCAACGGTGGCGTCGCTCCGGTGGCGTGGGTATGCGTGGTGCGCTGGGGATGGCGCGTAGAAGGCTGCGTGGCGCGCACTGGGACGGTGGGACCGGGAGCTCGGGGGTGGTTGAATTCGAAAGCTAGGGCTCGGGGTGGTTCAATTCGCAAGGGTTGGGCTCAGGGGTGGTTCGTCTGGCTGCGTGGTGAGAGAATTTTTCGCGAGTGAAAAATTGGGTGGAGCGAGGGAATTAATGAGAGCGCGAAATTTGGTGGAAAAAATAAAACAAAGGGCTGCGGTTGTGTAGAAAACCGCGGCCCTTCCATTAAGGGCTGCAGGCGGGCCCAAAACCGCATCCCTTTATTGCACGAAGGGCTGCGGTTTTGGGCCTGACCGCAGCCCTTAATGGAAGGGCTGCGGTTTTCTACACAACCGCAGCCCTTTTACAACAGCAAATGACTTTTTTTCCTCTAGTGCATATCAGAACCATGCCGATAAATAAACACTGAATGATCGGATTTACTATGCGTAAAACCAATAGTGGAGACAAAACCAGCAAAACGCATATACTAGGCCCGGGGAGCCTGCTTGAGGCCATATAAAGACTTCTTCAAGAGACACACATGATCAGGGCGAGCAGGATCCCGAAACCCAAGGGGTTGGTGCATGTAGACAGTCTCTTTGAGATCACCATGTAAGAAAGCATTCTTCACATCAAGTGGTGAATAGGCCAAGATTTAGACAAAGCCAGGCTCAAAACAGTGCGTATAGTAGCCGGTTTGACAACCGGACTGAAAGTCTCACCACAATCAATGCCAACCTGTTGTGTCTGTCCATCACCTATAAGACGGGCCTTATGCCTCTCAAAAGTGCCGTCAGAATGTTCTTTATGAGTAAAAATCCACATAGAACGAATAACATTCACATCAGGAGGACGGGACACCAACTCCCACGTATTATTTTCAATAAGAGCATTATATTCATCAGTCATGGCAAGTTTCCAGTTCACATCACGGAGAGCACTCACAGGGTTACGGGGTAGAGGAGATTTAGAGACATAGGTGTGAAGGTTAAGAGGAATTTTGGGCTTGACAATTCCATGTTGGCTCCTAGTAACCGGGCGTGAGGAGGTGAGGGGAAGAGTTGAACTGGGCCTAGAAGATGAAAGAAGGGAAGGAGAGGGAGTGGGCTGGTCCGGTTGAGAGACAAGGGAGGGCTGCATAGCGGGTTGGGCTGGAAGTGAGGTGAGCCGGGTGGGGTCAGCACTGCGGGCAGAGGAGGAAGGCTGCCCAGCAGGCTGGGCCGAAGAAGAAATGGGCATGGGGGGAGCAGCGTTGGACGCGTGAGGGGTAGGCAGAGGCCTGCGTTGATATTGGATCAGCGCAGGTGGGTGGGTGGGCTTGGGCCTGCGGCTGTATTGAAGCAGCGCAGGAGATGGGGAATTGGGGGCATGGGATTTGTGGGGTTGGGCCAAAGTGTGTATGATGGCAGGATGAATTGCATCATCCAAAAAATCATAAGTATGTAGAGAAGGAGTATGAAGCGTGGAGAACGGAAATGTAGACTCATAAAAAATAACATGGCGGCAAATGATGATTTTATGGGAGGACAAGTCATAGCATTTATATCCACGGTGATTAGACGGATACCCCAAAAAGACACATGGAGTGGAGCGAGCTTGAAGCTTATGTATTGTAGTAGATGGAATTAAAGGATAACACAAACACCCAAAACCCGAAGATGAGAGTAAGAAGGATCCCGTTGATAGAGAATTTTGTGAGGAGTATGATAAGCTAAACCCTTGTTTGGAAGTATGTTAAGGAGGTAAGTAGCCATTTGTAGTGCATGATGCCAAAAGGAGGGGGGAATTGAAGCATGAGCAAGAATAGTGCGAATAATGTTGTTAATAGTTCGAATTTTCCGTTCTGCTTTGCCATTTTGAGATGAAGAGTAAGGACAAGAAAATCGAAAAATTAACCCATTTTTGTTACAAAATTCCCTCAAAGGTGCATTATCAAATTCCCGCCCATTGTCACATTGGAGATGTTTGATGTTACGTTCAAATTGAGTGCGGATAAAAGAATGAAAAGAAAGAAAAGTGGAATACACTTGAGATTTCTTAGCAATAGGAAAAGTCCACACAAAATTAGTAAAATCATCCAATAAAACAAGATAGTACCTATGACTAGATGAACTTAAAACAGGTGAAGTCCAAAGATCAGCATGGATAATATCAAAAGGCATAAATGTGCAAGAATTAGAGGCAACAAACGGCAACTTAACAAGTTTTCCAAGAGGACATGAATGACAATCATTTGAGCTACGAGTTTGATTACATTCAATCATTTTATTTAGCTTAAGAGAATCTAAAATAGGAGCTCCAGGATGTCCCAAACGCTCATGCCATAATGAGGAAGCTAAGGCAGCAAAAGCTGGTGGTGATGAAGTGAAGGTGGTAGAAAGAGGATAGAGATCTCCTCGGCTCTCACATCTCATTAGGCGCCTCCCCGTTTGAAAATCCTTCACAGAAAACCCAAAAGGATCAAATTCCACAGAAACAGAGTTATCGGTGGTAAATTTGCGAACTGAAATTAAGTTTTTCACAATTTGGGGAGCATGAAGAACTTTTTTGAGGGCTAATGAGGAGTGGGGGGAAGGTATGTGAGTGTCTCCATAACCATGAATAGGAATTGAAGTACCATTACCAACAATTATACCACGAGATTTGCTCATATTAAAATAGGACGAGAGAGTACCTGGATTCGAAGTCATGTGAGAAGTGGCCCCGGTGTCCATATACCAATTGGGGTCGGGTGGAGTGAGCCCAAGAGTGTACATGGCAGCTTCGATGTCAGTTGGGCTTGGAGAGGAGATAATCAAAGATGCATAATCCTTGACTTATTTACAGAATAAGGAATATACTCTAATAATAGTACATTATTCTAACATTTTTGGATGAGGAAATTTGAAGTGAAGAGGAGGGGAAGGAGAGCACAAGATCTATATTATCTTGTTTAGAGAATGCCAAAAAAAAATGTTAGCAAGAAAACAACACTTTCGTATATAGGAAATGTTAGAAACAAAAACACAACTATTTCTCTACCTCCCCCTCCGTTTCCTCCTCTACTCACTGCTTTGATGGTTAATTGAGCACATTATTAATTAGTGTTGCAACCTGCTGGTGATGAAATGGGGAGGAAGAAACTGTTACAAACATTTCAAAATAAAATGGGCTTTTTTAGTCTCCAGAGGGGACGGCCCTAATTTATGTATACCTTATAAATTTAAAGAATAAATGGAGTTTAACTAAAATAATTTTGCGGAATGAGCCAAGGAGATTGCCGTTACCCACAAAAATCATGTCTATTAGATAGTTAGATGACGACAGTCATACAAGGGTTACAAGTTAATGAAATTAGAATTGTGATGAAACTACTACACGCAATTTTCATCCTAATGTATTATTGGATGCTCCAATCTTTTGGATTTTTATAAAATTAAACTTTGGAAAACCTGAAACATTAGTCCCCACACAAGGTATTTATGGCTGATAATCAATATAGTCTCACAAATTTTTGTGGTCATCTTTTAAAATGATCACCCAAAAATTTCTCATCATAAATATAGTTTTTCAAAAAAGAGGCAAAATTTTTTTTTTGAGGGGAAACGTTGAAAAATAAAATTAAACGAAATCAAGTTCCGCCAAGGCTAATACACATTGCGGAAAAGAGGCAAAATATTTGTACAAACGAGTCGTTTTCAAACTGGTTATGGTACTAATCGACTTCTATTGAGGATGTTTAACGGAACACTTTCCTTATTACTATTTATCTTGCTCTAGTCTATATTTATCTAAAATTTTGCCGCACTAGTTTCCACTTTCTTGAATAATTGAATTACCCCATTAAATTGTAATAAGACATTTAGCATGCAATGTGGTACGTATTGGTAAGTACGAAAAAAAGATAACATCACTTAAACTACCACATTATTTGAAAATTTCTATCAAAATATTTTAATCAACAAAATTTCTCCCGCCCTCCACAACAAAAAACCGTTTTCCATCAACTCATTCTCTCTGAGTCTCAGACTCTCAAGTCTCAGTCTCTCTAAGATTACAAGCAAATCAACAATGGATGTCATCATTAGTTCAAATTTCCTTCTCCTACCACTCCTTGTTGGAGTTACTAAGTGAAGTGTTAGTATTTCTCACTCCAAAAGTTGCTTCAAAAGAAGAAAAAGCTCTTTGTCCCACATTGGTATTTTAGAGTTTATTTTTCTACCATCTTTTATATAGTTTCCTTCTTTATACATTTGTTGAGGCTTGTGTGTTGTTGGTGCAAAATCAGTTCGTTGACCTTGCAAACAAGTCAATGCACATCCAATAGTTTGATACTGAATGCCTTGGGAGGCTTAGTCCCTGGGGGTTACCGGTTTTAATTAGATAAAACCTTGCTAACGTACTTTGTTGCAATTTAATTAATGATTAACCTACAACGCCTATTAAATTCAGGCGAAACGCAATAAATAGAGCAAACAATAATTAATCTTTTTATCAATTAAATAATAACATTCCCATACATGCAACAAACTTTAAGAAAGATTTTACAACACATGAAAGGATAAGCCAGGCTGGACAACTAAATGGAAGACACGAAGGCTGTTACCTCCATGGTTCCTTGCTTCAATTGGAGAATTAGAGATCTTGGCGCCAGAACATGTTCTACGTCTAAAGAACTAAACTATAACCCGAGAAGGGGGTTGGCTAGGCTAAGGCTAGGCTACGCTAAGAAAAGAAGAAATGCAGTTTGATTGTGTCGTTCGTTGTTGTTTGCATGATGATCATTTCTCTATTTATAGAAAAACGTGTTATGTAACTTCCATGCTTGATTGGAGGGAAAACATTTGAATCATATTTGATTCAAATCTCAACCATTTTATGGCGCTGATAACTGTAGCCTTGCACGTGTGTCTTTTTGTTAAACTGCTCATGATCATCCCTTGATTGTTTGTTCCTTTACTACCTTTGACTTTCATCTCTTGATAGTCTTGACGGTCTTCTTCTATTGACTTTGACTTATGTTGACTTCGCCCAATGGGCTTTATGCTTTTATTGGGCCCTTACATTAAAGTAAGATCGAACCTTTTGAGGTCCAATTCGATGTACCATAATAAATGTTACTTGACATCTAAAAATGGTGCTAACAAATTGCCCCCCTGATTTGTGGAGTGATGTACTCAGCACCACACTAATTATGAGCAGAAAAGGACTTTTAATGGTTGTAGCCAATATCATCCAACCATATTCTGAATGTGACTTCTTTCATTGTTTTAAGGTGGTAAATGAACATTCTTTTAGGATGACTAAATTTAGTTGAAAAGAATAACCTTTCATGTATTCCTTCACCTTGCTTTCTAGCCATTGTGAAATCCATTAAGAAAGTTTCTTCAAGATGTGTACCTGCAGGGTTATTTAATGTTAACCAACAAGGACTCTCATCATAGGTTATGAGATCGTACCAAATCTGACATGCACATTTGTATTGTACCACATCTCTTGATGATGACCCATCCACCATTCTGTAGACTTTTACCTTCTTTGTAGTTCCTTTAACAAAGAGCTTTTTTAGATATCTCCAAGGCATGTTAGGTTTCCACATCTCTTCTGTAATGACTTTGCCCCATGATTTGCAAACCAAAAGCGATGTAACCTGATAAGTCCTTTCGAGTTTAGAAAATATCAATTCTTTCATGAGATCTAGATCAAACCCTATTTGGAAGGCCTTAGATTCTCTTTTATTTTTCGGATCCTGTTGTATGACAGGATTATTCCCAAAATATTTTTGAATAGAAGAAATCCATTTGGTGGATTCATTCTTAATAAATTCATCCTTATCTCCAAATATGACATTTAATGCCTTGTAATGATTTGGGCATTTTGATGGATATGGCATATGCTCTGGGGCAGATTGGTGAAACATGGGAAGATATATGTGTAATCCATTTAGATTTAAGTTTTTTGCATCTTTTAGAGACCACAGATATATATATATATATATATATATATTTCCTAACTGTCTAATTTCACTGGAATAAGAAACAGTTTTTTAGGAAGTATAATTAATAAATGGACGTATAATTGTTTTCACTTCACTTTGGTGAACCCAAAAATCGACGTTAAAGCAATTGAATTATTTGAAAATATATTTAATAAGATTTCCATTTGAGGTAATTTCATTACATTTATATTATGACTTATCTTTATGAAGATAAAGTCATTAATTACATTTTAATTGAAAGGACTTGCATCTAGAGGTAACATTTGGAAATGTTCCCTACACACTGTCTCTACCATAGCCTCATATTCATTGGCTTCTAACTCGCACCCTGCACTACTCCTGCTAACTCCAAAGTAGTGACCATTTTCAGGGGAGTTGTTGAACCTTGCCTCGAAGAGGGTCCTGTGGTAGCTGTTGTCCCAGGCGTATCTTCTGTCGATCAATGCAACATACATCCATGAAAAGAAAATTTCCTGGAACAATAGCTCCCACAGTTTGCACATACACTTAAAGTGTACTATCCTCCCCTGACGCTCATCTTGACCTTCTTCTATCCTCACCACTTTGAGGGAGGACTAGGTGCAAGAAAGAACTAGGCTTTTTGCATATGCCCAATTCATCCTTTGAGGTCTTGGGAAATTTAAGATAGTGGAAACCTCTTTGCCCCACCTTTTGCAAACTGTTAGCAGTTTGTCTTGTGATTTCTCGTCCAATTTGGGCCATATATGGGTGGACAAGAGGTCTGTATCGAAACCGATCTTGGCAGCGCTTGATTCTGCTAGCTCCAGATCTCTTGGTTCTACTACGGGTTCATCGCCAAACACCCGTGCCATTTTCTCTGCCATCAAGCTCTTTCATTTGTGATGAAAGATACCTTATCTTCCTCTATGTTGTTGAGGGCGAATCGATGATTAAAACAATCATCATCAAACTCAGCTGCCATGTTTGCATGTGCTGCGTTATTTATTATGATTTTTTGAAATGAAAATGTGATACTAGTATGCTATGGCTAGGTCCCTTTAAATAACCAGTCCATTTGTTCAACGATTATTTTCGTAATAACTTTTGGGATCAGTGAATAATTGAGTATTTTGGCCCCTTTTTTGAGAAGTTTGTTGACTTTTCGTTGATTATAATTTATTTTAGGGTTATCAATTTGTTGACAATTCTTAAAATTTATATGCCACTTTTTAGGCGTTTGGACCTAAAATTACCTCCTTGGATTTATTATTCATTTTATGAACAATAATCAAGCCCACAATTTTTATATGATATGACAGTAAGAAGGAATAACAGAAATAAAAAATTACTTCATTAATTGAAATAATATTTCATAATCATAAAACATCTTTAAGAAGATGTTTATTGACTTAATTCAAGTAGTTACATAATTTCCTAGAAAGGATTCAAGATATGCACTATCACTAGAATTATAAAAACATTTTAAATATCGCCTGATCTATCAGGCGCGGAGATGGGTAAAACTAATGGTGACTTGTGGTTCTTCATCTTCATCAACATCAGGGTCATCGTTATCCGAGTAATCTTCTGGGAGCATAGGGATATTTCCTTCCCCTAAGCGCTCTTGCCACAAAAGACAAGTGCACTTATATTGTATGAGTTTTTTGTAACTCATATCTTCGTCTATTTGGACTAGCCTGTATTTTCGGTTGAAGACACCCATGCTACCCTCACAGATTATAGATCTGTTGTACTTCAATGTGAGTTCAGGAGGGAAGTGCTATTTTGCAATGCATTCTCCCCATGCTTTGCAAACGCTTAATAGCTTTAGCAGTTCTCCCTTCTCCATTTTTGGCCACAGATTCAGTGCTACGAAGTCCACATCACTTCCCATAATAACAACACTGGACCTTTGTTTCTCCAAATCTCCAGGTTGGACCTTTGGGTCCCTTCCAAAGAGCTTGATGATTTTGGATTGCCATATTTTCATTTCTTCTTCCTTGAATTCTTCCCAGTCTTCCTGTGTAATGTCTCTATTAAATCTGTGCCTCCAGCATTCTCCAGGAAAGAGTGATGGAGGAGCGGTTTGTTGATTCGCAATACTAAAGAACTTTCTAGGGTTTTGATGGTAAAACAAAGTTTTAGAAATAAAGAATTTCAGAGTTAAAATAACGTATTTATAATACAATTATTAATTGTCAGCCCTATTTTTAGGGGTAAATGAAACGTTTGATGTTATCTTCTTAGATAACTTTATCACGTATTTTTTGTAACCAACCTTAACCACCTTCATTTAAGGCCCTAGTGGATAGGAATGGGTCTGCCCATTATCCCCTAATGTGTCATATCACTTCTAGAGTTTACCATTAGTGGCGTGTGCAGTTGGACGGTAATTATTACTTTTTAGAAGTAACTTTTTTTCCATCTCATTAATACATGTTAAGAGTTTTAGTATCCCAAGAGACACCTTATTTTTCATTCATTTAATCTTAAATGTAGAGTTTGCATTATTTGATTTGACGGTTTATTTTTGAATAACATATTAATTTGCACAATTTTGATTGAGCAAAATAGATATACAATGCAAACAAAATCAAAGATAATAGAAATTTGGACTAAATTGAGGAAATTTAATATTTCATTAAAAGTAAAAATTTACAACCTAGGGCTGAAATTTTCATATTAAAATAAAAATTACAACCTATTTAGAATTTTTGAATTCTAAATCCTAGGCCTAAATTTAGTCCCTTGGAGACCGTGGCTTGTCGCCATTAGAGTCTTCAATGGAGGCATTATCATCGTCACCATCATCATCACTGAAGCCATCTCCAGGAGGGTAGAAGAAGCGTTCCTCCATGGCGAAGGGTTCCTCGAGGAAATCCTCCTCGTCAACCCTCCCCCTCTTGGTGGCGGACTCATCGTCATCTTCATCCTCATCCTCATCATCCTCATTAGATTTATCTGATGGTGGAGGAGTACCCTCTTCTTCTTCTTCTTCCTCCTCTCTCTCCTCTAGTATCTCTGGAGGAGGGAGGAAGGGCTGGTCAACCTCTTGTGGGTTGACCTCTTGAGTCCCAGTAATGCAGGACTCGGTTGACGGTTGAGGGGCATCCATGTCTGGGGAAGAAGGTTTTTTGAGAAGGTTTGGGAGATGGAAGGTTTTTTGAGGGTGTTGTTTCAAGAGATGAGTAGTGTGTCAAGATTATTACACTTACCCCTTTTTATAAAGAGATTTACCATCTCTTGAAAAATGAAAAGTTACGCCCCATTGAAATGAGCTTCTAAGTAATACACCCCTTGAAATGGGCTTCCAAGTCACACACCCTTTAGAATGGGCTTTTTTCTTTTTATTATGACTTCAGGACCTTATGTTTTAATTTGTTAGAACTAGGTTTTAACATGGCCCAATAAAACATGACCCAAAATAAAACATATCACACATTATGCACGTGTTTTCTTCTTTTATTGTTTCATTTTGGTTGTCTTCCCCATTAATACCTTTTGCAAGGATTTCAGGAAAATTTAAGATCTTTCAGACCATTTTAATACATTTCTTTACGAATTCACAACCATCACTAAATTTCAATTCACCATGTCTACTGAAAGAGTTCGTGAAGATGAAATTCATGAAGCGCTTGCTTAAAAACATGATACCATGCAATCTGAGGCAGCTCGCCAATTATGCAACGCCATTAGAGTGAACCTTGGGGCTTATAAGTCTCAAGTGTTCTGGTATGTGAACAAAAGTTCTGACTCTAATACTCCTTTAGAGGATAGAATTGCCACTATCGGTTCTTGTTTTCCTTTCAAGATTCAAAAACCACAACGCCAAATTGTTTTAGAGCAACAGTGTTATCCATTCTTGGACCATATTATCTTAGAAGATAATAAGCCCAGAACGCTTTCATTTGCCCCAAAATCCCTCCAACATTTGCATTAGCCTTTGACCAGCAAACCTTTTAAAGGTTGGATTTTAAGGGTGGATGTAAGAGCATGATTTATGTGAATGAAACCTTTTCATGACAAATGCTCCAAGAACAAGATATTGCCCTTCTTGAGACTAGCTTCTTATGAAACCATTCCCTTTGATGGGGCTATGTCTACTACCTTATTGGTCTGTTGGGACCATACCATCAACTGCTTCTTGTTCCGATGGGGACCAATGACTGTAACATTAGCTGATATTGCCTTCATTATCGGGACTTCTCCAACATGTAAATATGAAATTGAACTTCCTATTTTTCACCATGTCAAGGAACATAATCAGTCAGTGTTTGTCAACCTTTAGCCAAATTGCTAGTCCTTCTACTAGTGCTAGCAAATGTGGCTTTCAGGAATTTGTCGATTTCTTCATCAATAAGGATACTAGTGAGGAAGTTACTTCTGAAGAGGAAGTACTTTTTCTAACTTTTGCATTTTCCAAATTAATGATGTCTAGAGCTGGAGGAGTAGTAACATTATGGCTATCTCTAGCTGTTAACATCTCTTCTACTTCTGAAGAAGTAGCTTTGGCTCCTGTTCAATTAGGACAACTTTATATATGTCTTTTTAGGAGCCGAGAATCCTTCAAAGGTTTTGGAATTCATACCTCTGAGTCTCCCATATTCTCTACTGACAAGGGATTTGGACCTCTATGGCTCTTGACTTGTTGAGGCTATATGTATTTACCTTGATTGATGGTTATCAATCCCTCTTCTGCTTTTAAAGCATCCAAGGGTTCGGAGGAAGAAGATCTTTCTTTTGATCCTCTTTTGTTCCTCTCTAGTCTTAATGATTGTAGTTGTTATGGTGAAGTCAGCTTTAATCTTGTATCTCCATACGAGGTTTGGCTTCCAAGTTTGATTCTCCTGCACTTCTTGGCTTCTAAGTCCAATCCTAGTGTCTGGAATATTTTCCCAGGCAAGATGGTTGTTTCTGTTGAAAATGAACCGTGGCGCCATCAAGCAGTGCCTGCTTGGCTACAATCCCTCAACATCCACTCTAGTTCCTTAGGGAGTGAAAACTTTTGGAGCAGTGTTCTTAGGTCTAGGGATTTAATAGCTGCTGAGCCTGAGTATTTTGGCTTTGAAGCCTACAATCCACAACTGGTAGCTAGATAATTTAGATTGGTCCAACCGCTAGCTATTCCTTATTTCTTGACCCGCAATGATCCTTGGATTTCAAGGGGTCGTTTTGAAGAGGGTAAAGCCCTTCAGAGTAAAACTCTCAGCCTTAATTCCATGTTCATTTCTCCTTGGAAATGGATCACCAAAGCTGTGCGAGGCTTCCATCTGTGGTGGGATCATGTATTCCCAAACAACTCAACATGTTCTGATGCTTTGGCGAACTTTGAGGATCAACTCTTCTTAGGCTATAAGTAATTTTTATCCTCAGTTATTTTATAACTTTCAGTGGGAATAAATATTACTAAACCTTCTTTGTGCTTTCCTTTTGACTTTTTAGCAAAAGCTGGCAAGAAGAAGCTAAGAATGCATAATGCTGTGACAACAGATTCTAGATATGACAAGCTCTATTGGAGTACCATAGACAAAAGGGTTCCACCTTATACCTCTTCAGAGGATGAAGATGATGCTGCTTATGATCAAGGGGTTTCCTATGGAAATGTCCAGACTGTGAAGGACATCCAAACCATGGGGCCGACGGAGCAGATTGACCTTTTCAAGAGAGCTGCAAGAAAAAGAGATTACAATTGTCTCTCTGCTCCCAAGGACACTCATCCTAAGGGGTCAGTGGAGGTGAGCCTCTTAAGAAGACTACAAAAAAGAGAGATTATAGATGTCTCTCTGCTTCCAAACCTTTGAGACATTCCAGCAGGAAACTTCCCAAGTTGGAGGCTTCTTCAGAGATACCGCAGTATATCATCTCCTATGATGAAGATGATGATAAGACTATATCTCAAATCTTCCCTAAAAAGAAACTTCCCGGAGTCAAAGCAGGTATGGATACCATCTTTACTCTCTTTTGTAAGAAGTTTTCACTCTTTTATTTGGAATAATAGTTGTTTAATCCCAGGTTCTTCTGGTTTGAATGAGCTTAAGATTCCCAGTGACCCTTCTTCTGAGAAGCCATCATCTCTTGGTTCTGCCAGCCAACCTTCAGTAGATACTTCTAAAGTAGTTGACACATGATTAAATTCAAAGGGTGGTTCTGTTGATGAACCTATCATCAATCATCCCACTTCTCCTTCAAGCGATGCTGCCCCCCAGTTGGAGAATATGGCTATTCCCTCTTTAGAAAGAGGTGCTGCCCCACAGTTGGAAGAAACTGATCATCTCCATGTGGAATCTCCTGATGAGGACTTATTTCATTAGTTTAATGAAGATCCCTTGCAGTCAAGTCCTTTAGATGTTGAAGTTCCAAGTTCTCATGCTGCTACAACTATTGTTATAGTAATCCCTTCTATTGCTGGGAGTAAAGTTCCAAAACATGTTATTCCTTTAGAGGTTACACCTTTACGGAGTAGTACTGAGCTTGTGATTACCTCTGTGTGCAAAGGTTCTTCATCAACTTCACAATCTACTTCTGAGACTGGTCTGCCTTTCTTTCCTCATGAATTCATTTTTGACTTCCTCTATATGAGTCCATGTCTTCATGATACCAGGCTTCACTCTCTTGCTAACTTGGCTTATCTTATTTATGATGCAGAGGGAAGCACTAAAGAAGCAAGTGTGATGAAAGCGTATGATAGAGGGAAAGAAGTTAATGTGCAAACAACCATTATTGTGAGGAATCAACCTGCCTCTGCTAGCAGTGATCACTCGTCCAGTGATGAGTCTCCTTAACACAAAAAACAAGAAGACAGAATCTGAGATCTCTGCTTGACCTTAACAGACAACCCTTATGATGAGGCTGCTGCACAAACTCTTAAGCAGATCTTGGAATCCCTGATTTCTCAAGGTTTTGAGTATTGGATACCTTGCCTTGATTATGTCAAAGAGACTCTTCTTCTTCAACAATGTAATGCTGAATCAAGAGTTCAATCTCCCAAGTTCTCAGCTCAAAAACTTCAGGAAGAGGAAACTTCTTTGGAAGCTCAAGCCAAATCCTTTAAAAACTTCAGTAAGCAAATCAAGATTCTGTGAAATCTTTTGATCGGGAGTCAAGCTCCTTTCGAGGAAAGGCAATCTCTACGAACCGTCCAGTCGAGATCAATAAAGAAGATATTAATATTATCACTGAAAAGTCTTCACTCTAAAACTCCATTGATATTGAAGAGAATAAGCTACACCAAGGGCGAACCAAGCTTGCCAATTTGAGGCAATAGATGTTCAAAGAAATGGCTGTACAGCATAGCTCAATCCTTCAGAAGGAAAAGCTTCGTAATGCTTGGTCAGCCATTAAAACCTTAGTTTAGCTGTTAGACAATGTTGGAATGTCTAGGACGTAACATTATTATTAATGTTGTAATTTTAATGATCCCTTGTTGTTTGAAACAATTCTGCATGTTTTTGTTGAAACACAGGGTCGTATTGTTCCCATATAGACGGATGATATTTCTTTAGAAATTTGGCATTTAAGGCTCTATCTCTTATATTGTCATCTATATCCATTAATATATATGCATTTCCAGACATTTTCTTATGAATGATAAAGGGGCATTGCCACTTAGGTGACCATTTCCCTAATTGTGGATCTTTGTAAGCTGCTTCTGGCAGAATCATTTTCCAAACCTTATCATTCTCCTGGAATTCTTTAGGCACTACCTTTTTGTTGTAGGCTCTAGCAACTTTTTCCTTTTGGATTCTCATTTTGGCTAAAGCCTCTTCCTTAACCTCTAGAGCATCCATGATTTCAAGGTTCATTGCCTGTGAATAATCATCTTCTGATAATCCCATTTGTTGGGCTACCCTAGATGATCTTACATTTACTTCAGCAGGGATTACTGGAGTGTGTCCATAAGCTAAGTTAAAAGGAGTAACTCCTGTTGCTTCCCTTTTAGAGGTCCTGTAGGCCCATAGGGCATATAGCAACAACTCATCCCATTTTCTTGGGTTATTGTCTATGAGTTTTGAGATCCCTTTTACTATGATCTTATTGGTAGCTTCAGCTTGACCATTTGCTTGAGCATAGTAAGGTGTTGAATGCAACTTAGTAATCCTAAACTGATTAAGATAATCCAGTAGGTCAGGATTCCTAAAGACTGTGGCTTGATCAAAGGTGATAGTTTCTGGAATTCCAAATCTTGTAAAGATTTTTTCTTTCAAGAAATTTATTACCACTTAGGTATTGATCTTGTTGAAAGCCTGAGCCTCCATCCATTTGGTGAAGTAATCATTCACCACTAGGATGTATGAATGCTTCTTGGAGGATGCAGGATTGATTTCTCCTATGTCATCTACTGCCCATCCTCTGAAGGGCGAAGGTTTAAGAATATACTTAAGTTCTGAAACTGGTGCCCTACTGATAGGTCCAATCTTTTGACACCTATACAATCCTTTCTCATAGTGGGCCAATAAAAACCATGCTCGTGCAACAACCATCTCATTTTTAGGCCATTTTGATGAGCACCACATAGCCCTTGGTGAATTTCTGCCATGAGGGTTAAAGCCTCCCCATCATCCACACATTTTAAAAGCAATCCTTGTGGATCCTTTCTGTGTAGTTCACTAAACTTATATAAAACTTGGTTGCTGCCATTTTAATTTTGTTTGGCACTTTTGTCCCAGTTGGATTCTGCAGATACTGGATAATTTCATCTCTCCAATCCTTTTCCTCCCTTAATATTGAAATTCTACAGACCTCCAATATATTCTCTGATATTTCTTTATCAGTTTCACCGAGAGGTTCTAGGATCTTTTCTTGGTGAATGATATCTTCATTTTGTAAAGGCATCTCTTCTCTAGCAGAAGCTCTTTGGGACAACTGATCTGCTACTTTATTTTCTTCTATGGGAATGTGTATGAAAGTGATCTCCTTAAATTATTTGGACAACTTTTGTGCTTTCTTGCCACACTCCTGTGATACTAGTGATATACTCTTGAATTCCTCATTTATTTGATAAATGACCAACTGGGAATCCACATATATCTTTGCTTTCTTGGCTCCCAGTTCTAGCAACATCTCCAATCCAATTAATAAAGCTTTATATTCAGCTATATTGTTGGTACATGGACCCTTTAGGGTTACTGCTAGCTTAGTTGGGATCCCACCAGGAGATAGAATATATATTCCAGCTCCTGCTGTTTCTCTAGTGTTAGAACCATCAAAGAATAGGACCCATGGAAGGATATCTTCATCAATGATTCTTGAGTCACTGCAAGGATGGGTTGCTAAGAAATCAGCTAACGCTTGACCTTTGACTGCCTTTTGTGGCACATATATGAGGTCAAATTGTAGTAGATGTAAGCTCCATTTGCTTAACCTTCCTTTTATTAAGGTTGAGATATCATATATTTTACGACATCTGTTGGAGATACTACTTCTATTGTAAAGGCCATGAAATAATGTACGAGCTTAATTGATGCATCATATAAACACAAACACCATTTCTCTGCCATGGTATACCTTTTTTCTTTATCATGTAAGATTCTACTTAGGTAGAAAATGGCCTAGTCATGTCCCTTCTCATTTTCTTGAGTAAGAAGACTACCAATGGAATCTTCACAAGCAGACAAATACAGTCTTAGTGGTTTTCCATTTTTCCTTTGAGGAATCAATACAGGAGAATTTGCCAAATCTTGCTTGATCTGGTCAAAGGCTTTTTGATGCTCTTCCTCCCATTTGAATTCTGATTCATGTTTTAGTCTTAGCAAAGGTGAAAACTTTTTAGTTTTTCCAGCTAAATTGGCCATGAATTTCCTCACATAATTGACCTGTCCAAGGAATCTTTGCAATTCCTTCTTATTAGAAGGTGGCTTGGCTGCCAATACTGCCTTTGCCTTGTTCTAGCCAATTTCCATTCCATTTTTGTGGATGAGGAATCCTAAAAAGTTACTAGCTTTAACTTCGAATGCACATTTGAGTGGATTCATTTTTAGGTGATATTCTCTCATTCTGGTGAATGACTTAACCAAATGCTCCTTATGTCTTAAAAAGTCATTTGACTTTACAAGTATGTCATCCACATAGATTTCCATGATCTTACCAATCATGTCCTTAAAGATTGCGTCCATTGCTCGTTGGTATGTGGCTCCAGCATTTTTTAATCCAAATGGCATGGCCACATATTCAAACAAACCTAATGACTTTGGACATCTGAAGGTTGTTTTGTTACAGTCTTCATGTGCAATCCTTAACTGGTGATACCCTGCGTACCCATCCATAGAAGATATGTATTTATATCTTGATGCTGCATCTATTAGGAGATCAGCCACTGGCATAAGGTATTGATCCTTAGGTGTAGCTTTATTCAGATCCCTAAAGTCAATGCAGATTCGTATATTGCCATTTTTCATAACTACTGGAACTATATTGGATATCCAATCAGCATATTGGCAAGACCTTATGAACTTTGCCTTGAGGAGTTTGTCTATTTCCTCTTGTATAGGCTCTGTCAGTTCAGGCGCTAGTCTTCTAGGACTTTGTGCCACAGGCTTAAATCCTTCCTTGATAGGTAGTTTATGTTCTACTATTTGTCTATCAATGCCAGGCATTTCATGATGTTCCCAAGCAAAACAGTCCTTAAATTTTTTTAGAATTTCTATTATTTCCTGTTTCTCTTGGTTAGTGAGGAGCTTACTTATGTAAGTGACACATGGATTTTCGTTGTCCCCTAAATTTATTTCTTCTAGTGGATCATGAACTTCCTGTTTAATATCCTCACTCTTAGCCCATACTTTCTCATCCTCTTCGTCGAAGGATTCAGTTTCATAAAAAGTTGAGCAACATGCATTAGAGTTTATAAGAAAATCCTCTTGGTATTTTCTAAAAACTAAATCTTTCATAACTTGATCAACAATAGAGGTAAACCCCTTACATCATTCTTCTTGGTTTATAATCATAATAAACTTTTAATTAGAAAAACACACCATAACTCTATAAACTAATAAGAGCTAAGGGTTGATCATAGTCTGGCACCTGTTGAACATATTCATATTTTGATTGAATGTCTTCAACTTCTGGGACGTCCTCGACTTCTTCAATGAGAATTGCACCTGAGTCTTCTATCTCTTGTTGAGTTTGTGACTCAAGTTGTAGAGCAGCCTCAATTTTGATAGTAGGAAGTGACTTTAGAGAATCCCTAATAAAAACAGAATCAGGAGATGTAATTTGACAAACTTCCTCATCTGCTTGAACCATTTCATAAGTGTCACCATTCCACAAGATTACGACTTGGTGGAGTGATGGTAGAATAGCATAGTTATGATGCAACCAATCTCTTCCTAGTATGGGATTATAATTAGTACCACTTTCGACTATGAAGAAACCAGTATAAGTAGTTTTAGTTCCTACCCTTATCCTTAAGATAGCCATCCCTTCCACTTTTTCTGATAAACCAGAAAAACCAGTTATGTTGATTTGTATAATATGCAAATCCTTACTAGTTTTTCCTAGTTTTCTAGACACAGAGAGTGGCATAATATTAACAGTAGCTTCAGTGTCTACTAATACTTTGCCTAAACGAACTCCCTCAAATTCAGGATTTAGAAATAAAGCTTTAGTGTGCTTATTATCAACATCAACTGACCTAAAGATTTTATCGATGATTAACTTCTCTAGGTTAGCTTTTAGAGATGTCTTGTTAGGCACTTTCTTATGAGGTGCATTTAAATAAGATGGCAAGCTTCGAGAAGAAGTAATTTTAAATTTACTTGCCCTTTCTTCCTTGTCAACTTCATCTGCCCATGATGTGGTATTGGTCTGGAATTCTGATTGGTCTTCTGACTTTCTAAACTCCGTTGGTAGCATGACCACATTACACTGCATGTTTTGGCCCTCTTCCATTTCTGCTTGAGGTTAGTTCATCAGTGGGTCTCCTCCATCCAACATTAAGTCACTGTCTGACACCAATAAGTCCAAATCCTCAGATCCAAACTCTGAATCATAGTCCTAATTAAAGCCATTTCCTAGTATCTCTTTCATAAGAGAGTCATCTCTTTGAGGCTACTGGCCATCATTCTTTGTAGATGATGTACCCCATTGTTCCTCTTCTCGAGGTAACAATTTAGTAATACCAGCTTGCAGCGCCTCTTCATCTATTTTTATGTTTGCAATTAGGGACTCTTGCACGTTTTGAGTGCTAATTTGAGCCTTGCTGCAGCAACTTTTAGACTTAGCTCTTTCATTTTAGATGTCCTACTTTTAGGTAAGTTTTGGACATCTTGTAGTGGCAATGGCCTAACTGTTGGTTTGATTTTTAACCCCCATTGGTCCCCATGGGACTTAACCCTTCTTTTAAGAATATTGGGCACAAGAGTTTGACATGGCTCCTATTCTTTTCCTTTTGAGGAAAGACGTGAACTGGGGCTATCATGTTTTCTTGGTCCTTGACTTCTGGACCTCTTCTAGAACGGACGCTGATAAGCAGGCACATAGGCAGGATCATTTGGAATGATCTGAGTTCTAACCATTTCAAAAGTTAGTCTGTCTGCACACTGTGAGCACATTCCTTTCCTCAGAGCTTTCAACCCTTCTATAGCCCTAGTCTGTAATGGAAATTTCTGAGCAGCCTCCTTATAGGTTTTAGCTCTTTCCTCATGCATCTCCAGGTTTGGAGTTGGGTTGGACTTAGCAGGCGCCTTAGCTTTGGCTAAGTTGGCCTTATATTGTTCTAGCTCCATACCATGTAGTTTCATCTCTGAATCAATAAGTCTTTTGAGACTTAATTGTCTAGTTAGGAATCCTTTAAATACTTGGCACTGGTCTATTGTATGTGACCCATTCATGTGCCATCTGCACATATCTTCTAGCCCTTCCTCATTGTCTATTTTTAGCATAACCAAGATTCCTTCATCGAGCAATCTATCAAGAGTCGGTTGCCAACTCCAGTAGCTTGAGATGCTCGCAAAGTGACAATAAGAACGCATCATTAGCCTCTACCATACCACAAAATAGTTCAAATGGTCCATCCATTCTAACTAGACATCTTCATCATCAGGAAACATGATATTTTTCTTCTCAATTTCATCCTGGATTTTGTTTCTAAGCCGAATGCATTCAAAAGTATCATGAGTTACTACATCATGCCATTTACAGTATTTTTTACCCTTAACTTCTTCAACAGTTCTTACTTTATGTCTCCCTACTAATTTTATCTTTTTGTTAGATAATAACCAGTCCAAGATAGAATTAGCCTTCTTAGCATCAAAAGTATATGTCTTCTTTTGTCCAGATTTCATATCCTTTGGCGCCAGAAATTCTTTCTTCTCTAAAGGAGAACATATATAATTTACTCCTTGAATGATTTCTGCCACGTCTACTTCTTGTGTAGTTTCAAAGTGGAAGGGCTCATCATTCTGAGCAAAGAAACTTTGGTGTCTTGCTGCACTTTCACCTTGTAGGTTCCTTTCATACCTTACATCCAACTCTGCTAATTCAACAAAATCGGCAAAGGCATGACCATCGAATCTTTTCCTAAACCGAATTAGCATTCCCTCTTGAGCCATTTGTACAAACTCTCTTTCAGAAATGCTAACATGACACCTGATCTTGGCTATTTTGAATCTAGATAGGTAGTCTTCCATAGCTTCCCCTAACTTTTGTTGGATTCTGGCCAGATCGCTTAAAGTCACTCCTGGCTCAGTGCGTGCAAAATGATTTGTAAATTGCACCTGCATATCTTGCCAAGAATGGATAGAATTGGGCGGTAAATTAGTATACCACCAAAAAGCAGTCTCAGTAAGAGACATGGAGAACATTCTAGGCTTTAAGAATTCATTGTCTGCTGCCTCTTTACACTGACAATTGAACCTAACTATGTGTTCTTCAGCATAAACCCTATCATTCCTAGAGAACAGGGTGAAGTCATGTATCTTAAACACTCTAGGAAATGGATTTGCTATATCAATCCACTCAGGGTAAGGTTTTTGACCTATTTGCCTCTGATTTCTCCTAGAGGTATCCCCTACTAATCTTTGGACTAGTGCCTCAACCTGTGCTGCCAATGGATCCTGATGCCTTCTTGGGTGTCCCATATTCCCATACCCCATGTTTCCTACAGGATCATATGCAGGATTAGGATTAGGATTGAAAAGGTTGATTTTGATAAACTCCCATATGGATCTCCAGGTTGTGCATAAAAGTAGGATTGGCTGCCCCTTGTGCCATTTGTGGTGGGAATGTATGCCCATTTGTGGGCATCCCTTGATGATAAGCACTAGTTGCTTGGGCAAATGGAGTTGGGGGCTGACCATACCCTGGAATATTCTCATAATGAGGTGTACCAGCCATATTTGGTTGGTTAGGAGGCATATAAGCATAAGGTGTAGAAGGAATACCAGCCATAGTTGGTTGGTTATGAGGCGTGTATGCATATGGTATGCTGTTGTTGTTTCTAACAAAAGTACCTTGCCTTTGTCCTCCTTGTGATGATGCAGGTTGGTGTGTGTTGTCACCAACTTGTCCACCACCCATGGAAAGCGAAGGTTGATAATGTCATGACGCCTGGTGCCAGCCTGGCTCCACGCCCGCTGCCATTCCATCACTTCTCCTAAGATTTCCATGATTACCCTCTCCATGGCTCAAGGGTATTTCCCTTGTTTGATGCACATGGGAGGAAGTTTGTGGATCTCTCGAAATAGGTGGATCTCTAGTTTCAGGATGGGAGAAATGTACCCTTGGAGGGTAACCTATTGGAGGAACGTCTGGCGATGTGCCACAACTTCCCCTTGCTCTATCTCACGGGACCTCTTCTAAGGCCTTAACTAGTTTCTCATTTAACTGATAATGTTTTTCGACTAGTGGTTCTAGGCGAGTAACTACTTCAGTAGCAAGAGACTTGGACATTGCCGTGAAAGTTGCTGTAACAGCCCGATTCCCGAGCTGCTAGCTTAACTCGCTTAGCAATCACAAATCTCAATTAACACCAATACAATAATAATCACTTATAAATTAGATAATACTCGTAGCGGAAACAACTTGAAATATACGATCCTGGACTTGTGGTTTATGGGCCCACAAAATAATATCCTTTAAATAAGACTTCAATTACATTGTCATTCAATCTCAATTTTCATGGCAAAAGAATAATCTATATTATAAGTAATTCTAAATAAACTCCTCTATATACAAACTTAAATCTCGGACTTTAACCCACAATACACAATTCGAATAATAACTTTGCTCTCAACTCGCCTCGGCTTCCAACACAATCCCGCAACAAAGTTTGACTCGCCACCCACCAAGTGACAAGCCACGAAATGACAACACTGTCAGCAAAGCTGAGTACACACTGTATAATAGAAAATACAAGTTTAGGTGTATTTTGAAAATTAATTGATAACACATAGTCATAATAGCAAGTAGTCATAATCACTTCAATTACTTAGAGATTTCATAAGATCAATCTTTTGATATGACCACGAGCGTAGCAAACTGTTGAGGGTCGTCACCCCACCTTTTACTGTTCGGCTTGCAAGACTTAACCCGAACATGTCCTTCTTCCGCCAGGATTTCCCCCTCCTGGTTGGGTAACCGTTAGGGAATACCCGCCCTAACCCGGGTGTATGCTCACGCCTCGCTTCCGTGATTAAAAGCCAAGACATTTTGTGTTTCATTACCATATAATTCCATATACTTAACAAATTCCATTTAAAAGCATAAACATGGCAATTTAGTGTTTAAGCCTAGCTTAGGATAAGTAAAACATCTCAAGTGAACCATAGCATGCTAAATCCATGTTATATACTCAAAACACACACCATAATATACACCTCAAGTAATTTCATTCCATAATCATGCTTCAATAATAGAAAGAAACAATCACCTAACTATAGATAGGAAAACCTCTAGGTTACAATCCAAACTAAGTGTGTACCTTCACTTAGGGTGCTTAATGTAACTCAAACTCCTTATTCCAAGTGGTTTTATCCTTCCTACAACTTTCCCTGAATATGTAAAGTACTAGAGATTAGTTTACACAAGTTTTAGAACATATATAACTAAGCTAAGTACAAGAGAGATGCAAAGCTGTACTTACCGCAATCCGTTTTATGTTCCTATGGAGTTTTCTACAACTTCCCAAGGCTTGAAAACTCTACCAAAAGCTTGAAACACTAGGGAATTATGTCTAGAAGAGTTTTATGTAAAGATAAGTAGGTGTTGAAGAAGAAAATTTAGGAGAAATGGTCGAAAAACCAAAACACCCCTTATATATAATCAGTTTTGGCGGTAGGGGAGGGAAACCTATTCTGGGTGAGGTCGGTTTCTTGGAGTTTCTGGGTGATTCTTATTGGAGATGTTAGCTTGAGGTGTTGGCTTTCATGCATGCAAAGATCATCAAGTGATCGACACTTAAGCAGCTGCTAAGAAGCATTCTTTGAGGATAGGTACGTACTGATATTTTAGCTGGCCAGCTTTTACTATGTAAGGAGTTTACCATATTAATCCACGTGTATTTGGGAACAAATGACTATTTTAACCTTAAGACATCCCAAACATAACATATATCAAGTTTGATTAGGTTCTGAGCTCGAATTCAACCCAAAAAGGCTCTTTAACTGGAGGTTTATTGTTACCCGATAAAACGGTCTCTATGCAATTTTCATAATCTAAAGGAATAAGGCTCTCAAAGGCTTTGTAACTTATCTATTGGTTCTTAAGGCTTTCTTAACCACCAAGAATGATAGTCCTTATCCTCTTTGACCTTTCTTAACCACTAAGAATGATAGTTCTTATCCACTTGCTTTCTTAACCACTAAGAATGTTAGTGCTTATCCACTTTTAGCTTTCTTAACCAATAAGAATGATGGTTCTATCCACTTTTGTCCTAGTATGATGTTGGAGAGAATTATAACTACTTAAAGGACCAAGGCCTGATGAGAACTTAATATAGCTAACAAAATAATTGAACCTGCTTAAAAATTCAGGCTATTACAGTTGCACTCATAGTATCATTGATATCTACAAGTATTCTATCAATTTGCCTAGAGTTAATTTCTCTATTCTCTTCACTTATCCTTTGGAGGATATCCGTGAAGACTCTGGCAGACTCATGGGCTAGAGTTCTGTAGTTAGAGTCAAATTGTTGTCCCTGACTCTCTCTGGCTTTTAATAGCAAATTCTTTACTACCTCCGTGATCTTTCCATACATTTGGTGTATAAGTCCAGGACCAGTACTACCTGGAGATGAGTTATCCCTTTGTGGGGTATCTCCAACTGACTCTTCATGACCATGATGAATTTGTTCACTATTGTTACCATGTACCCTTGTTTCTGTAGGAATTGAAGAACTAGTTTCCATGTTGTGGAAACTTGGTTCATCCTGAGCAACTTCCTTATTCTTCTTAGAACAACGTGTTTCCGACATTTTAATAAAAACAACCGTTTTTTTACAGTTAGTTTTCGAACATACGAAGAAGAAACTTCACAATTTAATTATGAATCTTCTTCTCCCACTGTGGTTGCCAAAAAACTTATTGGTGCAAAATCAATTCGTTGACCTTGCAAACAAGTCAATGCACATCCAATAGTTCGATACTGAATGCCTTGGGAGGCTTAGTCCCTAGGGGTTACCGGTTTTAATTAGATAAAACCTTGCTAACGTACTTTGTTGCAATATAATTAATGATTAAACTACAACGCCTATTAAATTCAGGTGAAACGTAATAAATAGGGCAAACAATAATTAATCTTTTTATCAATTAAAGAATAACATTCCTATACATGCCACAAACTTTAAGAAAGATTTTACAACACATGAAAGGATAAGTCAGGCTGGACAACTAAAGGGAAGACACGAAGGCTGTTACCTCCATGGTTCCTTGCTTCAATCAGAGAATTAGAGATCTTGGCGCCAGAACATGTTCTACGTCTAAAGAACTAAACTATAACCCCAGAAGGGGGTTGGCTAGGCTAAGGCTAGGCTACGCTAAGATTAGAAGAAATACAATTTGATTGTGTTGTTCGTTGTTGTTTGCATGATGATCATTTCTCTATTTATAGAGAAACGTGTTATGTAACTTCCATGCTTGCTTGGAGGGAAAACATTTGAATCATATTTGATTCAAATCTCAATCATTTTCTAGCGCTGAATAACTGTAGCCTTGCACGTGTGTTTTTTTTTTTAAACTTCTCATGATCATCCCTTGATTGTTTGTTCCTTTACTACCTTTGACTTTCGTCTCTTGATAGTCTTGACGGTTTCTTCTATTGACTTTGACTTATGTTGACTTCGCCCAATGGGCTTTATGCTTCTATTGGGCCCTTACATTAAAGTAAGATCGAACCTTTTGAGGTCCAATTCGATGTACCAGAATAAATGTTACTTGACATCTAAAAATGGTGGTAACATGTGCGAAGGAACTAGTCACCACATACACGCGTGTCAGTCTCGGGCGTGTGGTGCGGTTGTGATTGTGAGATATTTTAATTCAGTTAGATATTTTTTGCTGGAAATCAGCATTCATATCTTCGTTGATTTCATAACCGTTATTCTTTCCTTAATTATTATTTCCGTTATCCCTTAATATCTGCTTGATTGATTGGTTTCCCGTTTTGGTTTTTTGCCTTCCTTTATATATTGGAGCCTGTTCAGTCCTCTTTTCAGACATAAAATCGCCTCCTCTAAAACCAGTCTTATTCTTCTCTTTTCCTGGCATTGTTCGAAGTGTTCTCAAACTACAACTTTGTACTACACCGGAGAAGCAGTAGTCATGTATCCCTGGAGGTTGGTTGGCAAGAGTCTGTGTATATGTAACGGGGTAAATTCAACTTTAGGGCAGTCTTAATTCACGCCACGACTTTCAAATAAGTTTATCAACTTTGAATTTCGTTTTTATTTCGTGCATCTCTAGAACTATTATGGCTGGTGAAAATGTTATCCGTACTACTATGCCTATTACCGTCAATCCTTTTATCCCTAATATGTCTAAGTTAGACCCATTTGATGGCAAGACTTATATGATGTGGTCTGATAAGATGGAATTCTTTTTGGGACATATTGGTGTTGATTATTGTCTATTTTCAAATGTTCCACTCTAGAATTCTGTTAGGGATTTTGTTAAGGATAATAAGACTTGTCGTGGGATGTTATTGCATTATATGACTGCTGCACTTTATATGATCTATAGTAAGTCGAAATATGCTAAGGATATTTGGGATGCTTTACAGACTAAGTATGGTACTGATGATTTTGGGACTAAGAAATATGCTTGTAGTCCTTGGTTGGAATTTTCAATGACTGATGATAAACTTGTGCTTGACCAAGTTCATGAGTATGAAAATTTATCTGCTGATATTGTTGCTGAGGGTATGAAAATCTGTGAAACTTTTCAAGCCAACTGTCTTATTGAGAAGTTACCCCCTTCTTGGGAAGCGTATGCCCATTCCATGAAACACGATAAAAAAGACTTTACCCTTCAAGAGCTTGTCTCCCATATCAAGATTGAGGAATAGAACCGAATCCAAGCCAAAGGGAAATCTATTGATCATTCTTCCTCTGCTGCTAATTTGGTTGAGTGTAAGAATGCAGGTAAAGGACCAAAAGGTAAGAGTCCAAATCAATTTCATGGTACGAGGCAAAATAACAACTTCAATGGAAGACAGTTTAAGGGAAATTATTTTATCTGTGTGATAAGGCTATATTTTATTCATGTTTTGGCTTGTTATATTACGTTTTGGTATAAATTTTGAGGCTTATAATAGGTTTTTTATATGATATCTTAATGTTATAACAATTGAGTTACTTGAGTAACAAAGTTGATTTAAAATATGAAAAGTATACTCAATAAATTACTTGCTTGATCTACTATTATTTATTCATGCTAATTTGATTTATTTAATAATTTATAATAGTAGTGTGTTTTTACTATACAAATATTTTGTTTTAGAGCCCTTTTACTTTTATCACTTTATTGATTTGTTTTGTAGGTTACATTTGCAAATCAAAAAGAGAAAAAAGAAGAAAGCTGATCATGATTCCACATCCTAAAGTACAAGAAAAGAAGTTCTTAAGTGGGAGTCCTCCACGTAGATTTAGGAGATTCATTCAACTAAAGCCCACCAATGCAACTTCAAGAAAAATGAAAAGAAAGAGGAAAACCTCATGTTGGGCCAAAAAAACAACACGGGGCCACGCATCAGCATCACAGATGAGAAGATTTGCAAAAGAAAAAAAGAAAGAAAGCAAAACCTAACACTAGAAACGCAGAACAGAGGGAGGTATAAAAGGAAGACTGAACAGAAACACGAAGGAGGAACGCAGAGCACGAGACCAGACGGCAGAAGATAGCAGACACGAGGGAGCAGACACGAGGGAACAGAGGAATTAAAGACGAAGTGACGATCATCTGAATCTGGAGTTTCTTTCTCTCTTCTCTTAGTTTATGCTATCTAATTTCGTTAATTACTATGTTTAATTTCAGATTTTTGTTTTCGATTAGTTGGGTTAATTTAGTTTCAATGTCTAGCTAAATTTCCATGTTCTAGGACTAGATGTAGTCTTTTATTTTCTGTCAATGATTTGAACTAAGTTGTTTGGATTGATTTATTTTTATTGCAATTTGATAATCTTGGTTTGTTTTCATATAATTGATTTGGCCAGTTGATTATATGTTTAAGATATTGGATTATTAGCGGAAGTGAAATTTCAATATTAGTTCGTGGGGTTATTAAACGTCAAGTAGTATAATTTTAGGAATAGTTATACACTTGGGGTGGTCTTTTATATAAATTTCTTGTTCGTAATGGGTTTATATTAATTGTTATGACCACGGAAGTAGGCGTAAGATTATTATAAATGCACGTTTTCTACCTTGGAAGAGGAGATAATATATTATAGGAAATTCGATCATTGCACTACAATAGTTTTTAATCCGACAACTAGTTTAATTTCATTGTAGAAGGTAATTGGCGAAATCTAAGTCCTAGAACTATTTGTCATATTTGATTCTTAACTATTGTCCGACGTTTTTAGAGTTAGAATTAGTATAGTTCTTATTTTATTAATCTAGTTTATCACCACCATTCACTATTTTCGGATCGTCTAAATAATATTAGATTTTCTTAATTTGGTAGTTGATTATAGACCTCTTTGTGGGAAACGATATCTTGCTTACCCTATATTTACTTTAATTGACCCGTATACTTGCGGTATTTTAAGGTACTTTTAGGACCGACCAAGTTTTAGGCGCCGTTGCGGGAGGCAATAATTCAATATCATACTAGAGGGGACTTTAATATTAGTTTAGACTTTATTTTCTTGTTAGCACTTGTTTTATTTTTTCTTTATAATTTTTCCCCCTTTCATAAACGTTTTGTTAGTGATATTTTTGTGTTCTTGAGTTAGTAGTATTAGAATTTTTTAACAATTAGTTTCTTTTCCTAATCACTAGTAGTTGTTTTTCTTAATTATTTAACGTAGAAGTTGATGCACTTTTGGTGATTTTTCCTTTTACTCACGAGAATTATTAATTTGAGTTCAAACTTTCGATATTTATTAGTGTATGCCACGTACTAATCGTTCTTTGGTTTCATTTGATCCGAGAGATTGAAAGAACATCTCGTGCACTAAGGAAACAAAAAGAGGTTGGAGGCAAATACAAAGGTTGTCCGATTTTGATTTGGAGTACATCTTTTCGAAGAATGCGACGGTAAACCGGTGAGCGATGGGGGATGACAACAATGAAAAGCCTCTACGTGACTACGCAATGCCGAATGCTAGTGGAGCCCCTTCAAGTATTGTAAGATTATTTATTCACCAAATAATTTTGAAATTAGTCTCCCCTTTAAATCATTTACAATTGGAAACAGTTTAGTGGACTAGTGAACTAGATGAACTAACCACCTAAGGGGTATTTTCCGAAAATGTGATACTCTTCAGCTCGAGGAATAACCGATGATGCCATTAGATTGGACTTTTTCCCTTCCTCGCTAAAAGGTAAAAGCAAAAATATGGTTAACCTAATCCTCCCAATCCTTTTCCTACTTGGGAAAGATTTATGCGGAGCTTTTCTTAGAAAGTGCCTTTCCCCCTTAGTAAGCGCTAAACTAAAAATGATATAACTAGTTTCATACGAGGATGATGGGGGTTTTTATATGAGGCTCCGGGAAGGTTTAAACATTTACAACGTCGATATCCTCGCCATAGTGCCCCAGTTGGTTGCTTGTGCAAACGTTTTATAATGGTCCGAATGAATGCATTAGAATCACTATAGATCTTGCTACGGGAGAGGTGCTATAATGGGTAAAACTACTGAGGTAGCCAATAAATTATTAGAATAAATGGCTTCAAATAATTATCACTGGTCTAATGATCGAAATAAACCAAGGAGAGCGGTGATAAGTATGAAGTAGAAGGAATAAATATGTTAAATGCAAAAATGGACAACTTAGTAAATTTGTTTACTAAAATGAATAATGTCAATTCTGTGTCTTCTTCTAATGTGACATGTAATATTTGTGGTGGTTGCCATTTACCTACATAATGTGCTAATATGGAACAAGCTCAATATGTTTCTAATTTTAATAGACCACCACAAAATGATCCTAAATACTTATAACCAAGGTTGGAGAAATCACCCTAATTTCTCTTGGAGAGACCAAGGACACCAAAATGCCAACTTTTGACCACCAAACCCACCTGGCTGTAACCCAAAACAACCACAACAAGAAAGTAAATCATCATGGGAGTTGGCTATTGAAAAATTGGCTAATGCTACTTCTGAAAGAATTGAAAAATTGGAAACTAAAGTTGATCAGATAGCTATTTCTAATAGAAATGTGGAAATGCAACTTAGACAATTAGCTAATGCAATTAACTCTAGAAACCAGGGAGCCCTACCTAATAAAACAGAAGTCAATCCTAAGGAGTAAATCAAAGCCATAACTTTAAGGAGTGGTACAAAGTTATCTGAAGTAAATGACAAGTTTAAGGAGAATATGGACTTAAAAGAAAATGAGCAAAACAATGAAGAATCAGTTGAAAAAGAACTAGAATCAGCCTCTCTTTCTCCTGTTAAACCTTATGTTCCTCCTATTCCTTTTCCTCAAAGACCTAAAAAGAATAAGTTGGATAATCAATTTGAGAAATTTCTAAAAATGTTTAAAGAATTACAAATTAATATTCCTTTTGCTGATGCTTTAATGCAAATTCCTTCTTATTCTAAATTCCTTACAGAAATAATGTCTAAGAAAAGAAAACTTGAAGATTACGAAACCATTGCTTTAAGTGAGGAATGTAGTGTTGTTATTCAGAATAAGCTTCCGCCTAAATTAAAAGATCCAGGGAGTTTTTCAATTCCTTGTACTATTGGTGATATTAATTTTTCTAAGGCTCTTTGTGATTTAGGTGCGAGTGTGTCACTTATGTCGTTGTCAATATGCAAGAAGCTAGGACTAACTGATTTAAAACGCACTACTGTCTCGTTACAACTTGCTGACAGATTTATTAAATATCCTCTAGGAGTAGTCGAAAATGTATTAATGAAGGTGGATAAATTTATTATTCCTGTTGATTTCATTATTCTTGATATGGATGAGGATGTTGATGTACCTATAATTTTGGGTAGACCATTTTTAGCTACGGCTGGTGCTATAATTGATGTTAAAAACGGTATATTAACCTTTAAAACTGGTGAAGAAGAGGTGCAGTTCAATTTATTCCAATCTTCTAAATATCCTTCTTTTCTCGATCATGTATTTCGAGTTGATTTGCATGATGAATTAGATGCGAGAAGAGTTTAACAAGGTTACTTTTAACGATCCTCCGGAAGACATGTTTAGTAGGTGAACATTATGGAAATGATGCGAGAGGTAAGTGAGATGGCTCTTGCATTAGAGGCATGTCCTCCATGGAAGAGAAAAGGTAATTATTTTGAGGAGCTCGGTAAAGGTAATGTTCTTCCCCATCCTTCTTTCGTGCAACCTCCTGTTCTTGAACTTAAGCCTCCGCCTACACATCTGAAATATGCATATTTAGGTGATAATAATACAGTGCTTGTTATTGTGAATGCTTCATTAACTGATGAACAATTGAATAAGCTACTGCGTGTTTTAAGAGAAAGAAAAAGAGCATTAGGTTGGAGTATTTCAGATTTTAAAGGAATTAGCCCCTCTGTTTGCATGCATAAAATATGAATGGAAGATGATTTTAAACCTTCTGTCCAAAATCAAAGACGCATAAATCCCAATATGCAAGAAGTAGTTAAGAAAGAAATTCTGAAATTGTTAGATGATGGAATTGTTTATCCTATATCTGATAGTTCGTGGATTAGTCCAGTTCAAGTTGTACCTAAAAAGGGTGGAATCACAGTAGTGCCTAATGATAATAATGAGCTAATTCCCACTAGGACGAGTCCTTTGGTTGGAGAGTATGTATTGACTACGAAAACTTAATAGTGCCACTCGTAAAGATCATTTTCCACTACCCTTCGTAGATCAAATGTTAGAAAGAGTAGCCGGATTTGAATACTATTGTTTCCTTGATGGTTACTCTGGGTTTAACCAAATTTCGGTGGCTCCTAAAGATCGGGAGAAAACCACATTTATCCGCCCTTATGGTACCTATGCGTTTCGTAAAATGCCTTTTGGATTATGTAATGCACCCTTACCTTCCAACGTTGTATGATGTCTATATTTTCAGATTATATTGAAAAAATAATGGAAGTTTTTATAGATGATTTCTCTGTTTTTGGATCTTCTTTTGATAAATTGCCTAGCTAATCTATCTCTTATCTTGCAACGTTGTGAAGAAACTAATTTGGTTTTAAATTGGGAAAAATGCCATTTTATGGTACAAGAAGGGATTGTACTCGGGCATAAAATATCTAAGAGTGGTATTGAGGTGGACCGTGCAAAAATAGAAGTAATTGAAAAACTTCCTCCACCTATTAATGTTAAGGGGATTTGAAGTTTTCTAGGACATGCTGGTTTCTATAGGTGTTTTATTAAAGATTTTTCTAAAACTTCTAAGCCCATATGTGATTTATTGAACAAAGATACCCCCTTTGATTTTAATGTTGATTGTTTGCATGCTTTTAACAAGTTAAAACATGAATTAATTTCAGCACCTATTGTAATAGCCGCTGATTGGAATTTACCTTTTGAATTGATGTGCGATGCGAGCGATTATGCTCTTGGTGTTGTACTAGGACAAAGAAAAGATAAAAAGTTGCATGTGATTTATTATGCTAGTAAAATGCTTAATGATGCTCAATTAAATTATGCAACTACTGAAAAAGAATTACTTGTTGTTGTTTTTGCAATGGATAAGTTTAGATCATATCTTATAGGATCTAAAGTAATTGTTTACACAGATCACTCTGCCTTAAAATACTTATTAGATAAAAGGATGCTAAACCTAGACTTATTCGTTGGATACTTCTACTACAAGAATTTGATTTAGAAATTAAAGATAGAAAAGGTGTTGAGAATCCAGTGGCAGACCACTTATCTAGACTGCAAATTCATGAAAAAGGTAATGCAATACCCATTAACGATAGCTTCCCTGATGAGCGTTTGCTGGTAGTTTCTAGCCCCCCTTGGTACGCTGATTTGGTTAACTATTTGGTGCGTGGTATTATTCCCCCTGATTTTAGTTATCAACAGAAGAAGAAATTTATGTGGGATGTTAAGCATTATTTTTGGGAAGAACCTTTGTTATACAAGTTTTGTGCTGATGGTATAATTAGACGTTGTATTCCTGAGGAAGATATAGAAAGAATATTGCTTCATTGTCATTCTTTAGAGTGTGGTGGTCATTTTAGTACTAACAAGACAGTAGCTAAAGTTTGGCAATCTGAATATTATTAGCCTACTATGTATAAAGATGCAAGAAACTTTGTTGCTAAATGTGATAGATGTCAAAGAGTTGGTAATATATCTAAGAGAAATGAAATGCCTGTGAATATTATTCTTGAAGTTGAACTGCTTGATCTTTGGGGAATAGATTTTATGGGTCCTTTTCCTCCTTCTCAAAACAATAGATACATATTAGTGGCAGTTGACTATGTATCAAAGTGGGTTGAAGCTATAGCCACTCAAACCGATGATTCAAAGCTTGTTATGAATTTTATCAAAAAGAACATATTTTCCGGATTTGGTGTTCCTAGAGCAATATTAAGTGATGGAGGCTCTCATTTCTGTAATAAGCTACTTGATAGTCTTTTAATAAAATACGGGGTAACTCATAAAGTAGCTTTAGCTTATCACCCTCAAACAAATGGTCAAGTAGAGCTTGCTAATAGGGTGTTGAAGCAAATTCTTGAGAAAACAGTCAATAACTCTAGAAAAGATTGGTCTCGTAAGATAGATGATTCTCTTTGGGCCTATAGGGATGGCCTTTAAGACACCTTTAGGCATGTCTCCCTTATAGGCTAGTGTATGGAAAATCCCGCCATTTTCCTGTAGAAATCGAACACAAGTCTTATTGGGCTATTAGAGAGTTAAATATGGACCTTAAAGCTATTGGAGCTAAGAGACAATTACAACTTAGTGAGTTGGAAGAATTTAGACTAGATGCCTATGAGAATGCTAAATTATATAAAGAGAAAACGAAACTTTGACATGATAAACACATCAACCCTAAAGAATTTGAAGTAGGCCAGCAAGTTTTACTTTTTAATTCGCGACTTAAACTGTTCCCTGGAAAGTTACGATCAAGATGGTCCGGCCCCTTCACTATTGTTAAAGTTTACCCTTATGGTTCGGTTGAATTGCAAGGTCAAAATGACATTTTTAGAGTAAATGGTCACCGTCTTAGACCTTATCTTGCAGGTGAACTATTACCTACAGGAGTAACTTACTCCTTAGAAGATCCCATTGCAACATGAATTTCAAGATAGTCAAGCTCGTGACTTTAAACATGCGCTACTTGGGAGGCAACCCAAGCTCGTTTACATTTTGTTTCCTTTTCTTTTCCTATTATTAGTATTGTTATCTTGTTTTTCTTTTACCTTTCTCTTCCCAATTACAGGTAGTTAAAATTAAATAATTACATCGAGTAAGTTAGATTTCAGCAACTGCAGATGTCTTCTATGTTCTGCTGCTTATAGTCATGCACCGGACAACACCTACATGGCGGAGAACATCTTTGCAATCTAAATACACCAGGTTGTATTTCTCCTTTTCTTACTCATTTTGTTTTCCGTTTCTGTTGGCTGCATTTTTTTTTACAACTCTTTTCCCCTATTCCCCTAGATGGATGTTGAGTAGTACATTGAGGACAATGTTTATAATAAGTGTGGGGGAGAGGATTAAGCTTTGGATTGTTGGATTTGATGTATTGTTGTGATGCTGATATTAATTTGTATGAAGAAGCAGGTCTAGAAAATGAGGAAATATAATTGGATATGCCATATTTTAGGGGAGGTGCTGCCAAAATTTGTGTAGAAATTTATAATTGCAATGGCTGATATTGATTTGAAGGCAAATTCTGTTAGCTTAATTTGACTGAAAAGAAAAATAAAATAGTTTTGAAATTGAACTAAAAAAAATAAAAAAAATGTTTTTCTAGTTTTGTTGCAAGTTAATGGGTTTTTATGTTGACTGATTCGGAGAATATCATAGCATAATTGTGTAAGTGTTTGGCAAGTGGTAAGAATGGTTATTTATGATTTGATTGTGATTGACTTGGTGAACATCTATAACCATTGTGAGACTTTTGACCCTTTTAATAGACTAAAACATCTATGTTAGTCTCTATTTTTTCATGAGAGTGTGTGTTAGTTCCTGGTGAAATATAGACTCTTGAATTTGCATTGGTTTCTTCGAGACTACATTGAAGCATGAGCATGCATAAAAATGATTAAGGCGTTCTTTTTTGTCGAACCACATTTAGCCTAAGCTACCTACATTATCATATCTCTTTCTAAAGCCCCTCTGAGCCTTAAGCCTATTTCTTTTGTTTAAACCACATTACAAGCTTATTTCCTAAACACATGACGTTTACCTAATCTTTGAGCTAGTGGAATATATGACATGGTTTGAATGGGGTTGTACGTCATACTTCTATGTGTAGGTGATCCTATTAGTTTCCAATTATGTTCTTCTCAAAAAGAAAATATCAAAATGAAATGAAAAATATGAGGGAACAAAAGAAATGACAAAATATGAAAAAAGAAGAAAAAGAAAGAAAATGTTGATATTGAGAATGAGAATGAGTTCGGGGAAGTTTATTATTAGATATATATTGCTAACATTTGAGTGTTGGAGTTTAGATTGTGGCCATTACTTTGGCCTTGTTACAGATTGTGTACTCCACTAGTCTTAAAGGTTTTGAGCACCAAATCCTAAATACTCCTTACCCTCTCACCTTAGCCTTACATTACAATCTTATTAAGTCCCTTTGATTTTGTATGCTCTATGTCTTACTAAGTAGTGGTGGATTGAACGTTATGCAAATTTAAAGATGACACATTTCATTTCGAGTCGACTTCTTAGGTTTTGAGTGATAATTATTAAACCCTAAACACATGAGTGATTATAAATTTGTTTTTATTTGCACAACTAAAGTGAGGGTTTACCAAGTTAATCATTTCAATTACTCAAATCTTAAATATGGTTGTGGTAAGATGTAATGGAAACACTAATACATGAAGTACTATGTTTTTTGAAGAGTTGGTTGGTCTTTGGCTCATTGCTTGTGATGTCTAAACAATATTTTTGAACAAAAAAAAATTTGTTTCTATAAAAGTTATTTTTGGTCTTTGTGAAAACTTTCAGTTAAGTTATAGCTGCTTATACTAGAATTTGCTTGAAAAGACAGTTAGTTGCGAAGTTAAAATTTATATTGGTAGATAGATGCTTCTATTATATAGTCCTAGTTTGCTCGAGGACTAGCAAACCTTAAGTGCGGGGGAGTTGATAAGGCTATATTTTATACATGTTTTGGCTTGTTATATTACGTTTTGGTATAAATTTTGAGGCTTATAATAGGTTTTTTATATGATATCTTAATGTTATAACAGTTGAGTTACTTGAGTAACAAAGTTGATTTAAAATATAAAAAGTATACTCAATTAATTACTTGCTTGATTCTACTATTATTTATTCATGCTAATTTGGTTTATTTAATAATTTATAATAGTAGTGTGTTTTTACTATACAAATATTTTGTTTTAGAGCCCTTTTACTTTTATCACTTTATTGATTTGTTTTGTTGGTTACATTTGCAAATGAAAAAGAAAAAAAAAAGAAGAAAGCTGATCATTATTCCACATCCTAAAGTACAAGAAAAGAAGTTCTTAAGTGGGAGTACTCCACGTAGATTTAGGGGATTCATTAAACTAAAGCCCACCAAAGCAACTTCAAGAAAAATGAAAAGAAAGAGGAAAACCTCATGTTGGGCCAAAAAAACAACACGGGGCCACGCATAAGCATCACAGATGAGAAGATTTGCAAAAGAAAAAAAGAAAGAAAGTAAAACCTAACACTAGAAACGCAGAACAGAGGGAGGTATAAAAGGAAGACTGAACAGAAACACGAAGGAGGAACGCAGAGCACGAGACCAGACGGCAGAAGATAGAAGACACGAGGGAGCAGACACGAGGGAACAGAGGAAAGACGAAGTGACGATCATCTGAATCTGGAGTTTCTTTCTCTCTTCTCTTAGTTTATGCTATCTAATTTCGTTAATTACTATGTTTAATTTCATATTTTTGTTTTCGATTAGTTGGGTTAATTTAGTTTCAATGTCTAGCTAAATTTCCATGTTTTAGGACTAGATGTAGTCTTTTATTTTCTGTCAATGATTTGAACTAAGTTGTTTGGATTGATTTATTTTTATTGCAATTTGATAATCTTGGTTTGTTTTCATATAATTGATTTGGCCAGTTGATTATATGTTTAAGATATTGGATTATTAGCGGAAGTGAAATTTCAATATTAGTTCGTGGGGTTATTAAACGTCAAGTAGTATAATTTTAGGAATAGTTATACACTTGGGGTGGTCTTTTATATGAATTTCTTATTCGTAATGGGTTTATATTAATTGTTATGACCACGGAAGTAGGCGTAAGATTATTATATATACACGTTTTCTACCTTGGAAGAGGAGATAATATATTATAGGAAATTCGATCATTGCAATACATTTAATCCGACAACTAGTTTAATTTCATTGTAGAAGGTAATTGGCGAAATCTAAGTCCTAGAACTATTTGTCATATTTGATTCTTAACTATTGTCGGACGTTTTTAGAGTTAGAATTAGTATAGTTCTTATTTTATTAGTCTAGTTTATCACCACCATTCACTATTTCCGGATCGTCTAAATAATATTAGATTTTCTTAATTTGGTAGTTGATTATAGACCTCTTTGTGGGAAACGATATCTTGCTTACCCTATATTTACTTAAATTGACCCGTATACTTGCGGTATTTTAAGGTACTTTTAGGACCAACCACTGTGGTAAGTTTTGTCATACTGCAAAAAATTACCTTCCAAAAAACACTCCTGGAAACCAGTCTACAAACAAAGCAAAGGAAAACAAAGCTCAAGCCAACCTTGCTGAAGATGTGATTATTGTTGTGGTGGCCGAATTGAACCTGGTGAGCAATGTGACCGAGTGGGTTCTGGATACTGGAGCAACTCGTGCATCTATTTAAGCTGGAAATGTTCCAGGACTACAACAAAGTTTCAGAAGGCGGATATGTCTTCATGGGCAACTTATGCACTGTGAGTGTACTTGGCAAAGGAAAGTTTTTCTGAAATTAACTTTTGGAAAAACCATTGCTTTGCAAAATGTTTTACATGTGCCCGATATCCACAGAAACCTCATTTCTGGTTCTCTTTTAAACAAAGCTGGTATCAAGATGACTTTTAACTATGATAAACTTGTATTAATTAGAAATGGTGATTTTGTGGGTAAGGGATTTTGTAATGGGGGGTTATTTGTTCTTGATGTTGTAACTGATAATAAAACTTCTATTTACTACAAAAAAGGCCTTAGAAAACGCCTAAATAAGGCTTAAGAAAACGCCTCAGAACGGTTCTCCAAGTCAGCGTAGTGTTAACTGTTAAGTTAAGAGAACGCCTTAGGTAGGCATTTAGTTTGATTGAGGAAAAATAAACTTGTATGTGAACCAACGGTTCTCTTTGCAGTGTTTTAAGCAGAGAGCAAAAGGGAGAACATATTTGATACTAGAGCGTTCTCTTTGTTAACTTTTTTAAAAAAATATATATCAATTGCCAACTGCCATTGAGTTGAAATCACAAATAAACAAATCAACCCAATTTATATTACTGTCAATATCAACAATATATTAGTTATATTTCTGCTAAATAATCCTAAATACAAATAAAATTTAAATGAAATAATGAAATGAACAGAGAGATTGAACATTATATTTAATTTTATAGTTTATAAAAGGATTTTTTGACTTTTACCACCTTATATGCTCAACGTTAGTGGGGCCCAGTTAGTTTAATGCCAATTCGTTTTCCCTCCTAAATGTCATCCTATTCCCTCTTGCATTATAAAGGATGCAATTGAAACATCCCAAAACCTCAAATCCACTAAAAAACACTAATTTTTTTTCCTGAAATTGGGTTAGGGTTATATCAGCACAGGTTTGGTCGAATCAGCAAGAATAAAATTTGGGGATAATTTCGCTGCCAGTGAAGGTATGTAACTTAATTTTGTCAATTAGGGTTTCTAAAATGTTGGGAAAAGGTTGTTTTTTGCGATAATTGGTAAGTCATGAACGCAAATTAATTTGTTTACTTTAATTATTTGATTGATTAGGTTAAATGTCATCTTCAAAACCAAAATCCATAGAAGAAGAAGTTGTTAGGTGTGATTGTGGTGTTCCAGCTGCGAAATTGAAGGCAGGGACAACTGACAAACCAGGAAGAAGGTTTTGGGGATGCAAATTCTATGAACATGGCAATCCTAACAAACTAGGCTGCAAGTTCTTCAGATGGGTGGATAAGAATATTGAGGATTGGCAGAGGGATGTCACTAACCAACTGTTGCTTGACAAAAAGCTTCTTCAAAATGATGTTGCCATGCTTAGGAATGAGGTGAATGACTTGTGTGGCCAAAGAAGATGCTTATTAACTGAAAATGATACATTGAAGGTCAAATGCAAGGCAATGAGGGCAGAGATGAAGCAACTCATGAAGGAAGGAAACAAAAAGGGGGTCAAGGGTAGTCCAAAGTATCTGCTTGTAGGATTAATATTTATTGTCTTAATCAATGTTGTTGTGCTTTTAACTTTGTTTAGTTAAATGAGGGCAGATGTGTATGTGGTTGTGGGTTGTGGGTTGTAGGTTGTAATGGGTGAATTTTATAACTTGTGTGTGGAACCTGTTTGAATGTTATAAATGAAGATGATCAGTAACTTTACTGCATCAATTTGAGCCTTAAATCTGCATTTATATATACTTTGAGCTGAATGTTTTAAACAATTACAACTTCTACAAAAACAGGAAAGCTTTGTCTATAAAACAGACTACAAGCCCATTGTTCCAAAGGGGGGTTGGGGAGAAATACACCCATATTTAAACAAGGTTCAAGCCATCAGTTGGCATAATACTATACGACAAACCATATTGTTCAACTAAAACAGGAGTACAAGACATATTGTTCTACTCAAAGACATCAAATCTTTTTGGCCATTGACCTAGTTTGTAGTTTCTCTCTTACAGGAACTCTCACTGTTGTATTGCTAGCAGTAGTGGTGCTGACTGGTTGAGTGGATGATGATGGTTTTTGCTGGGCTTTGGTGGCAGTTGCTTTCTTCTTGGTGTAGATTGGTGCCTGTTGCTGTGTTAGTTGGGATTGGGGTGGGTTGCTTGAGGATGTTTCCTGGTGTGGTTGGGTTTCAGCAACTCTACATGCCTTGTTTTTCCTTTGTGCAACAACCCACTGTGAATTGCTTGGTGGCCTCCCACCTTGTTTAGTTGGCACTTGTTTAACTGGCACTTGTTCATTTGTTTCCCCCTTGCCCTTGCAACCCCTTTTATTGTGGCCAAGCTTGCCATAGTTTCCACACCTGTTTTCCCTCTTCACCCTTTTAACTTGGTGTGTTGTTCCCTCACCTTTTTCCTTCTTCCTTTTCTTGAGAGATGGCCTCCCTGGCATTTTTATGTAAGCAGGTGGAAGAGGTTGTGGTAGGTTCACCTTATCCCAATGCTTAGGACTAGGCATTGGCTTAATAACTAGTGCATAAGCCTTTAGGTAAGTGTCCCTGATACATGATCAACATATGCAAGTCAGTTAACTTATAGTCTCATGTAAGGTGAGAATAATTAGTACAAGAGACTGAGGAAAGTACCTGCTGTATGCCTCATGTACATAATTCTCCACATTATCTCTCTTATGTAGAATACATGCAAAGGCATGTACACATGGAATTCCAGTCAATTTCCACTGATAGCATGTGCAACTTTTTTCCATCAAGTTCACCACAAATTGATCGCCCCTAAAATCAACTTCAAAAACCCCTAGTCTTGAGGGACTGATAATGGCTGCTCTAGATGGCTTCTCTAACTTGCGAAATATACCCTTAACATAGGGCATGAATCTTCCATCATACTTTTGTACTCCTTCCCATTTCTCAAAATTTCTTTTCATCATATACCTCCTCATCCACTCCATTTGAGTGAGGATGGGTTTATCCCTTGCATCCTTCAAAACTGCATTTAAAGTCTCACACATGTTGTTTAACAACATGTTAGACTTGCAATCAGCCTTGAAGGCATGCCTTGACCAATGAGAATATGAGATTTTCTCAAGATATGCATGAGCATCCTCACTTATAAACTTAATAGCATCCATGTAACCATCAAAATCAGCCTAAGTACAATAGCATCCAGGAAAATACATGAGACAATAGGAAAATACATGTAATAAACTGGATTTCTATGGCTACAAAGAAGGTGATGTTGGGTTATATACCTTTGTAGATGATCTGGCAGCATCCCAGAACAATTCCTTGTATAAAGTGCCAGAGAATTGGAGTTTAAAGTTTGCCCACATGTGCCTTACACAGAATCTGAGTGTTGCCTTTGGTGTCACTTCACTGAAGGCTTCCAACAGACCCTGTAAGAAGAAGTGAATACAAGTTAGTGTAATTCATTGTCAATTAATACGTACATATGAAAACAAAATAAGTGTGAGTATAAGTTTGTATTTACCTTTTGTCTGTCTGACATGAAGGTCCAACCTTCACCATTTGCTGAACCCATACTCTCGCATATTGTTCAGATGCATCCCCATATATTATCAGCTTTGCCCTTGCCCTAGCAAGCCACAACTTGCCATAACTCACATGGAATCCTGTGTCAAGGAACACCTTCTTAGCAAATGCTTTTAACTTCCAACTTGGATCACTTCTCCATTCCTCCAAGTACCTTTCCCTTAAATACTCAGCACTAATCCTTGAGTTGTTGTTTCTAACCATACAATTGTGTTTCAAAACAAGACTTTTAATCTACCAGTTCTCTTCACCTTTCATCTTTTTCACATGAACCTTAAACCCACACTTGGATGTCTCTTCACAAGTGCATTTCACTCTCTTACTTTTCTTCTTGTCCCATGGACAATCACACCTATACTTGCAATAGGTGGTTACTCTGTCAGCACAGTTGTGGAGAAAGTAATAGTCATACTTGTTCTCCACAAAGATGAAACCTTAATGCCTTCCTAACAACCTCGACACTTGCAAATTTCAACCCAAGTCTAAGCACAACCGGTTTCTTGAAATCTGTCTCACTATTAAAAAAGGGTAGGGATCTATCTCTTCATCGGATCTGCCCGAAGCTTCTTAGCTCATCGAGACTCTCCTTCTATTTCCTCCTAAATTCTTATCTCTTCTCCCCTCAACATCCCTCTCAAAGCGGTCTTACCGAGTTGAAACTCCCGTTCACCACATCCAAACTCCCTAAAACTTGAGCTGTGAGATCATCATACTTCACTTGGACAAACAACTCACCATCATCATCATCAAGAGTTGTCTCTTCCTCTCCAGGCTTCCACTCAATGTCAAGGTCACTGAACTCAGAACTTGAGGAACCACTACTCTCAACAGGAAACTAAGCCTTCTTAGCTCTTTTCCTCTTTCCCTTCCCTGATCCTTTTGCTTCTTTCTTCACCTTCCCTTTCACCTGCACTTTCACCTGCCCTCTCTCTGCTTTTTGCTGAACCTCCTCACTCTTACCTATCACTTTTCCCTTACCCTTCACAGCAACATGTTTTCTCCTAGGTGTTGAAAAGATAGGTTTAAGTATAAGCACAACATCTTCATCATCATCACAGTCTAGGTCTTCATTCTCTCTGCTCTTTGGTGATATGAACCTTGGGCTTCTCCTTGGTTCAAGTTTAATTCAAGTGTGATTAAAAGAGGTCTGGCTTTGTTGGGTCAGGGGACCTTCTTTTGGGCTCTGTAGGGATACAGTCTTGGTTTTGGGCTCAGTCTTGGGCTTGGTTTTAGGCTCAGTCTTGGGCTTGGTTTTAGGCTCTGTCTTGGGCTTGGTTTTGGGCTCAGTCTTGGGCTTGGTTTTGGGCTGAGTTTGGATAAATTCACCTGAAGTAAAGATGTCAACATAAACAAATTTGTCCATTGTTTTCAACCATTTCTGCACCCCTTCCTCATTAACTATTTCAATCTTCCTACCATCGATGGAGTGACCTCTCTCCTTATACCAAAAACTAATCACATCAGGACATGGCTCCCCATTGCATTGGTAGCTATTGTTAATATATCCAATAAGCATTTGCTGGTCTATTTCATTAAGAGGAACATGACATTTTGTACTGATCCACCCACCCTTATATGTAGCATTGATTTTCCCCTTTTTGTTAGTTTCAACAAACTTACCCCCAATGTAAAATCTAATAATGGATGTGTTCTGTTCTTCAATTACCATGCTGAATTCAGTAAACAAGTAAACAATTTTCAATTAGGCTCACAAAATTAGGGCTTTCAATTGCAAATAAAGAATTTTTTTTTTTTCAATTGCAAGTAAAAACGTCAATAAAAAATTAGGGTTCTAATTTCAAAGCAATTACTCCTAACCATTACGGTAACTTGTAAAACTTGAAAAAGTAAGAAGAAAGAGGGAAGTTTACCTTAACTAGGGCAACTTTTCGTTGCTTTTCACGCTGCTTTGGTCCCTTCAACTCAGTCAATAGTAAGATTCTTTGGGACCACCTTCAACTGAGTAAACTCACCAACAAGTGCAACGCTGGAAGATGATGACAACAAACAATTGATTACAGGTTCCATTTGCCAGGGGTAATTGAATGGAGATTGGAGAAAATAACAGTGAGAGTGAAAGAGATGAAGAAATGAGACAACAATGGTTTAAAGGGGGGAAATTCGTAATTTTAGGGTAAGGGTTAACTGCATTAAACTAACTGGGCCCCACTAACGTTCCTCTTCACAGAATCTGTTAAGTGGTAGGAGTTTAAAAAAATTTGGTGATATAAGGTGGTTATTTAAAACTTTTAACATATATGGTGGTTGTTTTGAAAAAATTGAACATATAAGGTGGTAAAAGTCAAAAAAATCCTTTATAAAAAAAATCTTCGGAGATCTGTATGAAGTAAAATGATCTTCAACGGCTTATCATAAGCCCACACCACCCACCGCATCTTGTTCTTCGTCACGGCTCATCCGACCGCGCCGTCGACTCTGCGTTAGCCGCCGATCTAGGTCTATGGCTTGTCCACGTGGATGTTTCTTGGTTTCACGACACTGTGATGGTTGTTGTTCTTGGTCTCCTGCGATGGACACATCTGTTGTACCGACATTCTCTCTCCTCATCTGGTTGGTTGGGGTCTGTGCAACCGCTTTATCGCCGCCGTTCTCCTATATACTCTAGCCTTCCTTCCGCGAGCCGCTCAACGTCGGCTTTGACCACCGGATGGGATTTTAGTGAGAAATGATGGTGATTTTCTCACTCACATTGAATCTGATAGAATATGAGATAGAGAAAGAGATACAAAATCGCTGAGAGAGAGATGAGAAAGATTGAATCTGAAAAAATGAGAGAGAGAAAGAGGAGATGAGGAGGAAGTTGAGTGAATTGTGTCGTTGTGCGTAGTACAACTTACGAGGCACCCACCTTTTCTTATGAAAAACCAGATCAAATAAGGGAACCGTGGAAATGAAATACCTACGAGGCAAAGACAACCGTGGCTATTTTTATAGTAATCTTTTACTTCTTGAAAATTAAATGAAGAAAATTAAATCTGGAATTAAGGATAAGAGAACTGTCAAGTGTTACAGAAGTTCTCTTTCTTTTTTTAAGAGAACTCTTCATATTCTTAGACGTTTTCTTTTTTTAATAAAACTCTTAATAAATTAGTAGTTCTCTTAATTGTGTTCTCTTTGCCCTTTTTTGTAGTAAATTGTAAGCTTGTACAAGTCGAGGAGAATAACGAGGATGAGAATATATGACCCCAACCAAAGGACCCTCCAAGCAGTTAGAGGATCGAATTGAGTCTGTTTCTCTATGGCATTCTAGACTAGGTCATGTGAATGTTGCATATGTTAAGAGACTTAAACAGCTTAGTCTGATTCCTGACTTTAAAAGCTAAGAACCCTAAGAAAGCATTCAACAAAAGTGTTGCTCGTTCTTCTACCTTACTTGAACTGGTTCAAAGTGACTTAGGTGACTTTAAGAATTCTATGAGTAGGGGTGGGAAGCGTTAATATATTACTTTTGTGGATGATTTTTCTCGGTTTACTAAGGTTTATTTATTGAGTTCAAAAGTTGAGGCAGAAGAAAAATTTCTTATTTATAAAGCCGAAGTTGAGAACCAATCAGACCTTAAGATTAAGAGGGTGAGATCAGGTTGAGGTGGAGAAAATGATGGATTTCCCTTAGTAAATTTTGTGAGTCTAATTGATCATTCATGAGGTTACAACTCCTTATACCCCATAACAGAATGGAATAGCTGAGTGGAGAAATAGAACTTTTAAGAAAATGATAAATGCAATGCTTATTAGTTCGGGTATGCCTACTAACATGTGGGGTGAGGCCATTCTGTCTGCTTGCTATGTGCTTAACCGTGTTTCCCATAAGAAGTTAGACAAAACCCCGTATGAATAATGGAAAGGTTTCAAGCCTAATTCACTAGTGGAAAGAACATCATCGGATCCGGTGAAAATAGGGGTTACTGATCCGTTATTGGGTCAGAACAGATGCACTAGGAGCAGCTAGGAAAAATTAACTGATGCGATTTACAACCGGATCATTTAATTGTTAACTAATCCGGTTGAGCTGGAAAACTGGACTGTTAATTGGTCCTGTTTTCCAGCTCAACCGGATCAGTTGAGTATGGAATTTTATTAAAACAGAGGCTCTCTAATACTCCAAATTCCAGACGAAAAGAAACTTAAAAAAACAAACGCTAGATGATCAAACATTCCAAATTCAACTTTACAACATTCCAAAGTTAACATTCCAACATTCCAAAAATGAAATTACAAAAAGAAATCAAATACAAAATTACATCTGGAAAGTAAATGAAAAAAATAAACATAAATAAAAAAAGGACAAAAATAAACTTAAAAAAAAAGACTAAATTAAATGAAAAAAATGACAAAAATAAACCAAAAAAATACAAATGTAAACTAAATGAAATAAAAAAAAGAAATAAAACTAAAAAACAAAAAAAAAAAATACTCAAAAGCTACACAATAAACTAAAATAAAAAAAATACACATAAATTCATCTGAAACTACACAAAAAATGAATTACACAAATACTAAAAATTCACGAAACCTAGATCTTATTTGACGGCGACGAAATCTGAAGTTAAATAACGGCGAAGGTGATGAATTCAGATCTGAAACGTTAAGTGAGCGAGGCGTTCGTCGTTGGTGTGTTGGTTGTCTAATTGCGACAACGAGAGGAGAGAGGCGCGAGGTCGACGACGAGAGGAGAGAGGTGCGAGTTGGCGACGATGAGAGGAGAGAGGCACGAGTTGGCGACGCTGAGAAGAGAGAGGCACGAGTTGTTGGTGACGCCGAGAAGAGAGAGGCGCGAGTGGTTGGTGATGATGAAGATGGTGGTTGTAGTTAGGGTTAGGCCTGATGAATGAAAGTGAAATGGCTTGTGAGTGGGTTAGGGTTAGGGTTAGGGTGAATGCGAGAGACGGCTAGGAAGAGGGATGAGAGGGTTACTAGGTTTGGTTTGGATTAGGGTTATGGTAAAGGGAAAACAGAGGAGGGAAGAGGGATGGGAGGGAAGTGATTGAGAGGAAAAGAAGATGAGCGTATTTATGGACTTAGGCTATGTTTAGTTCACCTTATTTATACTTATCTTATCTGATCTAAACTTATCTAATCTGATCTGAACTTATCTTATCTGAACTTATTGTTTTTTTTCTGATCTGATATGATCTAACCTGAACTTATTTGATCTCATATGAACTTATCTGATCTGAACTTATCTTTTATAAAGCATATTATTACTAATATCATTATTACTTTGTATCTCATTACTAGTATTACTATTACTATCATTTATTACTATGCACTACTTTTAATAATAATAATAATAATAATCAAATAATAATAATAATAATAATAATAATAATAATAATAATAATAAAAATAATAATAATAATAATAACAATAATAATAACAATAACAATAATAGCATAATTAGTTTTTTTTTAAAGAACACTGAGTATATGAACATACAATTAAAAAATAAAAGAACACATATTTTAGGTAAAAATATATAATGTTTTTGGTAAAAAGAACATATTGTTCATGTTTAAGGTTGGTTTATAATAAGAATTTAGGTTGTAATGAAAATAACATATAATGGTAATAATAAAAAAAAGAACATATAATGGTAATACTAAAAAAAAAGAACATGTTGTTCATGTCTAAGGTCCGTTAATAAGAATTTAGGTTGTAATGAAAAGAACATATAATGATAATAAAAAAAAGAACATATATTGAAAGAGCATACAAAACCTTTTTAAAGAACACATTCTAAAAATAAAAGATAGATGTTATTTTTATATTGATGAATGACATGTTTGGATTTAACTAACAATTATATCAAGGATTTTTTAACAAGAATAATACACACTTTTGCCCGTTCTCTCGCAATAATACAAACTTTTGATTATTTTTTAATAATACAAACTTTTGATCAAAATTCCTCCAGTAGGACAATACCGATTTTTAACTTGTTGTAGGAGGTAACTGGCTGAGGTGGTTCAGGTGGGTGGGGGGTTGGGGGAGGGGGGACAAAGAAGAAAGATCATTTTATAATTTTTTTTTATTTTTTTTACCGGTTATAAGTCAACTTGACCTACTTGAAGAATTTTGATGTAAAATTTGTATTATTAAAAAATAATCAAAAGTTTGTATTATTGCGAGAGAACGGGCAAAAGTTTGTATTATTCTTGTTAAAAAATCCTTATATCAATCAATTGTTCTTTTTTTATTATAAACAAACCAATAATATATATATTTGTTTGATCTTGAACAAAATGTTAAATATTCTTCTTATATCGTTGTCATATTTTATATAAACTTTATTTTTAAAGATAAGTTGAAATCCCTTGTAGGGGGAAATTTGAAGGTGATGCCAACATCATTAGGTTATCCCGTGCTACTCATGTTTTAGATATACTAGTAACATATACATTATATTATTTTGCCAAAATTGTTAAAAAAAATAAACATATTGTCATGTTCTTTACATGTACAACATCAAAAAGAACATCGCATATCAAAATTGTTAATTAGAACAAATATAAAAAACACTACTACAAAATAGGGCTATAGCAACGACCTAAATGTGTTGGCAAAGATCGATTAAATGTTGCCATAGACCTATAGCAACAGTTTATATGGCGTTGTCAATAGGTGGCGCTGCTATAACTCTATGGCAACAGTTATGATGCCTTAGGCAACAACATTATAAAATCGTTGCCATAGTTATCATTAGCAACGCTTTTCTTAGGCAACGATTTTTAACTTTTGCCAACAGTTTTATTATACCTAAGGCAACAATTATTATGTTATAGTAACAATTATTTAGGATTTAAAGCAACAGTTTTAGTGTTTAAGCTAACACTTTTATTATCTATAGCAGCACTATCAACAGTCTATGACAACATTTATTGCTCTAATATTGCAACACTTTTGTAGTCTATAGCAACATTTCTTGATACAGCTATTGTGACACTTTAACATGAGTCTATAGCAATGTTTCTTGCTACACTATTGCGACATTTTTATGTGAGTCTATAGCAACGTTTTTTTATACAACTATTGTGACACTTTAATGTGAGCTTATAGCAACAATTTCATACGCGTTTATTCAGTAGCTCATTAAAATGAAAAAATTATACCAAAATATCCAACTACCACAAAAATAAAATATGTATTTCAAATTATGTTTTTCTTAATATTAAAATTAAATATCCATAACAATCATTGTTATAATATAAATATATCAATTCAGAAAACTAATGAATCTCCAAAAAGAACTAATAGTTCAAACAATCTAAAACCTATATAGTATTTAATTTAGTTGTCCAAAATCCGTCTAGAAGAACTTCAATCTATGCCATTACTACCATCCTTGTATCTACCTTTCTCCTTCTATCGACCATCCTGTAAATAGAAAAATAATAGTCAATATATATAATAGGAAAATTAATGCATGTAATCAAACACCAAAAGCTCACAAACATTAAACAACATGATTTCACAAGCATCAATCATCATAATTCTAAATCTACATATAACAAAATAAGCAAAAAGTTTTATAAACCATACCTATATGCAACCATGACCAATAAAGAGAGTGGTATCTCGAAATTATTTATGCATCACTTGAAAGTGTAGATACCAAAACTGCGGCAATCATTTCTGCAGTTAAGCTAGGGTCCTTTTTCCGTAGTCGTCCAAGTGAAGTAGCAATTGAATCAAGAGTTTCAGGTTCTTCAGGTTCCTTACTCATATTTTGTAATTTTGAGGCTTGGGACTCAAATTCCTTTGATACTCTTTCCATTTCAGCAGCATGAGCTTCTCTTTCCATTGCAAATTACTCTCTTTGAGTGATCAAATCTTTTTGCACGTCTGCAGTTACAGCTTTTTTGATAGAGTCAATGACCTCCTCTGCCAATATCAAAGATGTACTTGATTTTTTATCATTTTGCATCTTACGGGAAACACCTAGTCCATGTAATTGTTTTAAACCTGGTGCATTTCCCATCACTTCATCAAATGAATCCTTATGAGATTCATTATTGTGATCATCTTGTAATGCCTCCAGTTCCTGCATGGCTTGCTACATATATTAAAATACATGGTTAGTAAGCTTAAATAAAATAGGAAAATTTGATTTTAATAATCCCACCTTTGGCTGGTATGCTTAAAACAGTCCCAACTTTCGATAATCTCAAAATACTCCCACCTTGATACCTTTTCTTCTTACATTGGTCCTTTTTACCTAAAACCAGTTGAACAAGTTACATTTGATTAATTATGTCCCTTTTTTTCCTTTTTTTTTTACAGTCAACCTCAACCTCTCAAGGTCTCAACTATTCAAGAGCCCCTCGCCCCCCCTCCCTCTCCGCCACATGAATCCACCACCACAACAACCCATTCGACCCACACCACCGCTAGCACCACTCGAAGCTTCTAACTGATGGTGATAATGGCGTCGCTGACACTTGGGGTCAAATGGTTTTTAAGTCGGAATTCAGATTCAAACCCGAAAATCTCTTCCAATGAACCCCAATCTCAGCCGGAACCAATGGTTGTGGATTCATCCGAGAATCCGACCACAATCAACAATCAACGAATTTTTAACAGTAGGGGTGTTAGGATGCGACGAGGTAAGACAGAGAGGAGGGGAATCTCATATCTTTTGACTAATACATTAAATCAGATAGAGGAATATATACATTGAATTAAGGGGACTCGATTCTCGTGACATATGTGGTATATGCTGTGAAAATTTGGTTTGTGATTAATCTCAAAGGGATGTCTTGTATGTCTAGAGGTTTCGTGATTCATGATGATGATCTCTGGATTTGGTGAATGGTGAATTGGTGATGTTGATATTCATGCTAATCTAGAATTTTTATAAATAAATTCAGTTAACAATTGTCAACGGATTTACTATGAGATTTTTTTTCTTTTTTGGTAATGTTTTTCAGGACAACGTTGCTTGATAATTTGTTTGTGGACTTCAATGGATTATTGTCAGGCTTATGTTAGATATTGAATCTGAAGGCTTTAATCCTGACAAAAGAGCAACAATGTTGAGATCTGCCTTCCAGCGGTTTGTTTCAGAACAATCCTGACAAAATGCAAGGTTTTGGAAGGGTGGTAGAGAGAGACGTTGAATGGCGGTGAGGGGTTTGTTTCGCCGGAAGAGGCCGAAGGGGCAGGGGTTCGGGGGAGGAAGATGAAGGGAAGTGGGAGGGGGGTGGACCGATAGTTTTTTAGTTTTTCTAATTAATCAAATAATTAAATTTAAGTGTTTAATTACATAATTAGGGTATTAAATAATTAAAGTAGTTTCTAATTACATATAAGATATTGAACTTGCATTTGCAGGTAACCAACAGGTCATGACCTGTTTTGAGCAAATATATCTCAAAGTTGGGCTTATTATCAGATTATGAAAAGTTAGGATTATTTTCAGAAGATCGGGTAAAGGTGGGATTATTCTAATCAATTAATCCAATAAAATAATCAAATCAATAATATACATAATCATAATACAAGAATAACAAAATACATACTATCTTCGTTTGCGTATCATCATAAGATCAATCATAAACTTTTCCTTTTTTTCGACGACGTGTCTCTTCAAACATCTCTCTTTTTTATGGTGCCTTATCCTTTTTCACGCAACTGAGATAACAATGAAAAAAGCAGGATGAAATAGGTATAGTTCATTTCATGGTCAATGTAAATATATATTATGCTAAATATGGTATGTATCTCAAACCATCTTGTCATAACGTATGGCAAATGATATTGGACCAACTGTGTGCATATTGTCTAACTCTTTGCGATTTTACGACTTATGCAAACTTGTTTTCTAACAGCAAAAAATATATATATTTGACATGGAAATAATTCAAAATCATAAGAATATATTATACTTTGAACCTATCTTTGCTGCATTAGTCTCCCAATAAGCTAGAAGTGTTTTGAAATGTGCCTCAGGCACTCTCTCTGGCGGATGTTTCAATCTCTCTTCATAGCTGTCATATGCATAATAAATTAGCTTTTTAAGCCTACATTTGAATCCTCTCCAAGATTGATCAAGGGTTTCATATACCCACTCTCCAGATTCAGGTGGAAGGATGTACTTGCTCTAAATAAAAAGTTGGTTATGTATTAATAAAAAATATATAAAATCTAAATAACACCTAAAACAAATAACACTCACTTTCACATAATCCCATATTTTGTCCTTATTTGCAACTTTTTGCCAATTTGTGTAAGTTAAAGGGGCGCAATTGTAGTCATGAACAATAGTTCCAAAGAATCGAGTAAGCTTTTTCCTAGCTGTAATTTTTCTGGACCAATTGGTTGTCCTTTGTCATTACAATAGATAGCAACACGGTCTTCCAATTTGCGAGCATGGACATCAAACATATTAGTCGGCCCACGACCTTTCTTTATAGCACCTAAAAGAAAGAAAAGACAAAAAGCACATCATGAAAGTTACAAAAATAAGTTAGAATGAATCCAAATTAGCCTAAAAATATTCATACATACTAAAGTTGACTATTTGCTCACCTCGTCGTTTTATCTTATGCCCTAACTTTTTTGCTCCCCTCTATTACTGTAAGATCTCTTGATAATAAATAAATAGATAATAGGGATGTGTTGGGTGATAAATTCTACATGCTTTAGTTGATTTAACTATGCTACGCATGAAACAAGAGTACAACAATTTTTTTTGGGAAAGATAACATGACAATGACACAGCACGCACAATATAAATTCAAGAGCTAACAATTCGTGAGCTAACACTTCAACTACAAATTGTCAACTCCAACTACAATTGTCAACTCTACTGAAAAATAATTGAATTTTTTTCTTACAAAGTTTAAGAGCTAACACTTCAACTACAATTGTCAACTCCACTGAGCTGTAGAATATTTTGGCAGATAGATCATTATTAACAACCTCTCACAAGATAGAAGTCCATTTGGAAACAATTCGTGAATGTTCAGCACAATACAAAATAATAAACAAGTGGATTTGAGGAAGACCTACAGTCCTCGACCAATAGTCACATTGTATAAAGAAGCCAATATGGAAACACATATAGCAGTAAAATGTAGTAAGACAGGGAATTTAGTCTAAAGACATGCATTTCTAAAATGTTAAACAAGTACCCCTCCTTCTTTATCCCATAAAAACAAGAATATGTTGTCCTAGATGTAATACACTTTTAGCTATACTATACACACACAATATGTGACAACCTACTATCTGATAGCTAACCATCCTCTAGAACCAACAAGTACAATGCAAGATACTAGAAATAGTTACAAGGACAAACCAGATTGATTGTGCCAAGCTAGCCAAGAAAACAATAGAGGTGCTGGAATTAATTATCTAAGAACTTAGCAGGATTTCATCAGACACAATTACATAAAGTTTGAGGTAACATGAGTAATAAAAAAGAAAACAATGAGATGGAAATAAGGGGCAAGAGAGGTCAGAAAAAAGATTGAGAAGCAAGTACCTAATGTGTTGATAAGTCCATAAATTAAAGGAAAGGAGTAGAGAGAATTAAAACAAAAGATAAAGGATGAAGAAAACGCCAAAAAGACTCTCACATTGACATCGTCACATGCAAAATTATAATCCACCCTAATAATTAAATATTCACAGACAACACACATAGATAATAAGAACATTAGATGCATCAATTGAACACACAACAGGTCCTCTTAGAAATGGCATAACATGAAAAAACATAGACATATTCCTATCTTACAATGATTTAGTACTAGAGATAAATCATTTGTCAAGATTGATTTAAAATGAAAAACTAGAAAGAAGACCAGAGGAAAAAAGGTTATATAGTAGTTGACGCGCTCGTTGTAAACACGTCAAAGATACCTAAACTACCCAATATAGGGCAAGTAAAGGGTCGGATCCACAAGGATTGAGGGAAGCACCAATAAGTATCGATTTGTGATAAGCTAAGCAAAGTCTATGTTTTTGAAGATTTATAGATGAAAAGACAATAAGAAAAATGACTTTGGGAAGGGGTATCCACCAATCAACTCATTTACAAACCAATAAGCAATCACAATGGGAATCAACAATGGGGATCAATTGAGAGGAATTGTTCATCCATTGGTACTCTAACCACTCTCTCGAGCTAGCTAGATTGACCTAGTCTATTACCAAAGACCTATTCTCATGGCTAAGGCATTCAACCAAGCATATCCATAAACATGATGAACTTAAACAAGCAAACTAAGTCCCCTAGGATAGGTAGTCCCTATTCTCATGGTCTTTCAAGCCTAATAATCGATTTGAGGCAACCCCTTAACTTCATCTCTCGATCCTTCACTAAGGGTACCTAAGTTATGCTTCTATGTTGGCCAATCAGACAAACATTCATGGAAATGCCAAATCAATTAACCAAAATTATCCCAAGTCAAAACCCAATGTTGGATTTAGAGGTTCATGAACTCATTAATGGCATCAAACCCTTCTCAAAGAAATAGCTACTCACAAATCATGATAAATTATAAACTAAAAGATATTAACAACTATTAACATGAACTAATACAATAATCTAGGATGAACAAGTAAATAGAGTGAAAATGACATGAAAATAAGAAAATAAAGCAATAAAATATGAGAGAGAGTACGAAATTCTCATTAAAGTTGCAAGGAGCCTCCAAATCTTCAAGTTTCCTTCTTAGTTTCTTCAAATTCCAAGCTTTCAACAAGTTTCTCTCACTTCTCTCTCTGAAAGATAAGATTTTCTCTCTCCTAAGGTTCTAAGAATTTCAAATCTCACTTTATTAAAATATAATGTAAATTAGATTCCTCTAATATGAGAGGAGTTTGCCTTATATAGTCCTAAAATAAACAAGGCATAATTACAAATTAACCCCCATTCAAAAAGAGGATTTAAAACTAAAGATTTCCGGAAAAACCCAGCAACTCGGGCGGGTGGAGTGACCCGGGCAGGTCAGACCATCAGAACTAAAATTTCAGTTATCCGCAAATTGACCCGGGCGGGTCAGTTGACTCGAGCGCTCGGGTCATTTTTCAGTTTCGTCAGTTCATTTTCAAACGGCCATATCTCACTTGTTTTTCATCGGAATTAATCTTATGACAACTCGTTGGAAAGCTATTGAGCCAATATTTCATCTCAAACTTGAATAGCTCAAAAATGTTTTGTGTGCTGAAAGTTATGGCCATTTGAAGTTGACCCTTGTGCGTAAACCCTTCCAAAACCACTACAAGGAAATAGGTTTTGGGCAACAAATATTTTCGTCGCCCAATGGGACAATTTCGTTGCACAAAGGTTTGGGCAACGAGATTTTTAAGCACCAATTTCGTCGTCTAAGGTTCGACGCCCTTTATATTTGGGGCGTCGAATATTGTGCTCGTCGCACAAAAAGTAGCTTGGGCGTCGAATTGTTGTCGTTGCCCATAATGATATTTTGTGCTACGAGTTGTTTATATCGTTGCCTTTACTTGACACAATTTTGGCAACGACAACTTACTTTTGTTGCCCATATTGCTGAATTTTGTGCGACGATCAGTATTTTTTGTCGCCCATTGTGTGTTGTAATCTTACCAAGATGCTATCTTGGGCAATGAAACTTTCGCTGCCCAAAGTACTGGGCTGCGAATTGGTTTACATAATTTTAGATTCACGCTAAATTCTAATAACAATGTGCCATACCTACTTAGTTGCCCAAATATTCATATAAAGTATATAAACCTATCATAAACAAAAGTATGACATAATAAAAGAAGTATTCATGGAATAACAAAATGTAGACAAGCGGAGGAATACAAAATAATCTTCAAATTCGACATCCGACGTAACTTGAATATCTTACAAAATTCAAAGTAAATCTAAAAAAACTAATTAGCACTACCCATAATCTACGAAGAAATTCACATAATCCAAGCCTTGTCATACTTCATATAGCTTTCCTCTGCTAATTTGGGAAGACAGTCATGACCCATTGTTCCTGATAAAAGCAAAAACGATAAAATAAATTAGGTTCCCATGTGAAAAAAAATTTGGTGGGGGGGGATTGATAATCTTTTTTACTCTTCCGCCCCAAAAAAGTAATATGTACAGGTGCACCAATATAACTACAAGTATTAAGAATGGATGTTTACCTTAGATTAAACTTAGTAAACTCAAATTGCAAATATAAGCTAACTCCAGAATTAAAAAAACATTCATAGAAAAGCTTAAAAGAATTATACCTCATGTCCTCAAACATTTTTAGCATATCTTCTCTCATTTTCTTTTCACGTTCAATAGCTTCTTCATTCATTCTAATTCTGCTCAAAGCTCTTCATTAGATGCTTTAAGCTCTTCATTAGATGCCTTAAGCTGCTCATTTGATACTCTGAGCTCTTCATTAGATGCCTTGTTTTTATGCCTAGCACATGAAATTGCAATTCCTTAGACTTAGCTTCGTATAATTCTCCCCTTCAGATATAGGAAGATGAGTTGTCATCTTATATGCACCGTAGAGACCGTTATTCTTTTTATACAATTTTTTTGGAAGGCTCAGATTCACTCCTAAGAGATTTTTCTAGCACCTGTCTGTCACAACCAACAGGACATGGAGGGAAGGTCCTTGGCTTGCTGAATGGCCTCCAAGAGCAGGGATGCCACCAATCCTTAGTATTGGTTTCCCTCAACAGCATCCTCAGTCATACTCAAGAGTCAAGATACCCAAAAGACTAAATGACTAATCAGTAATTGCCAAAGAGAAACTTATTTTGAAAATATAACTTGGTAAGTTTATAACTCCACCAGAGTAGTCATCTAAATCACATACGACACTTGATTTGAAATCACCAATAGATTACATTATGACAAAGAAAACATTCTACTCATGAAGACAAAATATATTGAAGACATGCTAACTACAAGAACAAAACCTAATACAAACTACAAATCATTATCACTCCATGTCTTAAAGCACATCTAGTTTCTCCAGTAATGATGACGGTCACATCTAGATTGCAGCTTTCACCATTTGATTACATTATTACAGACTACAGCATTTAACTCATGGAGATGTTCCAACCTAATTAGATATCCATCGGAAAAAATGCTCTTATTCAACAATAGATAACATGAAAAAGGACATTAACTTGTTTATAAAATGTGTAATTCTAAATTATGGATGTAATCAATGTAGTAAATTTAATAAGTAAACGGATAACATGAAAAATGAATTAACCTGTTGTTTTTCAGTACTCCAATAATTGTCAATCAACCAATTCATCAATAGTCAAGGGTCTATTGCGTCTTGCTTGTGACTTTGTGTAGCCTCTATAAAAAAAATTCCTTTAGCCTCAATCTCCAATGTCTATATAAAGATGAACATTGAAAGCTCAATGCGTCAACAATATCCTCTCCACCAACCTTTTCAGGTAAATTATACTTTCCCTGACACCATAAATATAAACCAATAAAATTCCAGCAAGAATCATTCTATGTTACTAGAGGAATCTGGTTAGGAGTGTACATAATTCATCAATGCCTTACCAAGATCTTGTCATATAACCTTTGCTTCTTTTCTGGGTCCATTTTAGCCCAATTCCTATAATCATTCATTAAATAGCTTAGAGACGTGTTTTACGCAAAAGAAACATTATAAATAATAAATTACTGGAAACATAGACATACCTACTTTTCAAGCACAAACAGACCTTTTTATTGTTCTGAAATTGTGTTTTCTACTTTTTAGCTGTTTGCCTGATGCCTTCGGTGCAGACAAGTTCAAAAAATATAATATAGACCACTAGAGAAAGATACCATCTCATTTGCAACTAAAATGAATTTACAAATCACTAATTGGCAGGGAGCAGAAATCACTACTGAAAAAAAACCCAGCTCTACAATCAAAACTAATAGGGAAAAAAAAGTGCACTCTCCTATGGTGAAGGCCTAAACCAGAACTTCTGCCAAGCAACTAAAACTTCCTAGAATCCTAGCCATAATCTTTTCAAATTTTAGGATCAGTATCCATCATACTTTTCATGTTTAAAACTTCTTTCCATCTCATTACCCAGCAAAGATGCCATAAACAAGCTGATGTTGTACTTAAATTCCCACCCCTCCAACCATCAATCAGAAATCAATTCCGTCTTCACCTGATTGTGGAGTATCAAATTAAGAGAGAGAAGAAAACTTAACACCAAGGGAACAGGGCCATAAATAAATTACTCGAAAATGTCCAAATTGCCAAACCAAAGGGAAACAAGAAGGGATTGAACTTGAAAATTACCAATCAAAACTTTCACATTCACTCGTAACAACAAATAATCAAAGCAATTCAAGAACTTGAAAAATAATCACTCGTAACAACATTCACATTCACTCGTAACAACAATAACTTCTTTCCTCAATCATTAAACTTGAAAAATACCAATCAAAACATTCACATTCACTCATAACAACAAATAATCTAAGCAATTCAAGAAAACATTGACAAATTCATACCAATAATTCAAGGTAAACAACCGTTTTGTTTGATAAGAAGGGAGTTTGAATCGTGAGTTAGGGCAAATAAAAAAATATACCAACCTTGCCGCCGAACTCGCTGCTGGCCTCGCTGCTGACCTCCAGCCGCCACCCACCTCACCACCTGCCATAATTATAAAAAGTTAGGGCAGAGCAGAAGAGGGTAAGAATTGACCATCAATCGGATTTTCCATCATAATTAAACTCACCACCAGAGAAACGTCACCTGAAAAAGACAGGATCTCGCCGGAAGCGCCAAAAGTCACTGGAAAAAAGGGAAAGATGAGGGCGGACCGAAGAGGGTGTAAGTTGAGGGGAAGATGAGCAGTTGAAATCTTGATTCTTGAAGAAGTGAAAAATACGTGATTTTGTGGGAAATATTAGAGCGGGTTTCTTTTCCGCCATTTTCTTTTGGGTTTGTGCAACGACATATAATTTGAATTGGCCCATTTACTAAACAAGGGCAACGACATAATATAGTTTCGTCGCCTAATTAAGGTAATGGGCAACCCAAAACTTATCTCGTCGCCCAAATACGAGTTGGGGCAACAACAACGAATTTAGTAGCCCATAATTTACACTATGGGCTACAAATTCTGCTCGTCGCCCTTGTTTTCAACTATAGGCCACGACATTCCTTTTTGTCGCCCTTAAGTTCCAATTCCGTCGCCCAAAACCTATTTTCTTGTAGTGAACTTCTTATATTTGCCCCCGGAACTCGGTTATGCTTTCTTGATTTTCCTCTTCGATATTAATATTTGAGGTTGTGCAAATGTCCTCCAAGCATGCTCCTAAGTCCTGAAACGAAACAAATCGCCCAAAGAAAGTGCATACAAAGAGGAAAATTGCACAAATTAAGAAAATAGTTAACAAATTAGTCAAAACTAACTCAAAAACAACTATAATACCAACTAAAAACTATAAAAAAAAATTAAAGCAATAAACAAGACATCAGTAGTAGTTTACAAACCATGTTGTTGTGCAAAACTAATTTCTCCTTGGTTATCCGATAGAACAATGGCAGAAATTGGACGCTTAGATCCTACACGGTCTTTTTCCAATTGGTGTACTTCTTGTCATAGTTGTTCTGATTCACTTGGATTCATTTTTTGTTGCATAATAACAAAATCATCCATTTCCATTCTTTGGACATAGTGGTCAGCTTCTTATTCTTACGAGGAGGTTGTTCTCTAGTCCTTGCTTTCTACAACATGAAGATCAAAAGTAAACGCAACAAACACATATATATGATAAATAAATTAAAACAAACAAGAACTTTGATTTTAAAATATCAACATTAAAACCTTCTTTGATGTTGAAGCTTGTGCTACTACATTTGCATCGGGATAAATACTCAACTCATCGTCATCACTTTCACTTTTGGGAACGTAATCTTGGTCATTCTCGTGACCGTTGATTTTCTCCTTCTCTTGTCTAAGGGCCTTATTCTTTTCCTAGTTGAATAGCATATTTATCTAGCCCAAATTCCCTAAATTTCTAGGCATTTCTTTCTATATTCTTTTGTCTTGCTTTCTCATACGGTGCTAGTTCAGATGATGCTGGAGCAAATTTAGAACTTCTCTTTCCCTTTGTCATTTTCTCTCTTAATCACTGCAGGAAAAGAAATACCAAAAGATTAGTTATAGTTAGCAAAACTGAAAAGAAGCTTGAATGTGATAAATAAAATTCGTCCAAGCATCTGAAACTTGCACAAACTACCGACTTAGGTATGCTAAGGATTGCTCAAATAAGTATCACTAGTAGCTTTGGAATCTGCCAAGCACAACAATGCCTAAACACAAAAAGATTAAACATGAATGGTATTAACTGCTACATCATACAAAAAATAATTTTGAATACAACAAGCCAAACCTGTACAAATAGCGTGACAACACTAATAAGAAACAACAATCAGCAACCAATAATGTAGAAGAACATTAAATAATTCTAGGACATCGTTACTAGCTTCTAATTAATCAATAACATAAAATAATATAATAGCATATAATAATGTTTGATGGTCAAAAGAAAAGGAAAAATTATAAAAATAATATATTTAAGAAACTACAATCCTTTTAAGTATCCTTAGTAAACCCTTGTGACTCAGAAACTGGGATATCATCGGTAGCTTCCATCCAATCCCAATCTGTATCATCGAAATCATCATCATCGTTAAGGTCATTTCCATCATCATCATCATATAATAACTCATCAATGTCTACAAATCGCACATCACCACCACCACTTGCATGAATATCGGTTGTATCAACAGTAGGAGCATTATTACAACTGAAATTAATAGGCTCCTCCCAATATGTATCTCCACTCATTGACTCTTCAAAATAAAAAAAGGTCTCTAGGAACACTTTGACTGACATAATAAATATCATGTTCTTGAGGATCTTGGCAATAGATAACTTGATGAACTTGAGATGCCAATACATAAGGATCATCTTTGGAAAATTTCTTCTTAAAATTAACAAAAATAAGCCCACTTGAATCAATATTGCCAAGAAACCAATCACACCTAAATAAAACAACATTGAATTGCGACCAAAAGTCTAACTCAAAAATCTCTTCTATTACACCATAGTAGGTAACATCTCCATCAATAGGATTTTGATCCATTGAGCTTGCGAAACTTGAAGTTAGGGTTATTAATGTGACTCCGCTATTTTGAGTCTTTAATCGTGAATCACGCTCCCTTGTGTTAAGCCTATAACCATTGATAAAATACCCAGAATACCTCCTAGCATTAGGGTTAGGACCCTTGGCCAACCAAAAAACTTCGCCTTCAACTTGTTCACTTAAAATCCTTTCTTGAAACCGATCAATAAAATCATTCATATGGCTTTGTGCGCTAGTCCACCTACGCTTTCGACCTTGTTGACTATTCACCCAAATTTTGTGTTCTATGTAAACAAAAGAAACATATATATAGATATATATACACATCAAAATTAAAGAAAAAAGTAATTAATCCAAACTGTATAAATATGGAATAATCTTACTCAATGTATTGTTCAATTGTTGCATTGTTGCAATTGAAGATGATATATCTATGAGCTTGCTTCAAGCTTTGGAAGTCTAAATAAAATCCTTTTCCTTTTCTTTTCCTTCCAATAGGATGTCCTCCCTTAGGGAAAATAGAAGATTCACCTTCTGCTTGATTCATTGCGAACTTTCTAGCACATCTTCTATACAATCTAGTACTTACACCTTCACGTAAATATCGAGAAATAAATGTCAAGCATTCCTCCATCATATATCCTTCAGCTATACTTCCTTCGGGATAACTCCTATTTCGAACATAGGACTTCAACCTACCAAGGTACCTTTCAATAAAGTACATCCATCGATATTGTACAGGACCACCGAATTTGATTTCCTCCACTAAATGGACAGGTAAGTGCATCATAACATCAAAGAAAGCTGGTGGGAATATCATTTCAAATTGACAAATTATCCCAACAACGTCAGTAGCTAACTTGTCTAATTCTTTGACATCAAGAACTTTTCTACATATACCACGAAAAAAGTTCCCCAATCTAATCAAAGGTAATGCAACACCTACTGGCAATGTTTTTCTGACAGCAAATTGAAGCAAGTTATGCAACGCGACATGTGCATCATGAGTTTTGTAACCAGCAAACTTTCTTTCTTTAACTTGTACACACCTCCCAATATTTGATGCATACCCATAAGGTAATTTAGTTTCCTTAAGAACTTTAAGGAACATATCTTTTTGTGCATTACCCAATGAAAAAGGTGCCGGTGGAAACAACATGTGCTTGCCATTTGAGGAAGTAACAGGGTGAAGATGTGGTTTTACACCGAGGCTCACCAGATCAAGACGTGCCTTATTATGGTCCTTGGTCTTTCCAGGCATATCGAACAACGTGCCAATAATATTATCAAAAACATTTTTCTCAATGTGCATGACATCAAGATTATGACGACATTTGATATTGGACCAATAAGGCAATTCGAAAAAAATGGACTTCTTTTTTAGTGGATCTTTGCTAGCCCCACCTTTATTAATAACAAGTTTCTCTAACTCTTCGAACAGATCATTACCCAATAATGGAGAAGGTGCTGACCTTTCTTCTGTTGCTCCATTAAAAGATTTCTTATCTTTTCGCCAAGGATGATTCGCATCAAGAAACCATCGAGTATAATCATAACAATTTTTTTTGCTGTGGGGCAAATATTTGGGAGTCACATCAAAGTTACAACTAGGACATGCATAATTTCCTTTAGTGCACCATCCGGACAACATAACATAGGCTGGAAAATCATTTATTGTCCCCATTAAAGATGCATGCATTTGAAATGATTGTTTTTTAAATGCATCATAAGTCTCCACCCCATGTTCCCACAACTCTTTTAATTCATCAATCAATGGTTGTAAATAAATGTCTATCTTATTTCCAAGAGACTTAGGGCCAGGATTCAGCAAAGATAACATAAAATACTCAGGTTTCATAGACAACCAAGGGGGGAGGTTATAATTAATCAATACAACAAGCCATGTGCTATGAGAAACACTCATGGTCCGAAATGGGTTAAACCCATCACTAGCAAGAGCCAATCGAACATTTCGTGTTTCTTTTAAAAAGTTAGAATACTTAGTATTAAACTCCTGTCAATATGTACATCTGTTGGATGTCTGATGTTTCCATATTTTGTTCGTTCTTTATCATGCCAAACCATTGATTCAGCTGTCTTGGAACACATATATAACCTTTGAAGCCTTGGTATTGTTGGAAAATGCCTTTAAACCTTTGCACGGACATTTTCAGACTTCCACCTAGATGCTCCACACTTAGGACAAGCATCTAACTTTTCGTAATCATTCCTATAAAGAATGCAATCATGAGGATAAGCATGTATCTTTTTATAATCAAGACCTAAATCCTTCACTATATTCTTAGATTGATAATAGGATTGAGGAAGTTCAGCCATGGGAAACGCCTCATTTAATAACTCTAACAGATCACCAAAAGCGACATAACTTATTCCATTGAGGGTCTTGAAAAGAAATAAGTGAATTAGAAAGGACAATTTTGAGAAAGTTTTACACCCTGGATAAAGCTCATGGTTCCCTTCTTCAACTAACTTATAAAACTTTTTAGCCTTTTCATTTGGATGACCAACGACCTCTTCATCACTATTGAAACCATCAACATCTCTATATACATCATCCAATAAACCATCAATATCATCACATGCATTTAGATCATCACTTTCAGACACCATTTGTCTACCGTTATTCGTAGATGATGATTCCTTCTGCATTAGCCACTCCCTAAATCCCTTTACGAACCCATCAATAATCACATGATCATAAACAACATCTCTAGAATGACAAAAGCGCCTAGAACATTTTTTACAAGGACAATAAATTTGTCCCTCAATAGCATCCTTTGCAAAATAATCATCAAGAAAATCATTCAAAGCTCCTTTAAAACCCTTTGATCCTCTAGGAAGATTCATCCAATATTAATCCATCATTAATTTAGCCGTGACAAGAATGAAAACTATATAAAAAAAAAGAACACATTAGCGTATATATTTTTGTGTCATGTATTTTTTTTAAATATATGACAAGATTAATAAATGACTAATACCACTTAATTTCATCAAGGTGCGCAACAGGCAACTCAAGAAACAAATTCAAAAATAAAATATGTATGATGAAGGTTTCTTGTGGATGAAAAGGGGAGAAATTCAACCTATAGCAGTAGACTTAAATGAATACCACAAGCAAAATACTATGTCATATTTAAAGACTCCAAGCAAAATATGTCAAAAATACTAGTCTACATACATGTTAGCACTTTACATTACTGTCACCCTCAAGGAAGTGAATACAAATTTGTCTTATGTGGCAAGGAACACACGACCTGGACGAACCCCAACTTCTATAAATATGTTTTTCCTTCAAAATAAAAATTGTTCTTTTACAGTGTAGAAATGGAGTATATACTATTGGTGATTTTATGACAAAGAAGGAGGACTTGATGGTGATGTGTCATATTTTTATATTGATTTTAGGTGCATTTAGGTTGCATTCTAGGAGCATTTAGATGCATTGTAGTTCATAATTGCATGCTATTACTTAATCTGTGAAATATTACTCCTCTTGTGCGTTTTTTTGTATTATTTGATGAATTTCAGGTATTGAGAACATAATTGGAGTATTGTTGAACAAGTGTGAGTACTTAGGAGCAATTGGAAGCAAGCTACATTGATAAGGATCATTATGAACATCTTTGAGTGCAATTTGGAGCTAAAATGAAGTTGGAATTAAATATAAGAATTGTGGAAATTGAGTCATGCCTACTCTTTTATCCATAACTTTTGACTCGATTATGATAATTGATTAATTCCAGCGGCATTGGAAAGTAGGCTTGAAGATCTTTCCAACGATAGGTTGCACGGCCCAAGGTGAGTTTTATTTTGAGAGATATGGGCTTCGCAAGTTGGCCCAGTCTGCCAGGAACCTCTTACGCGCACGCGGTTTTGATAATTTCGGCCATTTAATGATTTATTTGGTTTCCTTATCTTGTAAATTGGTTTCCTACTAGTATTAGGAGTTATAACTATATATTAGGGGTTTTCTAATTAGAGGAGATCTATTATCTATTACTCACTTTTCAATATCACGTTATTTTGTTTCTCTAGTTTTCTCTCTAGTTTTGTGCCCTAGTTTGTTTCTATTGCTACTTTGGAGATTCAAGATTCAAGCTTTCATATTCATCTTCAATTCAATAAGTCTTATTCTCTTCTCTCTTCTCTTTATTATGTTTTAATCATGTTTTCTATTATGATTATTGCTCTATTTACCATGATTAGTGAGTAGTCTTTTTATCTAAGATTGAGTTGAGCCATAATATGGATTGATCTTATGGTTTTTCTCTAATTCCCGTGTTATTGAGTTATATGTTTTGGGTTTGATGAGATTGTTCTTATTGTCAATTGTACATCTTTATTTAGCCCTAATTTATATTATCAACGAAAGTTGGAGTTGAGATTAAGAATATTTGTTTGATGTTAAATTGTTATTTTATTAATTGAGTTCATCAACGAAAGTTGGGTCTTAATTTAGATAATCTTGTTATTGATTTGAATTCTCCCATGAAAATAGGTGAGAACTAGAATTGGGAATTATTTGACATTGGTTCTTAATGCTTCTAATTATGTGTGTAAGCCATGAAAATAGGAGACATACATGTTAGTTAGGCCTTTTGCTATCACGAAAGTGAGCTCTAGGTATTGAGGAATGACCGAGTATTTAGTTTCGGTTCGCAGCTGTGCTTTATTACTGAGTCATAAGGGAATGTCAATCTCGCCTAAGCTATGATTGAATAACTGGGATGTAAGTTATATTTTGATCAATTCATATTAGTGGTGATACTTAATCTTAGTGTTTTAATTGTCATATTTTGTTATTTGTTTATAGATTCTTCTGGATATTTGGAATGTGTAGCTATTTCGTAGCCTAGAGTCAACTAGTGTTTAATCTTGCACCTCCCTGAGTTCGACCCGTATGTGCTACGACACCGTACACTTGCGGTATTAAAATAAAACCCTAACAAGTTTTTGGTGCCGTTGCCGGGGAGGTAACGGATTAGAATTAGTTTTGATTATAGATTTAATAGACTACATTGTGTATATTTTTATTTTCTTTTGTAAATAACTCTTTTTTTTTGTAACTTTTGTAAATTTCTTCCCTTTCACTATTCATGGAGTCATTTTATCACTATTATGGGGACAATTCTATTGATAGGGCCAATGGTTATAATTATATGGATTCTCATGTTTCTTATTTTGATACATCGTGTCAATATACTCCCAATTTTTGCACGAGTTCTAATCAATTACCTGATATGTGTTGTGATCCCCATATACATGCTAGTAATTCTAGAGCAATTTTCTATTTTCCTCAATATGAGAATGAATTGTTTTGGAAATATTATCGTAGACTTGGAGACTTTATTGGTCCTAATCACGGATATGAACAATGGGATATGTGTCAAGTGGTTTATGAGGGTTTAAATGAAGAAAGTAGAGTGGTGTTTGAGTCTATGTCTAATGGACAATTTCTATCCCAATCACCTGGTTATTGTTGGGATCAAATCGAGTGGTTGGCTAAGAATAATTATGAGTGGGATATGTCATTATCTGCTAGACCAGTCCAGGAAAATTCGTCCACTCTTTCACCTCAAAGCTACATTACAACACCTCCATATAGTTCTAATTGTCACTCTACTTTTCATGATATTCCTTTATGTGATGTGACATTAGTAAATGATTTTGACCCCTCTCCCCAATATGATTGTCAATCTGCTCGGAGTTATAGTTTCCACCCATATATTTATGATGATGATGATGAGGGTTGGAAAGAACTTGAAAATTATGGGGATGATTATCAAATTACTGGGAAGATTGATGTGAAGGACGTTTTGAGTGAGGAACAACCCTTGGTTGAAAATCCTTCATTGGTGGAGTCTATAGATGAAAGTGAGGTTATTCATGAGTCTTTGTCGATTCCACCAATTATTTTTGAGTCTCATGTTCCTTTCTCTCGAAAACTTGACCTTATTCCTTCTTCCCCTATTTTATACCCCCCATCGTTCTCTATTTCTCCCAATACGAATGACTCTTATGACCATATAATTGACGTACAGTTAGTGTTTTTCTCTCCTTTTAAGTCTTGTAAAATGACTAACATTTTTTCCTTTTCTTACTCTTGTAAAAATCACTTCTCCTTTGATTTTTCTTTTTCTAGGTTTAATAGATTTTTAGGACTAGTGTTTTTCCTCTTTCCTTTTCACTCTTATATAACATGCTTTGAGATGTTTGCAGGGACATATGATAAGCTTCTTAGAGCGTTGAAGTGTTCTGCATTAGTCTACTGATTTTACATGGTTGTGCGAGACCTTTATAAGTTTGCGCTTTTCGGGAGGCAACCCGAGTTTACCCTTTTTTTCCATTTTCTTTGATTTTTCCTTTTTGTGTGTTTATAATTACATTGATGTGTTTGTGTTTTGTTTTTGGTGTGTTTGTAGGTTCGTAGAAAAGAGGCTGGAAGAAGATCTTCAAAAAGACGAGTCGCGGTACAATAGCCCAGCTCGCGGACAAATGCCGAGAGCATACCACGACTCGCGGCAAATATCGCGACTCGCGGTACATACCGCGACCCACGCTTTTGGAGATTCAAAGTTTTAAATCCAAATAACTGCTTCAACGCAGTATCCATGGCTTCATCGTGGTCTTCACTCCCGTGCACCAACAACAGCTTCACTCACCCCCCTTCGCACTTTCCGGCGCAACCCATCCCCACCTGCGCAGCATCACCATCAGCCCCGCAGCCCAGCCACCGGACTTCCCCCTCCCGCTTCTTTCTCGCGCCCAGCACCGGCATCATCAGCTTCACCTCCGTTCTCCACCCAGCGGAACACCTCCGTTCCTTTTCGCCGGCAACCATAGCCGCATACACCCAGCCCGACCACCCCCCTTTTTCTTCTCCTCCTTTTTCTCCCCCATCCCCTCCCGTCTTCCCGTCGCGTCTGCCTCCACACCACACAGCGAGCCATCCTCTCCAGTTCCGACCACCACACCACTGAATTCTGACCGGCACCCTCGAAATTCCATCACATTGCCTTCTCGTGGTTCGCACGTTGTTGATGCCCGGTTCTTTTCCCCTCTGTTCTGTTCTTTCTTATGTCTTCTTTCTTTCTCCTTTTTCTTTTATTTCTTCTATTTATTTTCTTTTTAATTTTGTATTAATCTGATTTCTAATCTCTCTTTTCCTTTCTTTTTCTTTTCTCCTTTTTTTTTACTCCCTTTTCTTTTTCTTATTACTTTTTCTCTTCAATACCTAATTTCTTTTCTTTTTTTTCCCTTTTTCTAATTGATGTTTGTTGCAGGATCCGCGCAAGTCGACTACAAATTGTTTCAAGTTGGTTCTCAAGAAGCATTGCGATATAAATTTTGAGCTTATTCGACTCTTTTTCCCATTAAATTGGGTAGTAAGCCTCTTTATTCTATCTCGTCGATACTCTTGATGTTCCTTTCAATTTTTGCTTGGATTTTTGTTTGTGTGGCTATACTTGTTGGATTTTTATACAACCTTAATTGATTCAATTCTTTCCTTATTGAAAATTGCGTGTGGCAATATTGGTGGATTGTGGTGTTTGTGGGAGTGCTTGATGATTCGGTGATTATTGGGTCGCTTCCGGTTCCTTCTCTGATCTTGCTTGTTGCAGTGAGGACACTGCAAATTTTTAGCTTGGGGGAGGAATATTCTATCATTCTTGCTTTCTAGTGTAGTTTTTATTGCTTTCTTAGGGTCATTTGCACGGTTTGTCTTGCTTACTAGGAGTGGGAGTTTACGTGTAACCAAAAAAAATTGTACTGCTTTCTAGTTGCATCAGCATATTAGATTTCATCTCATCTTAGTTGTATCTATGGGACTATTGCTAGCACTATTTGAGAACCTTGTTGATATCCTTACTACGGTCTTAAGCGTAATTCATCTCATTCATGATTCTTCATAGCATGATTGTATTGCGATTGATCGCTTGTGGTAAGATTGGTTGATCTCTCTCTGGTTTGATTTAACCTTACTATTAAGACATCTTAACCCACGCGAGCTTTTGTGCCTATAAACTGACGTATCTGTGTCAGTTATGTTCTTTCATGTGTGATTAGTTCCTCATTTGTTGCATGGATCTTGACTTTGACTTGGTACTCTTTGGCACTTGACTTTATAAGCATTTGGATATGATTGAGGCGTTCTTTTCATTGTTCTGAGCTTTCAGATATATTTTCTTTTCATATATATTATCCTTTCTCTAGCCCCGCTGAGCATTTCCTGACTTTGTTTAGAATTAATACCTACATTACAAGCCTCTAGCCTTTTATGATTTCTCTACCCAAGCCTTGCTAAGTGGAGTAGCGTTGAAGTTTATGTTTTGAGCTTGTGTTTGTGGTTTTGTGGTCATTATTGGAAGGAAATATGTTGAAAGAAGGTTACTTAAAATAGTGTGAAAGTGCAAAATGATAAGAATGGTGAAAAAGTTGTGAAAAACAATTCTGAAAAAAAAAATGAAAAGAAAGATTGAATAAAAGGTGAATGAAATTGGTTGGAGTTGGTAAAGATGGGTACTCTCTTGATTTGATGGTAATGTGTTGTTGAACTTCTAGTAGAAGTTTTGCGACGTTTGCATCTAATGGCCATAGATGTTAAGTGTTGTTTTCTCCGCTAGTTCGCTTTTAGCACGACATTTCCAAATACATTTCCTACCCATAACCTCGGCCCATTACAACCCTTGAAAGTCCTCATGATCTGTTTGCTTTATAATTTCGAGTGGATAGTGAGTCGATAGTCAAAGTTAAAGAGTAAATGTTTCATCTGAGTCGACATTTAAGTTGAGAGTCAATAATTTTACCATAAACACATGAGAGTATGAGTGCACATGACTAAAGTGAGGTCTCTCAGGTTTGGTTAGGTCTAGCTTGGGGGAGATGGTATGTGGTATGCTAGGAGAGTTGATTGCATTACATGACGTGCTATGCGGCTTTGCTTGATAATGTTTCGATGCTTGGTTCGTGTAGTAATTGTATCTCTCGCGTTCTCGATTGTGTGCTTGGCCCTATCGTAGTCCCATATTGTAGGTTGTCTTTCTTTTCCAATGTCTATGTCTAATTGCTTGAGGACAAGCAATGGTTTAGCTTGGGGGAGTTTGATGTGTCATATTTTTATATTGATTTTAGGTGCATTTAGGTTGCATTCTAGGAGCATTTAGATGCATTGTAGTTCATAATTGCATGCTATTACTTAATTTGTGAAATATTACTCCTCTTGTGCGTTTTTTTATATTATTTGATGAATTTCAGGTATTGAGAACATAATTGGAGTATTGTTGAACAAGTTTGAGTACTTAGGAGCAATTGGAAGCAAGCTACATTGATAAGGATCATTATGAACATCTTTGAGTGCAATTTGGAGCTAAAATGAAGTTGGAATTAAATATAAGAATTGTGGAAATTGAGTCATGCCTACTCTTTTATCCATAACTTTTGACTCGATTATGATAATTGATTAATTCCAGCGGCATTGGAAAGTAGGCTTGAAGATCTTTCCAACGATAGGTTGCACGGCCCAAGGCGAGTTGTATTGTGAGAGATATGGGCTTCGCAAGTTGGCCCAGTCTGCCAGGAACCTCTTACGCGCACGCGGTTTTGATAATTTCGGTCATTTAATGATTTATTTGGTTTCCTTATCTTGTAAATTGGTTTCCTACTAGTATTAGGAGTTATAACTATATATTAGGGGTTTTCTAATTAGAGGAGATCTATTATCTATTGCTCACTTTTCAATATCACGTTATTTTGTTTCTCTAGTTTTCTCTCTAGTTTTGTGCCCTAGTTTGTTTCTATTGCTACTTTGGAGATTCAAGATTCAAGCTTTCATATTCATCTTCAATTCAATAAGTCTTATTCTCTTCTCTCTTCTCTTTATTATGTTTTAATCATGTTTTCTATTATGATTATTGCTCTATTTACCATGATTAGTGAGTAGTCTTTTTATCTAAGATTGAGTTGAGCCATAATATGGATTGATCTTATGGTTTTTCTCTAATTCCCATGTTATTGAGTTATATGTTTTGGGTTTGATGAGATTGTTCTTATTGTCAATTTTACATCTTTATTTAGCCCTAATTTATATTATCAACGAAAGTTGGAGTTGAGATTAGGAATATTTGTTTGATGTTAAATTGTTATTTTATTAATTGAGTTCATCAACGAAAGTTGGGTCTTAATTTAGATAATCTTGTTATTGATTTGAATTCTCCCATGAAAATAGGTGAGAACTAGAATTGGGAATTATTTGACATTGGTTCTTAATGCTTCTAATTATGTGTGTAAGCCATGAAAATAGGAGACATACATGTTAGTTAGGCCTTTTGCTATCACGAAAGTGAGCTCTAGGTATTGAGGAATGACCGAGTATTTAGTTTCGGTTCGCAGCTGTGCTTTATTACTGAGTCATAAGGGAATGTCAATCTCGCCTAAGCTATGATTGAATAACTGGGATGTAAGTTATATTTTGATCAATTCATATTAGTGGTGATACTTAATCTTAGTGTTTTAATTGTCATATTTTGTTATTAGTTTATAGATTCTTCTGGATATTTGGAATGTGTAGCTATTTCGTAGCCTAGAGTCAACTAGTGTTTAATCTTGCACCTCCCTGAGTTCGACCCGTATGTGCTACGACACCGTACACTTGCGGTATTAAAATAAAACCCTAACAGATGGTCGTAAAGCCTTCAACAACAGTAGATGAAGGTAATTTTGGAGTTAGTCATTCATTTAAGGGAAATTCTCTTTGGTAGCCCTGTACTATTGTTTTTTCTCTTTGGTGGCTTTTCTTATGGGTTAATGTCTCTGGTAGCCCTAGATTAATTAATGTTTGACTAAATTAGGTTTATTTAGTGAAAATCGTTAGTTAGTGTTTAAAACGTTAGTGAGCGTTAACTTAGGTTAGATTAAATGACCCCACCCCAAATTTACATCAGAAAGGACAAAAAGAACTCCCTCCTTATTCCATCTCTTCATCTTCCTTCTTCTCTCAGAAAAACCCAGAAATTGAGCACAAAAACCCAAAAATCATTTACCTTGATTTAGGAAAAATGCAATGAGAAATTGACAAACCCAGTTAGTTAACAAGAAAGATAGCATAATTTCGCAATTTTAGGGCAAAATTTAGGGGAAATAGAAAGGGGTTGAAGTTGCGTTTGAAGAGGGTTCGAGTTCGAAGATTCTGGAATTTTTTTGGTTGCTTTTGGACAAAGTCTCGTTTTTTCACTTTGAATCATCTTCAGGTATGGATTTGACCTCTGAATTACGCATAAATTGTTCTAAATTATGTGGTCTTTTTATGTGCTCTGTTTTTTTTTTTGTTGAACTAAGTTGCTTAATTTGAACTGAATTATGGTTATTTATGGGTTAATGTAATCTGGTATGCCCAAAATTTTGTCAATGTAGTTTGGTATGCCCTAAAAATTTGTGTGCTCATCATATATTCTGAATGTAGTTTGATAGTTTGTCAATTTTTTTTGTCAAGGATGGATGGCAGTGTGTTGTTGAAGTTTCAGTATAAGGGTAGGGATGTAGATGTACTGGTTGAGGACATTGACAAGGTCATGTTGATTGACCTAGTATTAGAATATTGGGAAAACGCTTACAAGGAGAACATTGCATGTCCCAATTATCCTACATTCACTTACCTTCACTGCATGAAACATGTTCAGATAGAGAGTGATAAGGACTTGTTGCATATGTTTAGTGTGTTACATGACAAGAAAGAGATCTACGTTTGGGTTGGAGAGACAGGGAAACCAAGTGTGTTGATAAAATCTGCATTGTTTTTAAGGACAACCCAAATGGAAGAGAGAGCACCCACAACTAATGAACCTACTGAACCTAATATCCCACTAAGCACACCACTGGACCAATCACAATCAACACCACCCCACATACCTGTGCAACCAAGGAAGAAGCTTACCCCTAGAAGGAGTAAAAGATTCACCACTCCCTCGATTGAGTTAATTGATGCGAGACCTTCAACACCATAAACATGGATGAGACTTGGTTAGACATAGAAGCAGAGAAGAGAATGATGCCTAAAGGGAGGGGAGTGAAACAGCCAGTGAAGGGCAAAGGGAAGGATCAAGTTAATGAGAGGGGAGTGAAACAGCTAGTGAAGGACAAAGGGAAGAAGAAGGTTATTGATAGCCCTTGTGAGATTGGCAGTGAAGAATTGGTCCTTAGGAGAAGCCCTAGGTCTAACAAACAACTCTCACTAGAAGGCCAATCACCACACTTGTTGTTTAACACACCCGCCGTAGATGAGGTCCCCTGTGAGGAAAATACCCAAAAAGAAATTACAACCTTCACCTCCCCGTTCAACAAAAAAATACCCAAAACAACGACTTTGAGGAAGGGCATTGAGAACCCACTCGTGCAATCACTTGCAAACACAAACAACAACGATGGTAGGAGGAGGATAATACCCACTCTTTGTTTCATTAGGTGATGATGAACCTTTAGAGGATGTTTTTTCAAAGAGTGATGAATCATACAATCCTCATGAAACTAACAACAATGGGGAGGATGATGACAACGATGAAAGTGTAATTCTTGAAGGTGAGGGGATGTCGGATAATGATTATGGATTCATGGTCAATGATAATTTTGACCCACATGAAGAGGAGTGTTGGGATGATGATAATGATGATGTTGAGAATTACTTTCTTAAGTTATACAACAATGGACGGAGATGTATAAAGATGAGGGATTTGGGAAGATAGTACTTAAGCCATGGCAATTGTTCACGATAAACAACATCTAAGAGATGTTGTTAGGGATTCCTGTATTCAAAGTGGGTTTTCAGTCATTGTTATTAGGGCAAACAATTGCAAATATACAGTGACATGCTCATCCCTTAACTGTGAATGGAGGTTACATGCTGGTAAACTCCCTGATGACATGACTTGGGCAATTAAATCCATCAAGAATGATGAACACACTTGCATTGGGTTAGAGACAAGAAATCCCATGGTTAATGTGAAATGGGCTGCTAGGGTTTTGCTTGAGGATATAAGAGCTAATAATGACATCCCCGCGAGGCATTGAATAAGCTCTTGTTTGACGGATATGGGGTTCAAATGTGTCAAAGCACATTGTACGGGGTAAGAAAGAAAGCTTTAATGGAAGTACATGGGGGCATGACACTTCCTACAGTTATTTACCTATGTATTGTGAAGTAATCAAGTGTATCAACCCTAATTCAACTGCAAACTGTGCATGGAATCCACCAGAACATGTTGAGAGGCCTCTTGCTTTTGTTTCAATTTTCATCTCATTCAAAGGTGCCTTGGATGGAGTGCTTGGTGGTTGTAGGAGTTTGGTTGGGGTGGATGGTGCTCACCTAAAGGGTAATTATGGAGGTGTACTACTATCAGCAGTTGCCCTAGATGCAAACAATGAGATTTTTCCATTTGCATGGGCTGTAGTGTCTGCTGAAGATGAAGAGGCTTGGAAGTTCTTCATATGGCATCTTAAAACAATTCGGATCTTTGGAGGGAGAGGAGATGAATGGTGCATTATCTCTGATAGGATGAAAGTAAGTGCAATTTATTTGTATTTATCCTTGTATTGTTTTTTTATTGCAAAGTAACTGACAGATTTGCAACTAATGTGTCACAACAGGGCATTGATGTGGCCATAGGCGATTTGTGGCCCAAAGTGGGCGAGAAGGTATTGTGTTAAACACCTTGCTAAAAATTGGAAGAGGAAGTTTCCTGGTCCACTATGCTCAGCCACTTTTGGAAGGCAACTGGAGCATACTCACCTTTCACTTTCAGATAGCAATGGAAGCTCTACAAAAGACCAACCCACTTGCTCTGGTTTGGCTTGCTGAAATTGGTGAGCGATCCACATGGTCAAAGCATGCTTTCAACCCAGGTTGTCCAAAGTGATGTGAACAAAACCAATTTTGTTGAGAGCTTTAATGCCACCCTTGGCATTGATAGATGCGGACCTATACTCACCCTTTTGGAAGGTAAAAAACTCAAACACCCATCCCCATTTTATGTGACTTTGCACTTTAGACATACTAATAATTGTGATGTTGGCGAGGCATTAGGAGAGTGACAATGGTGAGGATGGCCACAAGAAGCCGGGCTAGTCAAGAGTGAAAGAGAGAAGATTTGTGCCCTAACATAATCAAAAGGCTGCAAGTGATTTCACATGACTCAAGAACATGTGTTGCTTACCTCAGCTCAAAGGGTGAGTATGAGGTTGTTGATGGGAGATCCACACTACCTGTGAGTCTCAACAACAAATCTTATGTTTGTGGGGCTTGGCAGATCTCTGGACTACCTTGCAAACATGCCATGAGGGCTATCCATCATGCAAGGTTAGATCCTCATGCCTTTGCGAAGCCAATGGTACAGTGTGGACATGTATAGTGCGGCCTTATGCATATAGCATCAAGTCAATCCCGGACATGGATCAATGGCCGAGATAGTAATGCACTCGTTATACAGCCACCGCACTTAAAAGGGGCATTGGTAGACCTCCAAGGAACGAAAGAAGAGAAGAAGATGAACAAAGAAAGTGCAAAAGGTCTAAGACAGTCAAGTGTAGCAAATGCCAACAGTTTGGCCACAATGCGACCACTTGCAAGGGTGGTTTGACCGCTAAGGAGATGGGAAAGAAAAACCAAACTACGAAGAAAAATGGAAAAGGCGGCTCGGATGCTTCAACATGGTACAACCGGCCGCTCGAGACAAGACGAAGCGGCGACCAAAGGCTTTGACACAACGACCTAAAAACCGGCATGAAGCCGGCACTTACGGTGTCAAAGCACCAAAGAAAGGGAAAAGAGGGACCCGCAGCCAACCTTAGATGTTTAGTTTGATGTAGTGTCGATGTTTAGTTTAAAATCAATTTTTTTTGTGAACATGGTGTTAAGGTCTTGTTGGCTTGAACATGGCATAAACATGCTCATTTGGCGGTCATAAAACATTAGTTTTTATCAAAATACTCTTTTTTGGAAATGCTCATGTTGGAACACTTTGGTTCACGGTTGTGTTGGTTTTTAATTGTCAAACTCAAACAAGAAACAAAGAAATTAATGGAAAAAAAACTTGCAAAATGTCTCACTTTTATTGATGCTTAACATATTACACCATTAGCACATTCTTATCTATTGCTTAAAACACCCCACCCCTTACATTTACTTAACCACAATGAAAAACAACAACACTAAATACATCAACATTCCCAATTTTGCCACAATTTTTATGAACCTTCTAACATCATTAACACTATTTGTCAACTGAGATATTTGGTACATATCCAACCCAAACTCATCACCATGTCTAACAACATCATCCTCCTTAACCCAAGCAAACACCTCACAAAACCTCGCACTTGTAGTATAGCCTTCGTAAATTAAGGGCACTATTTGACATTCTTGTTTTAAGCATCTTTGTGGGGTCGACAGGTTGCAATTCTTCACCTTAACGTACTTTATGCTTCCATCCATGGTGACAAGAGCCCCTTGCACAAATGCGTAATTCATTGATGATGAAGAATTCATGGTGTCTGCGTCAAAGAAGAAAGAGAAGAGAAATTCGAAATTAGGGTTGAAGAAGAAAGAGAAAGGAAGAACAGATGGGAGGTTGAAGACAACCTAATGGGAGGGAGTTTTAAAGCATGGGTTAAAGATTTGGGGTGGGGTCATTTAATCTAACCTAACTTAACGCTCACTAACATTTTAAACACTAACTAACGATTTTCACTAAATAAACCTAATTTAGTCACACATTAATTAATCTAGGGCTACCAGAGACATTAACCCATAAGAAAAGCCACCAAAGAGAAAAAACAATAGTACAAGGCTACCAAAGAGAATTTCCCTTCATTTAATATGTTTATAGCCTTCTATCATGATGATGTTCTGTAACACCTTTCATTTCTATGCAAACAACTCTAGAAATTGCCAGTAATTTAGCATCTTATTCTATGTACACAAAAACTCTCTAATACAGAAATTGCCAGCAGTTTTGTGACTTTGTCAGAAAACATACTTGTTAACTAAAAATAAAATGTGTTAGTGACAGATTTAATACACGAACATCAAAAAATATTCCCCAACTAAGTTCCAATATGGCTATATACATTTTGGACATTGCCAAACCCCATCTAAAAAAAAAAATTGGTCCAGAGCCACATGTCATACATGGTTTAATATTTTACGCCATCACGTTTTATGCAATACCGCAAGAGGTAACTCATAAAACAACAAACATTTGAAATCAGAATAATGAAACAGGACAATTGAGTATTTGAATTCAAAAATACACGCAAGAATTAAACTAACCCAAATTTCCCACTTAACAACCCTAATTTAGCCCTCAAAACCACACAAAGAAAATTCGATTATAATCGGTTACTAACTTAAACAGCAAAATTGTGAAATTTAAGACTAAATTCCAAGAGATACATACCAACTCACGTTGTTCTTCTCGCCAATTCAGAACTGAATTTCGCTAATTTCGCCCCAATAACCAAGTCCAATACGTCAATTTACAGTCAACATAAATTCTGTATTCAGAAAAATCTAAATTTATATTCGCAAATCTAGGAAAGCAAAAAAAAATTCACCTGGAAGAGACTCACTGCAGCAAGTACCTAATCACTCTATTGATGATGAAACGATAACAACGAAACGAGGAGGAAACGATGATGAAACGACCTGCACTATCTTCCTGCTGCTTCAAAAACGATGATGAAAAATAACAATGACGAGGATGGCGAAAAATAACAATAACAAGCGTCGTATTGAAATTTTTTAATAAACCTATTTTTTTCTTAACATAGTTTAGATGCTTGACAAAATAAACTTTGCTATATCTCATTAATATA